>JANRGV010000008.1:17688696-17711325 GCA_024734035.1 Alethe castanea
CTTTATGTTTGTCTCCTATTGTCTTTTTATTAAACCTTTTAATTCTCCCAAGACAGTGAACCGTGTTTTTCACAAATCTGAAGCTGGGTGGATGTGTGAACACCACCAGTGTGTCCTGACCGTGTCCTTCCCCAATCAGGAGGATGGGGACACGCATGGTCGTGTGTGAAACTCGTGCTCGTGGCTTCCAGAGGTGAGGAACTCTGGGAGAAACAGGACTTTTGGACAGCAAATTAATATGATTATGCAGAAGCTAATTTATTGTTTACTTTTTAGCTTTAATCATACATTTTAAGACTACTGTTTACATGATTACGCATTTTTTGATTGGTGTTTTTGGCACCTTGCATGAGCCCTTCAGTTACAATGATTGGTGGCTGTCCGGAACTTCACCACCCACCTTTATCTTCGGTCTCCTAATTTCAGTATTTTGTTTTTCATCTCCTTCTCTTCTGATTTAGCACAATTTATGTTTTAGTGGCCTTGAAGGGTCTTAACAAGTTGTAGAAAAACACCTAAAAATGGCTCATCTCGTGCACTTGTTATAAACATTGGTCTAAACTAAGAAATGTACAGAAAAACAGCTAAGCATGTGAAGAAACTGCAAAATATGCAGAAAAACAACTAGGCAGCAAAATATGGAGAAAAATATCTAAATACAATTTGGCTGGTGCATGCGATACAGACTATGGCTTAGATGTTTATATCTCAGCGTATCAACCACAAATATTTGAATAGTGTGTTTGTATTTCCTTTAGATTGATCCAACTTCCTTCTGATCAAAATCCGTAAGCTCAAAATGCCCTCAACACTGTTCCCTGAGCTATGAATTTAATACAAACTCCTGCAGGCCCAAAGGAATTGAAAATTGTGTCACTAGATGAAAAAACCTCCCCTCCCAAGAGTCTTTAAGCTTGGATTTAACTGTGGGCATGTTTAATACCAGCTGAGGTCCCCAGAGCTGGAAAACACATCCACAAAACTGAAATTCACCCATTTAACTCAAGAGCTGTTCCAAACTGGGACCAGCTTAAGCCTATGCTTAAATATTTTCTTGAATCGAAGCCTGTATTAGTGGAATAGTCATTGTTCCATAGTAGATTTTTATAGGTCTGTGACTTTGGGGCAGTTTTAGTATTCTCAATAGGCTTTTTTTTTTCCTTTGGATGGCTTCCTCCACTCATCATTAATATCTGGCGTCAACTGTCTTTCTTTCTCATCCATTCCCAGAGACAAGGAAAAATTTTCCCTTCTTTCCATGGATGTATTTATGCTCCCCATGGAAATTCCTCTCTGTGATATATGAACTATTTTCAGAGAAGTTTAGCAAAGCCTAAGTCACAAAGGGGAAGAAAACCTCCTCGGCTTGAGTTCATGAGGGGAAAAGTTGGGATTTCAGTGACCTGTAGTGTGAATTTTTTCTTGAGTTTAATTGTTATTTCCATTCAAATCCCATATATCCTCAGCCATAAATAACATTCCTGAATAATCCTTAATTTTTGTCCCTGCATCAGCCTCCCATAAAATTAGGAGGGAATATTTAGGATCTGCCAAGATGACAAAGTGTCCTTTATGGTGGCCGAATGAAAGGAAGAATATAACTTTGGGAGAAAATTTGGGAGAAAGCAACATGCTTTTCTTCAGCGTAGGATTTCCTCCGCAGAGACATCATCACAGACTGTCAGAAGCTGGGCAGCTCTCCAAAGGTTAGAGACAGGGCCAAAACTTACAATTTCTGCTCTGCACAGGGCCAGCTCTGTCTCAGAGATTTTAAAGGCTGTCTCACCACAGCTGTGAAATTCGGAGCTCGCAGATTGCGGCTCGCTGGCGGCTTTATCTCGCCAGCCTGGGACAGTTCCCATCCAGGCTATTCTGAGGGAAATAGCTGGGAATTAGTTGTAAAACTAGTTGGGGATTGGTTGTAAAACTGGTTGGGGATTGGTAGTAAAATGTGGATAGCAGAAGGGACTCAGCCCAGCCCTGGGAGACGACAACTCTGCTGCAGCCTCCATGGGAAAGCTCAGCTGCACATCCCTCTGCCTCCCTCCCTCCTCTCCCACACCAAAACACGCCAAACCCACTTCCCACACAGCCTCCCTTCCCCTGCAGAGCCTAGTGTGGGCCCTCAAATGGGTGTGAAGCTCCTGCTGGGCAGCTGGGTCACCTCAGTGCTGTTGTGTGAGGCAGGGATCTAGGCTTGGCTATTTCACATGTGGAGCTTCCGTGGTCCATAAGGTCATCCTCTGGGTTGGACACCACTCAGGGCTCAACTCCCACGCCTGCCTAAGCCAGGGAGAGCTGTGCAGAGAGGCCAGGCTCTGCTCAGGCCACCCAGGAGAGATGTTCTGCCCTCAGAAGGCAAAGGCTGCTGTTGGAGTTAGTGAGTCAGGGGTCTCTGAATTCTTCAGAGAGGAATCAGAGGGCAGGGATTGAATTAAAGCCTTTGGATGCATTGAAGTATATTAAGCCACTCACACAAAAAGCGGAGGTGTAAGTTTAAGTTTTAGGATAAGTAAGTCAGTAAGTTTTAGAATGAGCTCTAATGCTTTTAGTAAGTAAAAGATTTAGATACCAAAGTAGAAGTGCGAGGTTTTTGCCATTTGCTTTTTGCTTTTTGCCATCGCTTTTCTGCTTTTCCTGCCATTGCTTTCTTTTCTGCTTTTGAAACTGATGTGCTTTGTAATAAATAACCTTTTAGCAACTATTAGCTGCTTTGCTCATTTAAGATAACCTGACAAAGTTAGTGCCTAGAGCACCAGAAGGTTGTAACATCACAGGCTGCCTCGTCAGCTGAGGGTGTAGCTACACTAGACAGAGGGTGGGTGATTCACCTTCAATCCCACAGCATTTTTAAGAGCAGAAGGAACCTCCTGGAGAGACAACCCACGCTGTGGAAAACTCCACATTCACATCCCTGTGCCACAGGCACAGGACTGCAGAATCCCCACGGGGCTCTGAGCAGCCACGTCCTTGGGTTTGCACCCCAGCACTTTCCAGTGGACACACAAAGCAATCCAGGGAGAGCCTGAGCCTGGGAAAGCTCTGCACAGCCCAGCCCAGCTCTCTGGTGGCCACAGCAGAGCTGCTGGTCTTACCCTGGCTGGGGCAAAGGCAGCCAGGATTTATGGGCTCCCAGGGCTGCTCCAAACCCCCAAATGAACACTCAGGAACCCCCGGCTCATCGGCTCACTGATCCCGGCCAACCTCAGGAAATCAGAGGAGATGGATTTTCCCTCAGACATCATAACTGCAATAGAGTTCGGGAGGCAGAGCCCCTGGCACTGAGCCAAGGGAGTAAGCCTGGGATAGGTTTTCTTTCAAGAATTCCAGCTCATTCATGTACTTTCTTAATGATCCAAAGTCTTCGAGGAGTTGCCTTTCAGCTCAGCTCCCTTTCGATATTTGTCATGTGTGTCAAAGTTGATTCTTCACATTTCCTCTGTAGTTCTAACGTTCTCAAGGAGAAATTTCATTCCTTAGACATTTGAAAGATATTTTTCCCCCCTATTGATTTCTTTTTATTTAATGGAAGAAAAGAAGATCCCTTTTAAAGAAAATGGGGGTAAGAGCAGAGGGAAGTGTGTCTCATTTGGAGATGCTAACAAAGAAATCTTAACAAATGACTGGAAAAGCCATGGAGTCACTAATTCTCATATTATTTGGATGCACAAGCAACAATCTACAAGCAGTGACCACTTGACCACCACTTCTGAGTTCTTGGAAGCCCCCAGAGAATGCCCTACCCCAGCTGGCCTGCTGAGGAGCAGAGTGGGAACAGAAGCCTCCCTTCATCCAGCTTTTCTCACAACCTGCCCCCACCTTTGGAAACTCAAGGAAGGGCCAAAAGGTCTCTGCTGAGCCACCAGGGTGGAGTATGACGAGTCCTGTCTTGATGAAAGACGTGACAAGAGCAAGGCAGAGAAAGCAAGGCTGGCCCAACAAAGCTTGGTAGGTGCCTGCCCAGGCAAAGCCTGAGTGTTGCAAATTAAACATTCAGCAAAGCTTGGCTGAGCCCTGAGAGACAGAACCCCCCCAAACACCTCCCTGATCCCCTTGGCTCCAAGGGAGCCACACCACAAGGAGCTCCCACAGCCAAGAGCCCTCTGGAGAGGCAGGAGAGCACCTGAAATTTTTTGGGTTTGGGGTGGGATTTTTGTTCTCCCCAGCAGCAGAAATCATGTATGGGTGCAATAAGAATAGATCAGGAGACTTCAAAGAGCTGAATCACATCTCAGTCTGCTCTGGGGCTGGCTCTGCTCAGCCTCAAGCCTTATCAGGCAAGTTTGGCTTCATGATTGCATTTCACACTCTAAACACAATTATTTTCCTAATTGTCTATAAACTACGCCTACAGCTTTTTGCAACTTGCTTTTGCCAACAGTTGACCTGTTGATGCTCAAGCAAAGTAAAATATCTCTGAAATTTGCTAAGAAAATAAAACCGGGCAACCAAAGGCTCCAAGACAGGCAAAGCAGAGCAGAGCAGCAGCTGAGTGCCCTGTTTCAAGCTTTAACTTAGTCTGCTCCTATTTACTCTCATTAAATCCAGAGTCGTCTGGCTTCATTTGGTTTGCCAGAAATTTGCTTTAGGATAATTTAGATCAGAGTCACCAGGCTCTCCCCCACCACCACCTTTTTAGGACAGAGGATAATAATAGAGGATTTTTTTTTTTCCATGAAAGCATATGCAATTTCCTCTCTAACCATCCAAAACAAATAATCAGGAGATTTCCCCGTGTTTACAATGGGTCTTTCTACTGACCTTCCCTGCAAAGCCCTTTAGGAGAAATCAGTGAAAAATACTCCGTGAGAAGTGGGTCACAATTGCTGTTATTGTTACTCAGAAATTATGTAGCGTCTAATCTGAAACCAGACACAACAACTGGGGGCTTCTCTTTGCCCTTTTCATAACAAACCAGCTCTCTTTAACAGTAAGTACAGTTAAATGGGAATAAATCTAGTTTGTACAGAGAGACATTGCATGTTTATTATAAATTTTTGTGTTTAGTGTTTAGACCAGTTCCAAATCGGAGCTGTAGCAATGTATAAAAACTTTTCTTTTGGCATGGTTGAGTCACTGTGACTGACTTGGCTCTGCCACTCTTTCTGAACAAGCACAATTACATCAGTTTCAAACTGACTACATGAGCCTCAATTTGCAGCAAAGCAAAGATGGGCAAAATTGAGGGTAATTTTTTCAGATGTCGTGGGCAAAGGGATTTATTCAGCCCCTAATTTGAGGAGTTTTGACAGATTTATTTATCTTTTAACTCAGTTTTGGGAAGAGTTTCTTGGGCTGCTTTTAGGTCACATCACTGAGATTTGGGAGTTCTTGCTGTGAATCCTCAGCACAAGGAAACCAGGGAAGCCTCACCTGCACTGCCAAGGACAGGTTGTAAGGAAAATAAAAGCAGCCTTTTGGGTGAGTATAGAGAGGACAGTTTAGGCAAAGGTAGCATTTGTTGGAAGTGAAATTCCACCTCCCCTAATTCCCTAAACCACAGGTTTTATCCACATATAACCAAAGGGTGATTCCACCAAAGCTTGAGCCTCAGGTGCTGGGGAGTTTCAGCCCTCTGAAGGTGTTTTGTGTCCTGGCAGATTCTGGAGATAATTTTGACAGCCAGCTCAGAGCAGGAATGGAGCTGTTGTGTGATGAGTGTTGATGGAGGTGAATCTCCAAAGTGCCCTGCCCAGCTTTGCATGAGTAAAGATGGAAAGAGATCCCTGGGAAACAGAATCCTCACCTCTGAGCATTGGTGTTTGGGGATGTGATTATGAAATGTCACTCAGTGCATGCCAGGAGCTGCAGGTCCTCAGGATTCAGATCCCTGTGATGGAAATGAGGGAGTGTTTCTGTCCAGCTCAAAAAACACAGTTTGGGGCTCTTGTTCTCATGATGTGGCTGATCCTGAGTGCCAGGGACCTCCAGGCGGTCTCACTCTGTGGAGTTGTTAATGAGACAGGCACCAAAAGGAGAGAGATCCCAGGATCATGGAATGGTTTGGGTTGGAAGGGACCTTAAAAATTATCTCATTCCACCCCTGCCATGAGCAGGGACACTTTCCACTGTCCCAGCCTGCTCCAAACCTCATCCAGCCTGGCCTTGGACATTTCCAGGGATCCAGGGGCAGCCACAGCTCCTCTGGGCACTCTGTGCCACGGCCTCACAGGGTAGAAGTTCTTCCTAGTATTCAATCCAAGTCTATTCTTTCTGTTGTGAAGCCATTCCCCCTCATCCTGTCACTCCAGTTCCTGATGAAGAATCCCACTCCAGCTTCCTCGTAGCCTTTTCACATACTGGAAGGTGCTGTGAGATCTCCAAACAATTTTCTCTTCTCCAAGCTGAGCTGTTCCAACCTTCTCAGCCTGTCTTCATAGAGGAGCTGCTTTAGTCCCCTCATCAACTTTGTGGCCTCATCTGGACTTTTTCCTGCAGCTCCATGTTCTGATATTGGGGCACCAGGACAGGATTCCAGGTGGGGTCTCACAGGAGCAGAGTAGAGGAGCAGAATCCCCTCCCTTGAGCTGTTCTCAGATTGTTCTTCAGGTGGAACAGGGAAAGGCAGCACTGGAGCTCTCCTACATTTAATTCTCTGCAGGACTATCACAACCACCAAATCCAACCCTGCAGAGGTCAGGCAAACAGAGAAAGGCACAAGAAGAAATGGGAGAAAGCAGAGATGATGAAACACAACTTTTTGTCCCATTTAATCAGTTTACCTTTGGGGAGGTGGATGCTTTCTGGTGCCCAGCCATCACTTCCTTGGGGTTCTGCTGTGCTGATGGATGGGTGCAGCAGCAGCTGGGACATGTGGCAGGACAGCATCAGCTTTTGCAAAGGATGAGGAACTCCTCACACACTGTGAGATCCCAAATCCATCACATGGAGCCTAATGAGGGGGCTGAGCCAGGCCAAGTACAACTGTTTAACGGTTCATTTTAATCACCCAATCACAGTGAAACTTAAAAGGATTCATGCTGCCAACAATCTTTTCCCTTTTTTTTTTTTTCACTCTTCCTCTCCTTGCATGGCATTTGTTAGAAATCAGGATTTTCCTTAACTAAATGTCTTGTGGTCTCCTTAGCTTTGTTTCTTAACAGGGTTGTCTTTATGTTAGTTTTCTTTGGCTTCCCAATAGAAGAGTAACAGATTTCTTTTGAAGTTTTTATTGATGAATGAGCTCCTATAAATAACTCTCTGTGGCAGCAGCTTGATCTCAGAGTTTACTCTGGAATAATAGTAGCAATGGGAATGGAGGAAATTTATGGCAGCATGACATGAAATAGTTTAATGGGCTTCATACTGTTTAACTTAATCTTTACAGATGTAAAAACAGAAATACAATTATTGTAACAACTATTATTACATATTGCTCTTCTAAGGAAAACAGAAACTCAGTAAGCAATTGGAGATAGGTAGTGAGGAATTAGGGGGTCCAGCTCGCCGTGGATTTGGGAATTACTGGGTTGGGCCAGTGGATTTGCAAAGCCTCATCTGGAGAGCTCTGGGAGATGAGGCAGCAGGGAAGGATGGGTCTGCAGGTGGGATTTGGCACTGCCATGAAAAGCTGAGTCATGGGATGGAGGTGCTGGAAGCTGCTAAAACCAGTGGAAGCGGTGGAGCTCTGTCTTTAGAAGGAAAATGAATCAACCCTGTTTTGTTCCATGTCCCAATATTCCACCTGTGTGCTTGGGGATGAGCTGATCCAAATCCCACCAAAGGCAATTGGGGGTACTTGGACACATCCCTTGTGGAGCAGAAACACTGCACTGACCCCAACCAAAGGGTGGGAAGGATGGAGGGAGATGATGAAAAGTCACCTGGTAAAAAAAAGAATTAAACTGTTTATCACACATCTGCTCATCTTCCCACCATGGGTTTACTCATGTCTCTCATACAATGTCACTTGAGGCAAAGGTGACCCAGATGTGCCTCTTTAAGCTGTGGAAGCTTAGGAAGGTGAAAAGGAAAATCACAAAAATTTTCTGTCTAAGCGCCCAACCCAGAGGCCTGCTGGCATTTCACCCAGCCCAGGATCCAGCTGGGGGATGTTTGAACCAATGTGCAAGAGGTGGCTGTAAAATCCAGTGTCAGAACCACCAGGAAAGGTCACGAGGCCTAATCCAAACCTGAGATTTCCTCTGGATGTGGCTCGTGGCCAAGCCCAGCTCCATTTGCTTCTCGGCGCTTCGCAAAGAGCTTGGGTAAATATTGAAACATGTTGGTGCTCTGCGTAATTTCTATTAAAGAAAAAACAAAACTGACAGCTTTTGTTTCCTCCTTGAGGGAGCATGATTTGAAACGAAACTGCAGTGAAAATGATCAGTACTGTGCATTTCCAGCTGTCTGCTCAGTGGGAAATTTGCGTCCTCCACGACACTTTCCAATCCACGGAAATCGCCCGTGCGAGAAAGAGCTCACAAATTCTCCCTCGATTTCCAAAAATGTGGGAAAGTTTATTTATTTCTCCATGCATTCCTGATTCGCAATGTGCTCTCTAAAAATGTCGCTAAGATTTAGGCTAACCGAGCTCATGCTAAATTTAGCAACTATATTTTAAATAAACATTCTTTACGCTTTGCTGAGCCGGCTTTGAAGCTGGCTTAAAACAAATTGTGTTCGCATGAACGTGAGCAATGTTTGACTTTGGCCTAAACGAACATCTGAATAAGTAATAATGTATTATTCCCTATAATCCGAAAATGAGATTTTAGAGGCCTAATTCAGCCAATTTAGGAGACATTCCTATGAGGGATAGCGAACCAGGCCTGGATTATTTCTGGAAGGGCCCGTTCTGTTCTCTCTGACCACACAAAACTTCCTTTTGGTGTCTTGTTAGATGCTGGAGCTGCGAGGCTCAGTGAAATCAGCTGTGACTTAGCACGCACTGCATTTGAGGAATCTGGCCCATTTTAAAGCACTTAATGATTTGTCTGGATAAAGCACTAAAAATATACTGTGGGGAGCAATTATGCAACGTCCAGACTGATGGATTGCATAACCTCATAGACCTTTTCCATCTGTAACTTCTCTCATTCTGTGATCTTGTCTTCTTGGTCTTTCACTTCAAATCAAATATGTGATCTGTTTAATATCCTGAACGCTGTCTCCTGGGAGATCTCTTCTCTGGGTGTGTGGGGCTATGAATCAAGTGAGGAAGCAGATCCTTCTTCCCCTTTTTACTTCAGGAATTGGCTGCTCCTCACACCAGGAGCAGTCAGCAGGAAGCCAGTTTGGGTTTGGTGTGGAAAGGGATGGTGTTTTCTGTGGTAAAGAATGGAAAGAGAATTAACTTTTTAAGTGGAATGGAGGAAAGAGAAGAGGCTACAAAGCCACTCAATTTATGTCACCTTAGAATCAGGCATGGATAGCCACACCTTGAGTGACAAATCCTGAAAGTGCCTTCTGCTCATGCAGAAATACTTGATTATATTTTATACCTGCTCTGAGACCAACTTTAGGAGAACACACACTGAGCCTATTAAAAGGCTGGAAGCCCCATTTATGAGAAATGAAACTCCGGAATTATTTTAATATGCCAATTTTTCAGTTCCCCTCATAGGAAACTGGCGTTTGGAGCAAAGCTGCTCTGGGAACCAAACAACTCCTCTGTGAGCCTCTCCCACTCTGTGATCTCCCCTGCTCCTAGGAATTAAAATTGGCTGCAGAGCTGGGAGATGGAAAACCTTGCTGGGTTGGGAGAGGTCATTCCTCTGCAGAGGAAGGGGAAGGCATCTCCATCGCCCACACAGGCAGTGTGCTGTTTATTCTGCATCCCGGCCTATTTTCTCCACTTCTCCCCACTATTCCAGACTGATGTTTATAGCCAGCCCTGAGAGGTTGGGAAAGCCAGGAGGAGGAAGATTCCAGGGATGAGTGAAGTGCTGGGTGGCAGTTCTGTGCCTGGCAGCTTTTCTGGCTTGTGGAGCAGGTGTGAAACCATTGGCAGCAATTCCCTGCAGTTCGTCAGGTCCTTGATGTTCCCATTTGTGGCACCAAAACTCACACGAATGTGGGGAGGATTAAAGGATGCTCAGCCCCATCCAAAGGGCAGGAATTGCTGTGTTGTCTGCACACTCATTGCTCTGCTGTGTGTTTTTATTTTATGTTTTTACTGTATGTTTTTATTGTATGTTTTTATTGTACCGTGACTTCTCCCCTCTCTATAAACAGATGACGCGCAAGAGCCGTGTGTGGTTACTCATCCAGCCTGCTGGCAATGAGACCCTTTTCCTTGGTATTCATCCCCTGTTACAGCACTGGCCTGATCCCAATTAATTCCAAATTGCCCCTCAGAACTGCTCACTGGGTTCTGAGCTCATTGGAGTTAGTGTCACTTTTGTGCAGGGCATGTTAAGTTTGCTAATTTCACTCCCTCAAGCGGAACCAAAATCGAGCTCAATGCGGCTTTTAAACGCTGCAGCTGTACTTGGTCCCACTTCACTCCACCAAAACAGAAATAAGATCAAATGTCAAAGCAAAGCTTCGCAAAGAAACAAATTCCCATTGCGTAGAAAAAGCTGGGTTTCCAAAAAAAAGTGTCGGTGATAAAAATATACATCGTGTATTAAACTAAAACTCACTTTTTTGACCATTAAAAAACTGCTCTTGTGCAGAAAGGGCTCAGACAGGGAGAGGTTCCACATGTGTGAGTAGGAAAGGAATAAAAGCTCTGTTTGAAGGTTCAAAAAGGTATTTGAGGGGCTGGAAAAAGAGCTGGGAGGTGACAAAACTGGGGATCACAGCTGGGAGGCCAAGTTAGGAGAAAGGGAAACAGAGGAGCTGAAGACACAGGTTAAAAGTGGTGAGTGAGAGCATAAATACCCAATTTTGGGGGGTAAAACCTTTCCATGGGCTGTGGGGACACTGGGGATGCAGGATCCCTCCCTGTGGGAAGGGCTTGGTGGAGATCCATCAAAGGAGTCCTGGGAGGCAGCACCAACCTCCCACCTCACCCTGAGCCCAAATCATCACACAGAGGGTGGGGAGAGGAGCTGAGCTCTCTGTTGGGCTCATTTTCCTCCCCCTGCAGCTTCCTTGGGTGATGTCACCTCCCAGACCCCAAGCAGGGTGGTGATGTCAGTGCCCAGCCTGGAATGGAACCTTCTGTACCTGTCCCTAATGCCACATTGCAGGCCCAGGCAGCTTTAACCCTCTCAGCACCCACCCAGCCCTGGAATTATGGTGGGGACAGAGCAGTGACACCTTCACAACCTCTTGCAAGTGTTTCTTCATTTTCTAATTCAGTGCCAGAGCTTTAAACAACGGAGTCAATAGATATTCAAACAGCAGCTGTTGGAAATAGGAAGCAAATAAAGGGTTTTATTAAAGTCTATTTTGCAAATCTGTTTTTTAAAAATAAAACCTCTTTTTTTGGAAGCTCCAGCTCAGCCTCTCAGGGATCTGCCTATGAGCATCCTTTTTTGGGGAAGCTAAATAACAGTTCTCACCTTTTGGAGATTTTCTGTCCTTCCCCAAATGAGAGCTCTTTGCCTTGGGCTGGAATGAGCAACCCTGGTCCAAATATCAAGGAATTGATGCCAACTTTCCTCTGCAAAAACTGAATCAAAACTCACCTGAAAACCCCACATTTCCAATATCCAGGTGCTCATTTAAGAGCAAGCTTTGCTTTTGAGATGGGGTGGGTTGAAAGAAGAGAAAGAGAAGGAGGGAAGGGAAGGATTTCATCACTTTCAAGGAACAGATAATTTCCTTTTTGTAGCCTCTCCCATCTTTTTGTGGCACATCATGTCAGCACCAGGATATTTTCTGCATCCAGCAGCAGGCCCCACTCCTCCATCCTCCAGCACAAGCCCAGGGGTGTTTCACATCACACCAGCCACACTCTTGAACAAAAATACCTTTATTGGATATAGGTTTGGTTTCATAATGAAAATTGAGAATATATTTTTTTTCCAAAAGGGCATTTATCCACTAATATACAAAAAGCCTCTATTTACGGCAAACAAAAATACAAAATATTCCTGATTTCTTGCAATGTGTCAGGATTNNNNAGAAAACAACAAAAAAAAATCTTTCGAAATATAGATGATGTGTCTTTTTTTAATTTTTTTTTTCCCTGGTAGTTTTCCTGGGCTCCACAATCCTGCTTCAGTCTTTTTTTGGTCAGAAGATCTCAGTAAGACATGGAAAACAGACGAATCTCTATGTTTGCTGATCCATCCCGTTCTTTTTGGCCACATCCATGAACAGAAACGCTCTGGGGATACTCCAAAGCATCAGTGCTGGGCAGGAAACCAGTTCCACACCGTGCTGGATCAAAGCAAGCAGGAATATTCAGGATGAGCCTGGATTGCTTGGTCTGCCATGAGTCCAGCTCCAGTTACCCACTGGGAGGACTGGGCCAGTGGGGAATATCAGGAATTATTATGTGCCTGTGGCTTTTCGTGGTGAAATTATGAGCATTATTAATACCTGTGGGTATTGATGGCAAAACAAAACTCAGCCTTCTCCCCTCGGGATGGGGCTTGGTTTTCAAAGGAAAAATAAAAGAAGAAAACAGCGACCTGAAGGGCTCGAGAGAAACCTGGTCTGAGGAACCTGAGGGATGCAAGGACTAAAGGTGCAGAGCAAACCCCACGGGGCTTGGGGGTCAGCGCGGGCATTCCCCCGGTGCTGCCTGAACCTCCATCGCCCACGGGAAAACAAAACTTTACCTTCCAAAGCCGCTCTGGCAGGGGGTGGGAGGCACCCGCTAAAGAGAGTCCGCAGCAAGACGCGCCTTGAAAATGCCCTGAAATCCTGAGTCACCTTTAAAATATCACTTTGGGGTTTGTTTGGGGTTTTTTTTTTAGGTCTTTCCCTTCGTGCTGAGGTCTGAGTCCAATCTCTCCCCACCCCGGAGCAGCTCTAATTCTGGGGCAACTACTGGAAATTAAACAGCGCCTCGGAGAAGTGCAGAGGGAAGCAGGAGAGGAAGGGGATGCCGATGTGGTAAAGCCTCCCGTGCACCTGGGAGTCGAGCGTGAGGGACGCGTTGAGCGCCGGCCCGAAGGCGCCGCTGGCCACCAGGGAGCCGCCGAGGCAAGCGGCGGGGCTGTCGCGGGCCACCTTGGGCGCTGCCCCGGGGGGCGGCGGCCGCAGCCCCTGCGCTAGGATGCTCTCGATGCTGAAGCTGCGGCCCCGGGAGCCGCTCTTGAGCGGCGGGGCGGCAGCAGGGGGTGCGGGAGCCCCGGGAGCAGCCGCTGTGCCCCCGCCCGGCCGCGGCACCCCCGCGTCCCCCGGCGCCGCGGCCGCGCTGCCCTTGGCCCGCTTGGGCTCGGCGGGGCGAGCGGGCTGCGCGGGCTGCTCGCCAGCCTTGGTGTCCGGGGGGGCAGCGGCTTTGGGCTTCCTCTTCCTGCGGCGGTAGTTGCCGTTCTCGAACATGTCCAGGCAGCGCGGGTCCAGGGTCCAGTAGCTGCCCTTGCCGGGCCGCCCCTTCTCGCGGGGCACCTTGACGAAGCAGTCGTTGAGCGAGAGGTTGTGGCGGATGCTGTTCTGCCAGCCCTGCTTGTTGTCGTGGTAGAAGGGGAAGCGGTCCATGATGAACTGGTAGATGCCGCTCAGGGTCACCTTCTGCTCCGGAGCTTCCTTGATGGCCATGGCGATGAGGGCGATGTAGCTGTACGGGGGTTTCTGCGGGGGGTCCTGCCGCGATATCGCCCCCCCGGGGGCGAAGCCGAGCGCGGCCGGCAGGTAAACCATGGACGGGCTACCCAGGGGGGAGAGGTGGCTACCGTAGATGTGGCTCATCGCCGGCGGGCTCGCAGCTCCGCGTCTTCTTCCCCCTCGGAGCCGGGCGAAGCAACGTGGGACGAGTCCACCGGGGAGCTGTTTGTGCGAGCTCAGCTCCCAGTCCTGCCTGAAGGAGCTCGCTCTGCCTCTGTCCCTGCCTCATAGCTCTTAAAAAAAAAAAAAAAAGAAGAAAAAAAAAAAAAGGGAGGAAAAAAAAAGTTAAATAATTGTTGTAAGTTTGCTATTATATGTTGACTTAGCGCTGGAAAATAAATTGTCTCTGATAAACAGTCGTTTGTGTTCTCAGCCCACCCACATTAATTAAAATTTCATTGCTACAAAACTCCGAGCTCTCTCCACGTGTCTCGCTGGTACCAGCCAATGGTCTCCGGGTTATTCCTTCATTTGTTTATAGAATTAGTCTGTTGATAAGTCTGCCCACCCAAGTCGAATCAAGCTGTGTTTATTTGGAAAAATTTCCGGGCACCCAATATATAAACGCACTGATCTGATGTTTGAAATATCACGTCCACCCTTTGACGCTGTAAGCACACACAGCAGAGCAGGATGTACACTGCTGGAGCTGGGGAGCAGCGAGCAGGGATCCCCGCAGCAAAACTGGGGGCATGAAACAACACAAAAATTTTTTAAAAATTAAATAAATAATGAAGAAAGGAAGAGAAAGGGGTGGGTGAGGGGACGAGGAAGAGCTGAGGAAGGAAAAGGGAAGGGGTTTTAGGTGTGGAGGGGTCCTTTGCACCTCCTGGTTTTCCATCCCAAGGAGACCCCCGGGGACGGGCGAAGGGGGACCCCCGGTCCGGCCCCGCTCCCAGCCCGAGCAGGCAGAGCTGCGCCGGGGGAGACTGCAGCAAGAGGGGGATTTGGCAGGCCCGGGGAGGAGGGTCAGTATTTGTGAATGCGGGCCTGTTGCTTTATATTATGTACTTTCCTGTTTATAACAAGGAGGGGGATTATAACAACTTTACAAGTGCACACAGCTGGCCGGTGCTTACATTAGGAATTTGTGATGCTCTTTTTCTGTATAAACGTCCAGGTTTAGGTCTGTGTTTTCTGTTGTCGGATTTATTTTTTTTTTAATTTACTGACGTAACAGCTTTAATCCGAGGCCCCGAGGGATTCCGAGGCAGTTGGAGGTGTCGCCTGTGTCCCCAATCCCCCCTCGGGTTTAGACCTGCGGCACCCCCTGATCTGTGGAGCATCTTTTCTCCGAGGGAGGGAAGAAGAGGCCTGAGGGGAATCCTTTCTCCTTCAAGGAGAAATATCCCAACAGCGCAGCTCCCACGAGCCTGCTGGCATTTTTACCTGGCAGGGGAAGAGGTAAAAGCCGAGCTCCGGGGCGTCCCCCAGCACCACCCGGCCCTGGCGATGCCTCCACCTCCCCATCCCCGGATTTCCCTGCGAGTTCCCCTTCACCCGTGAGGTTTCTCGCCCAGTGTCGCTCCCCTGCTGGGAGAAGGATTTTCATCCCCGGGGTGATGCTGTGGAGCTCGGGATGGGTCCTGAGAGCTGCGAATCGCCAGGAGAGCCTGGGAAACGCGGCCGGGGTGCGCAGGGAGGCGGCTCCTCGGGCGGGGTGTGGGGGTCTCCCCTCTCACTGGCTGCGCCCACGCGTGGGAGCGGATCCCACCCCTCTAACACCGCCCTCGCCCGTAATTCCACATCCCTCCCGCTCCCTGCGCACCCCCGCCGGCCCCCGGGAGCTGCAGCACCCTCCCGCCGCGCCAAAAGCGCAATAAACCCCCAAAATAAATAAAAAGAGAGGTGAAAGGAGGGATTTGGGGGCTCCCCACCTCTCGACTCTGGGGAGCAGCACGCCCGGGCAGCCTCCTCGCCCCTGGAGCATCCTCGCCGGGGAGGGATGGAGCAGAGCGCGGCTGCTCTGACCCGCCCGGCGCATCCTCAGAGGGTCTTCCCCCCCCTCAGCCTCCTCCTCTCCCCTCCTCGGGGAGTCCCCCGCTCCTTGAGACACTCCAGGCACGGATTAGTAAAATAATAAATACTCGCGTGTACGGCAGGAGACGGTCACACGGGCTCCCGCTCTCTCCCTGAGCTCCCTCCCCCAGTAAAATTCTTGCTTCCTCCCTCGTTTTCCCCTCTTGGCGGTGGGAAATCCTTGGAGGCGGGGATGCGGCTTTTCTCTCTTCGCTCCTTCTTCCCAGCTCGTGTGCTGCGTGTTATCCCTGTTATCCCTTTCCTGCCGGCGGCATCGCTGGAGCTTTTTAGCTGCGTTATCCGCACGGGATCAGCCTGCGAGAGGCTCCGACGGCTGTGGGGGGGCCGGGGAAGCGACAGAGGGTGGATGTTGTTGGTACCGTCGCTCTTTCCCTAAACGGGAAGAAAAAAACAAACAAACAACGCGGAGCCGGCGACGGAGGCGCTCCTGGATGGGTTTCCCCTCCTCGGCAGCTGACGAGCCCCTTTGAAAGCAGCAGAGAGGAGAGGTCCCGCACGGAGCCCCCGGCGGGAGCAGGGCGCACAGGAGCTCTCCCCGTTCCTCCTGCATCCCGGGAAACGGGGGAAGAAGGGGTGGAAATGGGTGCTCCCCAATCCTGCTGCACCCGAGGATGGAGGGGAGCAGGGTTGTGAATCAGAGATTCCCATTTCTGCTGCATCGCGGGATGTGGGGAGCGGGATGTAAATTAGAGATTCCCATTTCTGCTGCATCGCGGGATGTGGGGAGCAGGATGTAAATTAGAGATTCCCATTTCTGCTGCATCGCGGGATGTGGGGAGCGGGATGTAAACTGGTGCTCCCCACTCCCGCTGCATCCCAGTCTTGGGGGGAAGAAGGGGAGTGAATCAGAACTCCCCATTCCTGCTGCATCCCGGAAAATGGGGAAGAAGGGGTGTAAATCAGTGCTCACCATTTCTGCTGCACCCCGGGATGTGGGGGACAGTGCTCTCTATTCCTGCTGCACCCCGGGATGGGGGGCACAGTGCTCCCCATTCCTGCTGTACCCCGGGGTGTGGGGCACAGTGCTCCCCATTCCTGCTGTACCCCGGGATGTGGGGGACAGTGCTCTCCATTCCTGCAGCACCCCGGGATGGGGGGCACAGTGCTCCCCATTCCTGCTGCACCCCGGGGTGTGGGGCACAGTGCTCCCCATCCCTGCAGCACCCCGGGATGTGGGGGACAGTGCTCCCCACTCCTGCTGCACCCCGGGATGGGGGGCACAGTGCTCCCCACTCCTGCTGCCTCCCGGCCGAGCTGCCCGCCCCTCGCCCCTGGCCGAGCACGGCCCTGCACTGATGCTGTCCCTCGGTGCTGCCCCGGGATCAGGGATGTATTTCCTTCTCTCCCGGCCTTCCAGAGCCGGACACGGATTTTCTGCAAAGTCCCTTCCAAAATGAAGAGCTCGCGGCCTTCCTCAAAAACCTCTCGGCTGGCGCCTTCCCACGAGATCTGGGGAAGGTGGGATTGGTTGGGAAGGATGAGACAACTCGTGGAGGGCTGGGGGGATTCCTGAAGGGAATGTGTTTCACCTGGGGCCTGGAGCACCAGGGAAATGCTCCTTGACTGGGCTGTGGGGACGAGACGGAACAGTGCTGGCTCTGCTCCCCAAGACCGAAACTATCTCGGGTTTTGGACAGGTTTGCAAACCCGGTGGTGAACGCAATAAAAGAAAAAAAAAATGATGAAACTCATCCACCATCCTCATCCTCTTCCCGGAGCCACCCTGAGCCCCAGCCCGGGGCCACCGGCCACGCAGCAGCCTCAGCCAGTCCCCGCGGCCAAACCTGGTCCCCGACCTGCGTGAGAGGGGCTGTGGGGGGTTTGTGCCGCTCCTTCGAGGGGCTGCAGAGCCAAATCTGAACATGGATGCCTTCAAAAGTTACCCTGGGCCTTCCTCTTTCCTTCACTTCTTCCTTCCTTCCCCTCTGCTCCGGCCAGGCTGGAGTCACCTGTCGCGACAGACTCGGATCGCGGTATCGAGCTCCCTATCGCAGCTTTTAAACAGAGTCACCGAAGGATCCCCGCGTCCCGCACGGGGCACTGGCCTCTCCTGAGACATCAGCCCACCCCAAAGTGCTCTCCTGAGACACCAGCCCAACCCAAAGTGCTCTCCTGAGACACCAGCCCACCCCAAAGCCCGTGAGGTTTGGGTGACTGGGGACGAGGGACAGGGACAGGACGGGAGGATGCTCGCAGTCCCGCAGGAGCTCTGCAGAGGGACGGGAGCTGCGCAGAGCCCGTGCGGGAGCGTCCGGCCGGGGCGAAGTGCGGACAGAAACCCCAAAAAAGGAGTTTTTGGGGAAAGAGAATCCCAGGAACTGTCGGAGCCTACAGAGCCCTAGGGGTGTCCCCAATCCCGGTACCGCATCCCATCCCTGCCCGAGGAAAAGGGTCCCCGAGAGCCCTGGTGGGAAGATGCGGGAGCAGCAGCGATCCCGGGATTTCTCGGCGCTTGTGGGAAAACCCAGAGCAGGCACCTGACCTCAGTCATCCCCCCCCACAGAGTCCCCGGGATCCACGTAGGAAAGAAATCCCACGGGAAGGATTCTTTTCCAATTCCTTTTTCCTCCTATTTATTTTCTTTTCATCATTTTACCCCCTTTATTTCCCTATTTTTTAATTTTTTTTACACTACGTCTTTTCTCTTATTAAGACTGCACTTTGACTTTTATTTCATTAAAAAGAAGAAGAAGAAGAAAATATAAAATTAAATTAAAAGCACCCTCTGAGAGCCAGGAAAAACAGCAGGGAGTTTTTTAACAAGAATGTGCCTTAAAATACAGATCAAGTGAGGCTCAGACATTTTTTTCTCATTTAAATCGAGACTTTCGGTGCTTTTTGCCAGCTTTCAAGCGCAGGCGAAATTTAACCGGTCAAAACCAATTTAGATCATCGATTTCAACAGCCTGACGTGGGCATAACCCCTGCCGAACCCCCAAAAAAGGATTTTGAGGGGCATTGAGGGGCTGCGGGAGGTGGGATGGGGGCACAGTTGGGATTTATCCCCTGGAAATGCTGGGTGGATGTGATTTTACTGGGAAAGGAGCTTGAGTCTAGAGAGCTGGGTTTGCAAAATTCCAAAGACCTCTGAAACTCTGCTTCAGGCTTTGCCGGCATTCCCAGGCTTTCAGGATTGCTAAATCCGACGTTTTGCCCTGGATTAAAGCTGCTTGAACAGGTTAAAGGATGATTTGGGAAAAGCCAGAATATCTGGCAGCGCCCGGCCTTGCGAACAGGATCTTAAATAGATGAAGAGAAAATTAAAATCAATTAAAGCCAATTCTTCGAACAAGAGAGGATTCCAAAACTGAAATGATTCTCCAGTGAACTTTCCACCTTTCTAAGACTCCGCAGCGAGGCCGGGTTGAAACGATCCCTCTCACTGCCAGGCACTCGGGATTCCTTTCAAGAAAACCAAATAAATAAATAAAATGGAATTTTAGGAGGGGTTGTTTTTTAGAAAGAGGCGGCTCCGGGTGCGGAAACTCCGAGCTCCGAGCAAGGGCCGCGCTCGCTCCGGCCGAGAGGAGAAATTCCCCTCCTGCTTCTCCTGTTTTTTTTCCCCTGTTTTTCCTATCGGCGGCCTGGGAAAACTCCCGAAATTTCAGGGATTCGGGATTGAGGGGGCTCAGTCCCGAGGTGTTTCTCCTTCCCCCCATCCCCAGTTGTACAATTCCAGCTCTTCACATTAATTCAAATTTTTTTCCAAGAAAGAAACCTTCAGGAAAACCACTTTGATTTAAAAACAACCTCTGCCACGTTTTGTGCGTGAAGGAAAGGTGAAGGGAGGAAAAAAAACAAAACAAAACAAAACAAAAATTGTAAAAAAACCCCAGATTAGACACAGAGAAGACTTGGAGCAGAAAAAACCAGCAAGGATTTATTTTAAGGTAAGTACAACAATTAGGACCACATAAGACAAACGAACTTTGAAGCAGGTTAAAGCAAATAGTCCTTAGGAATGGTAAAGGTGAAATCTATTATACAAAACATCACACGTCGTAAATAATAATAAAAAAGTATCAGATACTTTGTCTATTTTTTTCCTTAAAAAAAAAATCCACCAGCAAAAAATAAATTATTTCCTCGTCTTGCGAAAAGAACAGCTCTAAAATGAAAGAAAAATCTATTGCATTATTGTACACAGAAGAAGAAGAAAAAATCACTTGTCATTAATTTGGAAGTTAGGAACCGTTGGGCGAGACAAAAATAATCCAGTGAACTCAACTTTAAATATTATATTAATGGCTCTGAAAATCAGCCTGATTAGAAATCCACATATTTTTTACAGCACAACAGAGAACTCAAAAAATACCCAGGACATATATTTATATATATATTTATAAACTTTTTTTTTTCCTTTTAAAACGTATAAATGGTCGTTGTGATATTGGTCCATAACTTATTTTTTCTGAGACCTCCTATATTTAGCATATAAAATTTGCCACTTTTAGATAGACATATATATATATAATTTTTTAACCTTTTTTCTTTTATTTCTTTTTTTTTTCTTTTTCAAATGAGACATCCCCCTTTTTTCAAGTAAAATATACTTGTCCGGAATTTAAGGAGGCCCAAAACCGGGGCTTTTGGCATCTTCAAACTTGAGAATTTCACTTTGAAGTGAAAACTTCAAAACTGTGGCCGCAAAGTCCACGGGGAAGCTTGTCAGATTTTTTTTTTTTTAATTGGTGTGGGTTTATTTCTCCCGATTTTTAATAATAATTATTAATAATAATTTTTTTAATGGCCTAAGCGGGGGTGGTGGCTACTCAGTACTTAGTGCAGTCGTAGGAGTAGGGGGCGGCGTGGCGGTATAGGGAGGGCGCGGATCTGTAGGGGATCTGACAGGCGGAGTTGCTGCTCACCTGGTGCTCGCTCAGCGCCGCGCTCTCCATCCCCAGCCGGTGCGACGTGAACATTTCCCGCACGTTGGGAAAAGTCTGCTGCTGAGAGCCGAAGGTGTGCCCGGGCAGGTGGCTCAGCTCAGCGCCGTGGTTCAGGTACCAGGAAGCCGCGGGCTGGCCCCCCGCCGCCCCTCCGCCAGCACCGCCGCCTCCTCCGTGGGGATGCCCGGTGCCCAGCGCTCCGTCCTGCCCCGCGGGCAAGCTCAGCGCGCCCAGCGGCGACGGGGCGCCGGTGGGATGCTCGGCCAGCCCGTCCTCCAGCGGAGCGCACATGTGCGCCGGCCTGTCGCCGCTGTAGAGGCTCATAGCCCGCATGCTGCAGTGGTAGCTCCCACTAGTGTCCAGCGCCTGGCTGCACGCCGCGCTGTAGCCCGACGGCTGCCCCGCGGGGTAGCCCAGCGCTAGCCCGCCGCCCGTCCTGCCCGAGGCGGCACTCACCGGGCTCAGCTCCCCCGCGGGGGAAGTCCGCAGGGTCATGATGCTCTCCACGCTGAAGCCCGGCAGCCCGTTGCCGGCCGGGTGATGCTCGGGCAGAGCGGCGTCCGGCGAGGCGGCGGCGGCGGGGGGCGAGGCGGCGCTGCGGGGGCTGTCCCGCAACGCCCCGCCGCTGGCCGGGCTCAGCGTCTCCACCTTGGTGATCACGGGCAGCTCGGGAGACGCCGTCTCGCTCTTGATCACCACCTTCTTCTCGGAGGCCGGCGCCGAGGCGGAGGAAGAGGAAGAGGAGGAGGAGGCTTCCTTGGGGAGGTCGGCGCCGGGCAGCCCGGGGGGCTTGGGCTGCTCCTTCAGCAGCCGTT
The DNA here is from genome assembly GCA_024734035.1 of Alethe castanea. NCBI lineage: Eukaryota > Metazoa > Chordata > Aves > Passeriformes > Muscicapidae > Alethe > Alethe castanea. Next base: position 17,710,112 of record JANRGV010000008.1, read on the forward strand.
CCCGGGCCTCCTCTTTCTCCTTAGAGACATCCTTCTTCTTGAAGCGTCTCCGGCGGCGCAGGAAGCTGCCGTTCTCGAACATGTTGTAGGAGTCGGGGTCCAGGGTCCAGTAGCTGCCCTTGCCCGGCTTCTTGTCGTCGCGGGGCACCTTGACGAAGCACTCGTTGAGCGAGAGGTTGTGGCGGATGCTGTTCTGCCAGCCCTGCTTGTTCTCTCGGTAGAAAGGGAAGCGGTCCATGATGAACTGGTAAATCCCATTGAGTGTGATCTTCTTGTCGGGGGCGTTCTGGATGGCCATGGTGATGAGGGCGATGTAGCTGTAAGGTGGCTTCACCAGGTCCTTGGGGGCGGTGGGCTGGTGCGGGTGGTAGGGGCCGTAGGAGCGCCCCATGCCCGCCGCGTACTGCTCGGCGTGGCCCGAATAGACGCTCATGGGGTTGCCCATGCCGCCGTACGTCCCGGCAGCCCGGTAGTAGTTCTGCTCGCTTAAATACGGCACCACTCCCAAAGCGTTGGGGTCCGAGACGGAGTAGCGAGCCTGCATCATGGAGAGGGGCTTCCCGCGGCCGGGCAGGCGAGGAGGAAGAGGAGGATGGTGGAAGGGCCTCACCCCCGTCCGGGACCCCTCCGCGGAGAAGGGAGAGAGGGAGAGAGCGGGAGAGAGAGAGAGAGAGAGTCTCGGAGCCGAGCTAAATCCCAGCGTGTCCTCTAGCAGCGGCACCGCAGCGGCATCCTCCGGGTCGCCGGGGGCAGGGTGGTCTCAGGCGGCCTCTCCCTCCCTCTGTATGACTGTGATTCTGGTACACACGCCTACGGCCCGCGGCGGGCACTGCTGCGGGCAGCTGGGCTGGGTTGGGGGGCTGTTCTCGCAGGAAAAGAGAATTTAAAAAAAAAAGGAAAAAAAAAGAAAACCAAAAACAAAACCGAAGAATGAAAAAAAAAAATTTAAAAAATTAAAAAGAAAAAGAAGAAAAAGCAGCCTTGCGGAAAACCCAGTCCTTGTCACAACAACGGCCCGAACCGTTCCGGAGCCCCCGGAGGGGTGCGGGAGCCGCCGAGCTCCCTCCCGGCCGCGCTGCGCAGCTTCAAAACTCGCCCCGCGCCGCCGCCGCGCTTTTACTCCCCGCTGGCCCCGCCCCCCGCCGCGCCCGCCAGCCAAGGGCAGCGCGGGACGCCGCGGCCGCAGCCAATGGGAGCGCGCGGCGCCGCGGCCG
>JANRGV010000008.1:17717403-17730736 GCA_024734035.1 Alethe castanea
GGAAGGGAAGGGAAGGGAAGGGAAGGGAAGGGAAGGGAAGGGAAGGGAAGGGAAGGGAAGGGAAGGGAAAGGAAGGGTAATTTCAGAGAAGTTTCAGAGAAGGGAACTTTCAGGTAAGGGAAGTCTCAGGGACGGGGAGAGAAGTTTCAGGGATGTTACAGGGAAGTTTCAGGGCAGATTCAGGGAAGTTAGAGGGTAGTTTCAGGGAAGGGAGGTGACGTCACGGCGCGGCGGGGAGAGCAGGAATACGGGAGGGGATGGCGGTGACGTCACGGCGGGCGGTGACGGCTTAATGGCGGGCCCGGGCCGGGCGCTGCCCTCAGGGGCCGCCTCCAAGTGGGACATCCGGGAGAAGGTGTGGGAGCACCTGGAGGCCTCCGGCCTGGCCGAGTTCCCGCGGCCCGTGCGCGGCCGCATCCCCAACTTCAAGGTACGGCGGCTGCCGGCGCTGGGCCGCCTCCTCCTGCTGCTCCTTCCCTCCCCACCTCGGGCCCGGGCCGGGAGGGAGCCCGAGTTCCCTGGGCCAGCACTTCGCAACCCTCGAAGGAAACAAAACAAAACAAAACCACACCACCCTGTCAATTATCGACACCCAGCACGGTTTGAATTGGAAGGGAACTTAAAGCTCATTCAGCAGGAACACCTTCCGCTATGCCAGGTTGCTTCAAGCCCTGTCCAACCTGGCCATTTCCAGGGATTAACAGAAAATTATCAGCCCCTCAGTTAAAAATCTGTGGAAATCAGCCTCTCTGGAGGGTGAAATGTTATAAATTGCCCGTCTCTGCTGTGAGCTCCCGGGTGATGCGCTGATATTTTATGCAAACAGGGCGCCTCCCATGCTGCCGCCAGGCTCCTGGGCTTGCCGGCCTTCCAGGCTGCCTGTACAGTAAAAATAAACCCCGATGCTCCCCAGAGGAACGCCCGCTTCCTAGCGCTGGAAGTAAGTGCAAATCTTCTCCTGTTGGCTCCTTCCCTGTCGCAGGGCTCTTTCCAGGCCTGCTGCTCCCTCAGGGAGCTGGATGTGTTCGGCAGAGCGCGGGAGGTGAAGGTGGATCCTGACAAACCCCTGGAAGGTGCCCGGCTGGCGGCTCTGCAGGTAACCTTGGCACCCCCGAGAGGAGCTGGCAGGGGACAGCAGGGCCTGGCAGCACCTCAGCAACACCTGGCACTGCATCTTCAGGAATTTTTGTGTGCAGCTCATTTGGGAGTCAGTAGGTATCATGGAATGGTTTAGGTTGGAAGGGATTTGAAAGATAATTCAGTTCTACCCCCTGCCATGGGCAGGGACACTTTCCACTGTCCCAGGGTGCTCCAAGCCCTGTCCAACCTGGCCTTGGACATTCCAGGGATCCAGGGGCAGCCACAGCTTCTCTGTGCCAGGGCCTGCCCACCCTCACAGGGAGGAATTTCTCCCTAATACCCAATCTAACCCTGCCCTTCATCAGTTTGAAACTATTATCTCTTATAAAGCTATTTAGAGACATGGCTTTAAAGAAGGGGATGTCTTTAAAGGTATGTCCTCAGATATCTTCAAATGTATGTCTTTTATTCCTTCAATAAAACTTTCTATGGAATTTTTCTGCATTGGAGGAAATTAATCTTGCAAGCATTACACAGTCAACAACACAGCAAATTAAATATTTAGTCACATAGTTTTTACTGTGTGACAACAAAAATATTTCTTCGGTGTAAAATGAATCTTTTCATGTGGTTCCCCAGGCAAGGAAGACTCTGCTGGTTCCCACACCACGTCTGAGGACTGGGCTGTTCAATAGGATTGTTCCCCCTCCAGGTGCAACCAAGGAGATCCTGAGAAGATGTGCCACGTCTCAGGTGGGAATGAGGGATGAGGGAGGGCTCAGTTAACTTGGGGGACAGTGTGGGGTAAGGATGGACCAGCTGGAAATGGGAAAACCTGAAATATCTTCTGTTAGGATGTTATTCCTGGGTTTGTGTACACAACTGCCATTGATAATCAGGAGAGGATTTAGTATTAACAGGACAGTGTTGATATTTCTGAGTAGTTTTTTGGAAAATCATGAACGACTCAAGGTGAGTTGGATCTTTCTTCACGCTCCTACATTCCGCACTTTTGAGCTGCCGAACACTCCGGAGAATATTTTAGTGCTTTTATGTGTTACCAGTTAGAAAAGACGAGGGTTTTTTTAAGAATACAACATCGAAAGCACCGTGAATTGTGGCGTTTGCACGCAGTGAGGCCCGGACACGTGGTGAGGTTTGGGTTTGCAGCGCGGTCTCTTGCTGCCCTCTCGTGTTACAATCTCACTGTGCAGCTGAAGCCTCTGGCCAGAGAACCCTGGCACGTTTTATACCTTTCTTTATTTACCGTGAAAACCCAACTGGTACAGCATGTAGAGGTTTATTTCCTCCTTTATCTCCTGCTAAAGGCAGTAAAGTTCTGCCCAACCCCATAAACAACTGAGGTTGTAAATGGGTGGTAATTAGTAGTGACTTTCTTTGTTGGAAGTTCTATTGGAGTCATTAACTAATTAAGCTGTTCAGGGCTGAAGAGCACTTTTGAAAGAGACCTTTCTCTTGGCCTGCTGTCTGATCTGGGCTCTTACCACCCTGTGTCTGGTTTTTCCCTCAGCCCACTAATGAAAAAATGCTGTTGGCAGTTTGTGTTTACAAAGCACTGTGCAAACAATCCTTACCACACTGCTGGGAAGTGCCTGATGGGCATTAGTGCTGATAGTCAGCCACAAATTGCTGAATTCTTGGAGTTTGTGCTCTGCACAGAAAATGTTTGGCTCTTTTTTGTGATTTTAATATTGTTAATTTATAATTAGCACCGAGTTGAGTTAGTGTGAGGAGCATTTACAGTGTGCTGTACACATATATTGGGAGTGATTGAATCACAAGGTGTATTTTTAACAGTTCTAAACCTCTGATATTTAAAAACCTAAGTAAGCATAATTTCTGCAATCAGAATTTTCATTAAGATGAGAACAGATTGAAGAGGAGTGGGTGGGGATGAACCGGGAGAGGGGAAGAAAAAAGTAATTGTATCACTTTGTGTAACTTCAGATTTCCTTGTGCTGTAGCTGTCTGTGTCTAAAATAACTTTGTGATTTGTATTTCAGAATTAATCAAAGCTTTTGTAGTGCTCTGGTATTCCTCAAGTTTTTAGTAGAGTAGGGAGGTGTAATTAGGAGGTGTCACCCTCATTTTTAGGAACAGATTTCCAAAAAAGTCTTTCAAAATATCAGTTTTGGATCCTAAATAAATAACCTTGCTTCTAAAAGTGCCCACCTCCCTCAGCTCTCCTTGCAGTGTGCCAAAATTCTTGTCACTGTAGTAGGGAATCTATTCTAGGATTCCCTGGGGGATAACTTCCCAGACATGTACAACTTGGCTAAACATGGAAGAGACCCTTGGAAACGTGGGGAGGTACTTGGATTTATCAAAATATCCTGGATTTCTGCCTCTGTGCTTGGAAGATTGTGCACTCTGCAGACCTCAAATGCTGTTGTTTTTTTCCTGCAGGGTGTCAGAGACTACAGCGTGCCTGTGGGGCTGGATGGGAAAGCACAAGTGGACTTGGTTGTTGTGGGATCAGTGGCTGTCTCTGAAAAAGGTAAGGAAAAACTTCCAGCAGAAAAGTCCCAATGCAGTGGCAGGAAAGGCACACCACGTGGCAGAGACAGATTTATCCTTGGAGCTGGGTTCTGCCTCTGTGTGTGACAAATCCCTGCTCCCCATCCCAGCAGGAAGCAGCCATGCTCCAGCATGCACTGGGCACACAGCAGAGGGCTCAGAGATGTTTTGGCTTTCAGGAAAACTCTTGAGGCAAGCAATTATTTGTGTTTTAAAGGAATCCAGGCAGGCTGCCTGGTCTGAGATGTGCTCTGCTCACACAGGCTGATTTGTTAGACCTGCTGATTCAGTACCTATTTGGGGATCAGATTTTGCATTTTCTAGTGTTTTGGAAACCTGCTGGTGCTGGAAAGTTTTCCACTGACTTTATCCCTTGCCTAAAATAACACAGTTTTTGTGTGTGACCCAGACTCCTCTTCACCCACATTAACCTGTGTTGGATATAAATAGAAGATTCTAAATGCAATTGCTAAATAAACTGTTGTGTTAACTGCATTAAATTTGTTTATTCTGAATGGGAAGCTTCTAGGATCTCTTAGGAGTCATTGAAACTGATGTTTTATTTCATTTCAGTGCATTTTCAAGGAAATTTGCACTCTGTGAGAGATGCTGATCTGATTTTTTCCAGAGTTACAACTTGCAGACTGCTCAGTTAATTACATGATTTTAACAACAACTTTCCACTCTGCCGTTTGGTTTTTTCCCACTTTTCTGTGCTTTAGGCTGGAGAATTGGCAAAGGGGAAGGTTATGCAGACATGGAATATGCAATGATGGTGTCCATGGGTGCAGTGCAGGAGGACACACCTGTGGTTACCATCGTGCACGACTGCCAGGTGAGTTCAGATGTTCACACATCCCCTCTCCTGCAGGGAGGGAGCTCTGGGACACTTCCTGCTCTGTCTGGAGAGGAGACATGGAATGATGCTGGTTTGGCATCTGTGTTCCCATTGTCTTTGATGGATTTTCATGTGACAAGACCTCAGGAATGGGGCAGTTTTAGGGAATTTGTTTTTAGCTACTTAACCAAATCTCTGCCTTGTAGGTGCTTGACATAGCAGAGGAGCTGCTGGGTGATCATGATTTAACTGTGGATTACATCCTCACTCCAACAAGGACTATCCAGACTAATTGCAAACGACCTAAACCTCAGGGAATAATGTGGCATAAGGCAAGTTCCATCTTAATTCAAGTTAAATCTTAAACCTTTGCTGCTGGTGGCTTACTGGTACCAAGAAGCTGCTGATAAACCCCCTATTTTTATATATAAACTTTTTAAAAAAATATATAAATACTTGGTAAAAGAGCAGATGTGTTTCTCAGGTGAAACAAAACAGCAGGATCTGTGGGATGCAAGCTGCTGGTGGAACATTCCTGTTTCTGTAGTGGATTCACTTTCCAAGGATAAATTTGTGGTTGGAGCTTGTTTTCAGGTGGAAGAAAAGTGACTTTAAACATGAACCTTTGTTTTTTGGTAGCTCCTCTGTTATGGATTTGGCCTTTTCCCCCTGCCCAGTGTCAGAAACTTCCTCAGCTTCCCAAATAGTTTCAGAAGAGCCTTGAGTGAATTGTTTTACTGGAGGTTCCTGCTGGGAAAACTTTTTCTTTGTCATTGGATTTTCATTTGTAAAATCATCCAGTTAGGGAGCAGACATAGTCCTGCATGAGTGAGTACAGCAGGAATGCTGAAATGAGGAATTGTGCACCCACATCTTGCAAAAACTGAGGAATCTTAAGGGAATATTTTCAGGGAAATCAAAATTTGTTGGATAAAATTTGCCAACCAGCAAGAAGAGTTAAATTTCTTTAGGTAATGTATCTACAACAAACAAATTCTAGCCAGGACTATTTTTATTCCACTGGTGGGAGAGCATTTTACCCTGCCTGTGGTTGAGGATTTGAGGTTATAAATAAATAAATAACAGCTCTGTCTGTCCTAGTGCATTTTTTCCATTGAATTATTTTTGAATTGTAATTTTTTTTTAGGATATTATTGAATGTAATTGTGTTGAAGGCCTGCCCCTTGTGCTCCATCCATCTTGCCAACATACTTTTGATCAGTTTGTCTGCCTTGGTGTCAGACTTCTCAGTAAGTGGCCTTGCTGACACTTCTTTATTACTTTTTCTGGGCCTTTAGCAGAAACTGAATTTTCTGCAGCTTTCACTGAGAATGGAGCACAGATTGACCCTTTATTTGAATATTTGAGTGTTGGTTTAACACCTTGAGCTGTGTGGATTCAGTAGGAATATTGGAGAAGACCAGGCAGAGCAGGGATAATCATCACTTTTCTGTCTTTTTGGGAGCAGAACAAAGTGTAGTGTCTGTATGAAGAAGAAATTACCATGATTCCCCAGGGAAATGAGTGACATTTATTTTGTTTGTGCCTGTGGTGGTACAGCTCTTGCACAGAGGGGTTTGGAAGTGGGAGGTCTGGTTAATCACCAGGGTGTGAAAAAGGCAGCATTTGATAGGGGCAATTTAAGTGTTTGTCCTTTGGATTTTCCTGGCTACTTCTCCATCATTTTCTCTCCATCCTTTTCTCCTTCAAATCCTGGCTTTGCTGGTGCATTCCTGTTCCTCAGAGCAAAACTAAATGAACCAAGAGGCAGTGAGTAAATAAATCATCCACTTCTAAACATGGGGTTTTGTCAACACAGACTAGCTTAACTTCATTGTGAAGACCTGTGAGGTGGAAAATACATTGTAAAGAAAAGTTGATCCTTGGGGGACAGGGCTGGATCAGGCCAGCACAATGTTTAGGGGTTTGAAATCCAGGTGTTTGCCAATATGGGATTACATCTGGGGATTATTAAAGGATGTGCTGCCAGTAATGCCCACTCTGGGTTTGCAGCTCCAGAGGGAGGGAGGTGCTCACTCAGCAGACAAATCCCTGGCTCCATTTCCATGCTGAAGGAGGTGCTGCATTTTCCTGGAGTGCTCTTGTGTGTTCTGTGCTGCTTAAAGACTTCCAGGGAAGTGGAAGAGCCACAATATCATCAATACCAAAGAATCATTATCAGGCACTCTAGAAACACTTCTAAATCTGCAGTGCTGGGGGGTGTTTGTGCAAGTTTTGTGCCTCTGAGGTCAGAGTTTTGGGACATCAGTTTGAGTTACTGGAGGGCAGCAAGAGCTGCTGAGAGCTGAGCACTCTGGAAAACTTTATTTGGATGCCAGTGGAGAATTATTTGGCTTCATCTGTCTTGAAAATCCAACCCATTGTTTCTGGGAACTCTAAATTCATGAAGCTACTTGCTTTCTTTTTTAATGTTTTCTATGAGTAACTGTGATCTTTATCTGGAACTCTGGCTATTATATTTGTCCCAATTATCAAGTTATTTGTGCTGTGCTTATTTTAAATTGAAACTGTACAGACAAATTAAAATATTTGGGTTCATGAAGAGGGAAATGAGAGTAGTTGGTGGAAAAATCACTATTTGAGCAAGCATTTCCTTCTGGTTTTGAAATAATTCTTTTATAGCAGTAGGAAAATAATTTTCCTGAAATGAAATTAACTGGGGGGGAATCCCAGTGCCAGAGATGGAAACTCTCTGATAACAAACAGCTTTGATTTGGGGCTGTGATAGAATATTTGGAAAGGAAAGGTGAAAAAATGCACCCATCCAAGCTGGCAAACCCTTTAGCAGAAGGAAATGGCAGTGAGTGTAGCCAAGGGTTTGTTTTGGTGTTTTTTGGGCTAGTGGGAGCAGGAAAAACGTGGTCCCACATCTGAACACCTTTGCAAAGCTGAGCCTGGCTGCAGAGTCCCTGGAATGCAGCTGGCACGGGTGGATTCCAAGTGTGGCTTCTCCTGAGGGACACCAGCAGGCTCTGGGGCTGCCAGCTCCCAGAAATATGTCCTTGGATTGTGTGCACATATTTGGGCATTCTGTGCAAATGGATGATAAAATGTTCAGCTGTGCTGGCCTTGCTGTCCCAGCCTTGTCTGTGCCTCACATCCTTGTTTGCTCAGAGCTCCTGGAAACGAGGACACAGTGTGAAAAGTGGGGTCTGTCCTGGAGGTCTTGAACAATCTGGGGTCAGAGCCCTCTGAGGATGGGCAGAGATGAGCCTTGCAAACACCTTTTGTATGAAAGGGCTGATGGATCAGTCTCCATTTGAAAATCATGGAATGGTTTGGGTTGGAAGGGATTTTAAAGAGAATCTTATTCCAAGCCTCTGCACACCTTCCACTGTCCCATGTTGCTCCAAACCTCATCCAGCCTGGCCTTGGACACTTCCAGGGATCCAGGAGCAGCCACAGCTTCTCTGGGCACCTGTGCCAGGGCCTGCCCACCCTCACAGGGAACAATTCCTTCTCTACATCTAAACTGAATTTTCCCCTCTTCCATTTTGAGGCTGTTCTCCTTGGCCTGTCACTGATGAACAGTCCCTCTCCAGCTTCCTTGTAGCCCATTCAGATCCTGGAAGGTGCTGGGATGTTTGCAGGCTGAACAGCTCCAACTTCCTCAGCCTGTCCTCACAGGGGAGCTGTCCCAGTCCTCCTACAAACTTCATGGCCTCCTCTGGACTTGATCCAGCATTCCATGTTTTTTCTGATGCTGGGGACACCAGAGCTGAGCACAGGATTCCAGGTGGGGTCTCACAAGATCCACATGTTCCTGTGTCAGTGAGTGAGAAGCTGTGGGAAGCAGAATGAAATACAGAATAAGAACAGCCTCTAACCCCATCCAATCCCATCCCATCTGCCCTGCCTGCCTCACTCCAGGACTCTGCCACCACATCTCGGGATCAAACCAGCTCTCCTAGCAATGGATGCTGTGGTTCAGTGCTGAGAGATTTGTGTTGGCACTCAGCATCCAGGACTTTTTTCCTCAGGTTTCTTTTCAGAGAGGGGCCACATTTCCCTCCTCAGCTCCTTTCCCAGTAATTGTGTGCCAGAAGAATTTATCCAGCCTGCTGTCCTCTTTCTCCAAGGCTCTCCCAGCCGTGGCAGGGAGTAGGCAGGATTATTAAATGATTAATTGCCTTTGGTGGAGTTATTTTTAACCCAAATCACTTCAGTTGATGGCACAGACCCATGAACCCTTCTGTTGGCCAACCCCAGAGGGCTGAAGTGTGGAATTGGTTTGGGAATTGGTGCTCAAGGGATAATAGGAAACTTCTTCAGCTTTGGTTTCACTACCAAAGCTAAATCCCAGCACTCAATCCAAAGTTTAAAAACGTCAGTAAATGGTTTGGCCTTGACTTTAGAGGGATGGGGGGAGCTTCCAATGCTGGGTTTGCCCGTGTTCACATAGCTGGATCAACCAGAGTTGGGCTGGAATGTCCCTTAAATTCTGGCTTAGCCTAAAGCAGTAGGTGGGGACAGGGACAGGGACAGGGATAAGCAAGGCTAGGGAGGACTGGTCTGCCAGAAGTGTGCAGCTTGTTTGAAAGAGAGGAGGAATATCTTTGGCCTCTCTCCACATGGAAATAAATCCTTGCAATCCTCCACAGCTCACAGGACAAAAGGAACTTTTTGCATGATTGTAATTAGCAACACATTGTACTACCACAGGGTTCTTTTGTTTGCTCTTTTGCAACAGAGCAGAACAAGCTTTTTCCTCTGCCCTGCCACCCACTGCCCACTTTGCCCTTTCAATTCTCACCCCCAAAAACCCAATGGATTTGTTTGTTGAATTGAAACCCCAAATCGAGTTTCTGCATTTTTGTGGCATAAAATGGGAGAAAATAGGGAAGGGTTTAGGTTTGACCCAGCTGAAATGTTCTCCTAGACCCCAGAGAAAAAAGCCCTTAAGGTAAATCCTCTGTGCCTCTTGTGACAGGAGAGTGTCAGCTGACACTGTCAGAACTTGTCTAATGTTCTTTACAAATCTTTGCTAATACCAAAAAAAAAAAATAGTTTGGTGCTGTGAAGGTTTGTTTCTGTTTTATCTGCACAGGGCTGAATTTTAAGGGAATGACAGAATCACTTCATGGTGGTGTTTGATCAGAACTTAAAAGAAAGTAGTTCACAGCCCTTACAAAAATCCCAGGATCATTGAGGTTGGAAAAAACCTTCAAAATCATTAAGTCCAACCTGTGACTGATCCCAGAGCAGACAACTGAGTGCCATGTCCTGTCTTTCCTTAAACACCTCCAGGGATGAGGACTCCACCACCTCCCTGGGCAGTAATTCCAATGTCTAATCCCCCTTTCTGTGCAGAAATTCCTCCTCAAACATAAATGCTGTTGTCACTGCATCTTCCTGAGGTTGCCAGGAGCCTGAAACAGTAGCTCCAAGAGCTGCAGTCTGATGCCAAAATCTCCTTTGTGAGAGGAGAAGCCTGGTGGAAGTCTCTTGGAGATTGTGCTGTTCCCTGGATTATCTAAATCCTGCCCTTGGATTGTCCTTGGAAGCCTGGGAATTCCAGAGTTTATCCTCTCAGTGCCCATCTCTGATTGCCCTAATCTCCAAAACCCTGAGGGTTTGCCCTTGGTAGCATTTCCCTTTCTGACCAAACACCCAAGCCATGCCTTGGCAACTGAGTTTAATTTCAGGATGAAAGGAGCTGTTCTTGGGAAGAGGTTGAGGTTGTGCTTTGGGGCCAGGAGTGATTGGTTGCATGAGAACAGAAAAATGTTTTTCCTGTTTGGTTTAATTAGCATAGAGCTTACATTTCACATCAAAATTTGACAGAAGACAACAAATGTTCTTAATTGTTGGCCAGCACAAACGAAGTGAGATCCTTCAGCCCTTGGTTTGATGTTGTATCACTCAGAGAAGGGGAGTTTGCTGTCAAACACAGCACTTGGAATTCTTGGCTGAGAAAAACAAATCAGCCCCAGAATCCAGAGGGTAATAACTCAGTAAAATCTGAAAATGGTCTGCACCTTTCTGAGTGTGGAGGCTCCTGGAGCAAGTCCTTGCTGTTTGATGTTGTGTTAGAACTAGCACAGGCTTTATGGAAATCATATTTTTATTTAGTTCCAGCCTGAAATAAAACCTGCTTGCTGGCTCTTCAGAAGATGAGCCCTGGAAGCATTAAGAGAATTCTGTTGAGTGACTTTCCTGTCACCTCATCCTGACATTGCCCCACCCTGGCTTGGCTTTTCCTCGAGTCACTTCAGAGCTGGGCCCCTGTCCCCAGAGAGCTGAGCTTGATGTTGTGCAGATCCAGACTGGCTGTGACTGTAACTGTAGGAGCAGGAATTCAGAGCTCTGGGGTGAGTGAGGTCTGAGCTGGGACATCTGCAGGCATGTGCTGACTGGGATATACTGGTGCTGCTCCAGTCCAGCCTGCTGAGGGTGCTGCCCTGCCAGAGTGGCCCACTCACATTCTGGGCTACTAGCCTGGCTCTCTGCTAGCTCAGGCATTGCTTCCCCAGGCTGTTTTGCTCCCTAAATTTCAGCATTAGATCTGGTGTTGATGGATGTTGGACTTGTCCAGCAGCCAAGCAGGAATTCCTCCTCCTTCCAAGCACAGCGTGCAAGCCAAGAGCTCGACCACATTAGCTGGGGAACCACTGCATTTCCTGCCAGTGTCTGAGTGCAGCCTGGGGCAGCTCATGCCTCACACGGATGGGGTTCAGCTGTTGAGAGGAAGAGCCCTTCCAGAAAAGCTCTTTGGGAGCAGGGCATGGATGGAAGGGTGGAAGGAGGGAAGGAGTAACAGGCTCACAGTGTGAAGTGCAGTGTCCGAGCTCGTCTGTTCCCTGCTCCAGCCCAGCAGATCCCTGTGGGATCTGAGGAGCTGTGGGTGGTGTGGGAGGTTGGATGGCACAGAGGGGGTGTGCCCCAAGCAGGGGATGTGCCCCCAGCAGGGGATGTGCCTCCAGCAGGGGATGTGCCTCCAGCTGGGCCCACATCCATAGGAGCCCTGCTCCAAGGCACGCTCCCGCTGCAGCTTCCACCATTGTGTGAGCCAGCCCTTGGGATATCCTGTTCTGGGGGAGAAGCACCAGGAGCTCTGCAGAATGGAAGTGTCTGGTGGGTTGGGATGGATTCTGCCAGGGCAGGGATTAGGATGGATTTTTCCAGGACAGGAGCACAGGCCCTCAGTCAAAGCAAACACAGAGGACAAGGAGAATGTGGATCTGAGAGCACTCAGATAAATAAGTGTCAAATTGGAATAGTCCTGACTTTGGTTAGGATTTGCCTGCTGGATCCACATTGTGCTGCTCTCTTCAAGAGTCACTAATGTTTTTTTTTGTCCTGCAGTGTGTATTTAGGGAGAGACTTCTCAATCAGGCCAGCAATTAGGAACATTTGGAATGCTCTGGCATTCTGTGTGGCAGCACGATAATAAGGTTCCTCTCTTTTTATGGCACAGACAAGCCCTGATGCTCATCATCTTTTTCTGGAAGGCAAGGAATCCTTTTATAATAATTCTATCCATCTTCCTCCTTTTTAGGTCAGCTCTGAGATGCTGGGAAAAATCCCCATCCTAAAGACTCTTCGAAGCAGGGAAAAGCAGGCTGGCAAGGATGTCACCCTCCAGGATGAGCATCCAGCCTTGGCAAACACCAGCAGAGCAGCAATTCCAAACAAGAAGGTGATGGCTGCAAATACCCAGCCATGGGCTGCTCCAGGCTCAGCTCCAGTGGCACAAGCCCATGTGGAAAGTGATCCTGTAACTCCCAAGTTGGAGGGCTCTGACACAATTACCACTGTGTATGTGGGGAACTTGCCTGGCAGCCTGAGAGTGAGCGAGCTGAAAAGTGCTCTGAGGGAGCTGCAGGTGGTTCCTGTTCACCTGAGCTGGCAGGGAGCACAGCACAGAGCTTTCCTGGATTACAGGGATCCAGGAGCTGCAGACAGAGCTGTGTCCTCCCTGCAGGGCCTGAGCCTTGGGGGCAATGCCCTGAGAGCAGAGCTGGCCAAGAACCAGAGGAACAAAGGGCAAGGAGAAATCAATAGTCACAGATGAGTGTGGAGAAGAAAAAAAAAATCAAACAAAAAAGGTGTTTTCATTGTTTTGTGAGAAGCCAACCTGAAGTTTTAAGGTTTTTTGTAGCCCTCAGGTTTAGCAAAACCAAATTTCTGCACAAACTTTCCTCACTCCTGCACTTGGACATGCAAAGATTTGTCCCTCAAGGAGGAACCATTTCTCTAGAAACAATTGCCCACCAAGTCCCCACACTCTGGTTTTGGTGCTCTTTGGTGGTTTTGTTAAGCCTAGCTTAAAGCCCTGTCCCTTGGCACCTGCAGCAAGGTGGTTCCAGTCAGTCATTTAAGGTTAGACCTGCCCCTTCATACCTGTGAGGTTAAAAGGCAGCAGCAGGAAATGTGTCCTGAGGGTAACAATTCTGTTTACCAAAAAATGGGCTTTGCCTGTTGGGAGTTTGAAATTTATTTTTTTTTATAAAAATGGCCAGGGAGAGAGAGATTGTCTGTTTTGTGCCTTGAAGAGTGGCTGTGGAAACACTGCCTTAGTTCTAGTTCTAGTAAGAGCTGAGACATCAGGTGGGAAAGATGGGAACCCTTTTCTGAGCTTTTTGCTAAGTCAGTCCTTGGTAAACCTTAGATTTCCTTTTTCAGAGGAAAGCAAATCCCAGTTTTCTCTGCTTTCCCCCAAAACTGCCTTTCTGATGGATCAGATAATTATAAAACAGCTGCTTTTCCTGATTGTCTCTTATAATGGGATGTGATTCCTTTGCCTCTGTGAAATAACATCATTATTTATTTTATTTTATTTTATTTATTTTATTTTATTTTATTTTATTTTATTTTATTTTATTTTATTTTATTTTATTTTATTTTATTTTATTT
>JANRGV010000008.1:17730836-17742588 GCA_024734035.1 Alethe castanea
ATTTTATTTTATTTTATTTTATTTTATTTTATTTTATTTTATTTTATTTTATTTTATTTTATTTTATTTTATTTTTGTTGTTGTGGAAAGCAGGCACACCATGGTCAGAACTTGTTGGTGCATAGTCTGGCATGGAATTCTTTGGGAATTTGCTAAAGATTGTAGCAAAGCCTCTGTGCCTTTGTCACCATCCCTGATGGTATAATGGTCAATAATGACTATGGCTCTTATTCCCCCCTTTTTCTTTTTTATTCCCTGGGTTTCCTATTCCTGAAAAACAAGTTGAATTTTGGCCCAGCCATCCTTTCTAAACAGAAGCACTTTTGCCAGTGATGCTGGGCATATAGTCAAAATAAGCATCTAAATGGATTTTTTATTTTTTTTAAGTAAGAGTTGGAAATTTATTTTTTTTTTTTTTCGCCAGGGAGTACTGTTAAGTATATTTTGAGCAGATTATTATGCCTGGAGGGTCAGACATTTATTCAGTATTAAATAAATGTTCTCATCATTATCGTGTGGCTCTGTAGGGAAGGGCTCAAGGAGAGCTTTGGAGCTGCATCCAGGCCTGGGATCCCAGCACAGGAAGGACATGGAGCTGTTGGACAGAGGCCAGAGGAGGTGCCAGGATGAGCAGAGAGATGGAGCAGCTCTGCTGGGAGGAAAGGTAGAGAGAATGGGATTGTTCAGCCTGGAGGAAGGAAGGCTTAGGGGTGAGCTCATTGTGGCTTTCCAAGTGGAAGTGGCTCCTCCTCCCGATGGAGAGGGACACTGGGCAGGGGGAATGGCTTCAAAGATGGGATATTAGGGAGAAATGCTTCCCTGGGAGGGAGCCCAGAGCAGCTGTGGCTGTCCCTGCACCCCTGGAAGTGCCCAAGGCCAGGCTGGACACTGGGGCTTGCAGCACCCTGGGACAGTGGAAGGTGTCCTTGTTCCCAGCACAGGGCTTGGAACAAGATGATCTTTCAAATCCCTTCCAACCCAAACTATTCTGTCATTCTATGAACTTCTTGTTAAGTCAGCAAAGGATCTGGGAAAAAAAATCCGTGGTTCCATTCCATTCTTTGTACAGCTCCAAATGATTTCCAGTGTCACCGAGTCCAAATTCAGACAAGCACTGCACAACCCTCTGGGTCTCATTTCAGGCCTTGTGCATTCAAGGCTGGCAGTCAGGGTTGTGTTACTACCCAAACACACTCACTGCATCATCAGCTTCCAAAGCAGAGGAAAGAAAAGCAAAAAAATAATTATCCATCACTGCCTGCTCCTTCCAGATGATGGCAAATTGAGTAATGGGATCGTTTGCTGTTCCTTTTGACTCTGGGATATTTCTTGCTCTGCTGAACATGTCCAGGTGACCTTAGCAGTTAAAAGCCAATGACTCTGCCAAGGAAAACTTCCAGCATCTCAAACTTGCCCTGTTGCATTTCAGGTGGAACCACCCTTTTCTGGTCTCATTTGTGGGAATCACATCCTCTGCCTTCTTTCCTTTCTTCCCATCTGAAGTTTCAGTGCAGATGTGTTTATGTGTTCTGGAAATGTGGTAACTTTGCTTGCTTTCCTGTCAGCCCAGCCTGCAGCCAGGGGCCAGTTTTGTTTGGACAAACATCTGGATGTTTTTCTGTTTGCAGTTGTGGTTCTGGGTGAAGCCCACAGGTGAGCAGTGTCCAAAATCTTGGCTCTCTCCAGCCTGTCACTTTTTTTCTCTCATGTGTTGCAAGGCCACATTTCACTGTATTTTCCCAATATCCAGAGTTAAACTCCAAACCATGCTATGAGGAGATGCTGACTAGGGATATATGCAAATATGAAATCAGGAGGAATTTCTTCATGGAAAGGGTGGTCAGGAATTGGAAGGGGCTGCCCAGGGAGGTGGTGGAGATGTCCAAGGAAAAGCTGAGTGTTGCACTCAGTGCTCTGGGCTGGTGGCAAGGTAAGGATGGGTCACGGATTTGATGATCCTGGAGCTCTTTTTCAACTTTTATGATTCTATGAGCTATAGTTAGGAAGAAAAATAATTGCTGTAAGTTTAAGCTTATTGGCATTTTTAATGGTCTGGAAAAATGCTGCAGTGATCCTTGTATTTTTAATCCATGTTATTAATAAATGTCAAGGTCTTTCAGGTGCTGCCATCAGTCAGTAAATCCCTCTCTGAAATCAGTGCAGTTCTACCTTGGAGAGTCAAGGAAGCAAGGGCAGGGATTGGGGCTCTCAATGCTGCTCCTCTCCAGCTAAAATACATTTCAGTGCCAAGCTGCTGTTGCATTAAATTAAATGAATTAAACACAAGAGTGGCCAAGGCACAGCCCTGTGTGGCCTTCTGGTGTCCCCAGCTGTATGATGTGGGTTTTCTCTTGTGGGCTGGCCCTAAAGGAAGCAGCAGATTGTGTAGAAAAAGTGAATGGGGCAGTCTGCCTCTCTGAGCTATTGTTCCAGGCTCTCTGCATGCTCAGGAAGGCATCACTTAGAGCAAAGTCAGGAGGGATTTCTGTAAGTCCACAAAACTCTTAAATGCAAGAGATTTTATTGAATCCATGGCTTCTGATCTGATAAAAAATCTCAAGGAATTGAAGCCTGCTTTTTTTTAATATTGGTCCAGACCAAGGCTATGCAAGATACCAACAATCCAACCATAAAATCCATACCCTGAAATACTCTCTGACTGAGTTAACAGCCTTTAAGGAGCAGAATACTAACTCAAGTCGTAATTCCTCCTTCTGTACCTGCTGTAGCTGTGACCTGTGCACAAAGATACAAAATGTGCCTCATCTCAGGTGGGTCCTGGCCCTGTTTTACTGCTCAATACTCAACAGAAAATCATCAACAGTGGCAAAGCAGGGCCTGGATGCTGCAGAAAAGTCTGAAATGCTGCTGATAGATCTCTGCACTGCTTTGAATAGGGAGTGAAGTGATCCCTAGCACAGGCCTGGGTGCAGCAGCAGCAGCAGAGCAGTGTGATGAGTAGGAACGTTCAGCAGTACAATGGGGAATGCTTTCCTGAGCCAACTTTGTTCCCAGTAATTCAGACTGAGGGCTCTCCATTCTCTGCACAGCCCGATGTCCTCGCCTGTCATGTGGTTGGGCACATTCTTTCCAGCTCCTTTCATGGCACAACCATTTGGGATGCTGCTGTTGAGCTGTTGTTGCTGCTCTCCCCTCTTTTTGGGGGTTCAGATGCTGGTCTGGGGTGAACCCCTGGAGCTGGGAGGGTTTGGGATCAGCAGTGACCACCAAGGTGTCCCATGAGGGCCATGACCTTCCCAGGACCCTTCTCCCTTTCTCCCTCCCCTCATTTGTGGGAGAGATGCAGAGAGAAACCAGCATGGGATGAACGGAGCCTCCACCAGCTTCACAATGGAGAGCAGGGTGACTTTTGGAGGGGGTTTTTTTTGCAGGCCATCAGTGCCAGCGTGGTGTGTGGCACAGAGCAGTGAGGCAGGGCTGGGATCTGCTCACAATGAGGGTGAGGTGGCTCCGTGCCACCCCCAGAACTGCACAGGCGTGAGGGTTTTCCTTCAGCCAGCCGTGTCCGTGCAGTTCCTGGAACAGGGACAAGGCCACACAGCTTCAAGCCACCAAAGACAACAGTAAACAAGCTGGGTTGCTGGGTAGGCTCTGAGTTATAAGAGTCAGAGACTGTTTGTTTCCAGGGAAGTAAAAAGGAGAGAAAAAACATCTCTCAGCATTGAGGCTTTTTCCTGGATCTCACATCCAGGTCCACATCCAGCCCTCCAGCATCTCCCTGATCCCCTCCCACCAAGCAGCCTGCAAGGGCACAGGCTTTATCCCATTATCCCATTATCCCAATAAAATAAAGCAGGAAAGGGATGGTTAAACACTGTCTCCAAGCCGTGTTTTTTTTTGTTTTGTTTTTTTTTCTTGTGTATGCTTTTTTTATTTCATCATCTTCTACTGCTCCAAAGGGAGAAACAAATGGCTTTTAGGGGAATGTTTCCATTGAAGAATCCAGCACTGGGGCTGTGTTTTTTCTCCACAGGGGTGAGGAGGGGGAGGAAAAGTGTGTGCAGGGATTTCTCTCGTTCCGATTCCTCCGAAGGAACAGCCCCTTGCAGCACTTCTGCCTCTGGAGGAAACATCTGTGGCTGTGGCCACGTTCCTTGGGCAAACCCCCCTGCCTGGGAGGCTGTTGTGTACCAAATACTTTGATTTCCTGGTTGCCATCTCTTAAAGATTATCTCCCTCCCAGAAAAGGGCAGCATTTCCCATGTTTCCATGTGTAATGTCCGTGATGGCTGCTATAAACATCATGGAACATTTCCCTACCCCTCCTCTGACATAGGTAGCAAAGTCCCTGCTTTTCATCTTTCAAAGCCCTGAAGAAATGTTTAGGGTCGTGTATCCTGCCATTGTTCTGGGCTGGGCATCCCACTGAAGTGCCTGGGAGAAATGAGTTCAGGATATGGATCTATCTCTGGTCCATCTCTGCTGTGGCCCCAGGAACATCCACATTTTACAGATGGGAAGGCAGAGATGGCTCCTGATAGACTGGAGGCAACTTGTGATTCCCACCCCTTTGGAAAACAACAGGAGGGCAGGCCAAAAACTCAGCAAAAGCTCTCAAAAAACCTCAACCAAGCCCTTGTTGGGATTTTCTGTGTGACAGAGCTGATGTTCCCAGTGGGCATTTTCGTACCTGGAGCATCAGGGTGGCTCTGGGAGCCTTTAATCCCACTGGTCCTCTGCTCCAGAACTTTCCATCAAGGCACCCAGCACCTCTCAGTTACAAACCACAGCTCCTGCTCTGGGAGACAAGGCACAAAAGAGAATTTTTTTCACAGAATTTTGCCCCAGGAGCATTTACATTTTACAGATGGGAAGGCAGAGATGGCTCCTGATAGACTGAATTCAACTTGTGGTTCCCACTCCTTTAGAAAACAGGAGATGCCAAAAACTCAGCAAAAGCTCTAAAAAAACCTCAACCAAGCCCCTGCTGGGATTTTCTGTGAGACAGAACTGAAGTTCCCAACAGGCATTTTTTCTCCCAGGGGTACCTGGAGCCTTTAATCCCACTGGTCCTTCTGCTCCAGAACTTTCCAGCACATGCCAGGGACAAACCACAGCTCCTGCTCTGGGAGATGAGACATGAAACAAATTTTTCCCCAAATGTGCCACCTCCAGAGGTCTCCAAGTCACACAAAATGTGTTATCCTCCACCCATCCCACACTTTGAGCCAAGCCAGGTTTACCTTTCCTTAAAGAATAAAGCAAACACACAGGGCAGTTAGATGGGATCAAAAAAAGGGCAGGGGAAGAAGGGAAACATTCATGTGGTGAAAGCTGCCACATTCTAAGCATTAACATACCCATGGTTACCACTCCTTCAGATTTCAGAGTGAGTAATTGTTCAGACAAGAGTCATACTTGTGTTTTTCCAGAGGGATCTTGTGTTTTCCGAGTGTTTCCAGGCACCTGCACTGTTCAGGCTCTGGAGTGTGGCATTTCCATCCCTCTGGAGGAGGCAGTGCCTGGAGCTGCTGCTCTGCAGTGACTTTTCTTCACCCCCACACAATTGCTGCTGCAAGTTCTGCTCCAAGTGAACTCCTGGTACCCCAAAGTCCCTGCAAAACTTTCCAGGCCATGTCATCCTGCTTTCCCAGGTGTGTTTGCTTATTTTTGCAGTAATTAGCCTGAAGCTGAGCTGAGCCACAGAGCTGCACTTTCTGTGCCATTCCAGGGGTTTTGAGACTTGCTGCTTGAAATAAAGGAAGGTCTGTGCTCAGCCTTGTGTTCTCACTGCTGGAGCCAAGTGGCACTGCCAGTGTCCTCACACCCCTTTCCATGACTGAACCAAGGTGGTTTGACCTCTAGAATTGCTATTTGCTCTCTGGTGCTCGTTCCAGAGATCCTGGGGATCTCTTGAGGTGACCTGGAGAAGTGTCTGAGGAAAGGAGGTCTATATTGATAGCACAGGGACTCCCTCAGTGAAATTTTCCAAAGGATCTGCACCTTCCCTGCAAGGATTTAGTTCATTTTATGACTGGAGTTGGAATATTTGTCAGAAGTTGGGTGAATCAGAGTAACCTGAGATCACAGTCATGGAATGGTTTGGGTTGGAAGTGACCTCAAAGCTCATCTCATCCCACCCCTGCCATGGCAGGGACACCTTCCACTGTCCCAGGCTGCTCCAAGCCTCATGTCCAGCCTGGCCTGGGACACTGCCAGGGATCCAGGGACAGCCACAGCTCCTCTGGGCACCCTGTGACCATGGGAATGAGGATATTGAGCCAGGAGCTCAATAAGATTTATTCCTTCTGTTGTCTTTTATTAATAATAAACCCACAGGATCATTTAGATTGGAAAAGACCTCCTGGGATCATGCAGTCCCACCACTGATATTAATATTCTGGTTGGAATTCCTTACTGGATTCTGACTGGGAAGTTACTTAACAAAGCAAGGGATCCCTGTGCCTTTCCTCACTCGTGGAGCCAATCTGAGAATCTGAATATAGCAATAACATCAGCTTCCAGCTGCAGAGCTGCTGCTGGCACTGGGGGCACCTCCTGCTCCTCAGGGGGCTCCTTTCACCCACCTGTTTGATCCCTGA
Organism: Alethe castanea; assembly: GCA_024734035.1. Taxonomy (NCBI): domain Eukaryota; kingdom Metazoa; phylum Chordata; class Aves; order Passeriformes; family Muscicapidae; genus Alethe; species Alethe castanea. The sequence goes on from JANRGV010000008.1 coordinate 17,737,400, forward strand.
GGATGATCCTTGTGGCAAAGATTCCTTGGCAGGGATAAAGCCTCCAGGAGCATCCCAGCACTGCCTTTTCCTGCAGAGCATCAGGCAGGAGTTATGCTTGGAAAGGGAGCAGGTGTTCAGGTGTGGCCTCCCAAAAGCATTGCAGGGATCAAAGTCCCTTTCCAAAAGTGACAGGAGCTGTTGTTTGGATCCCCTGAGGTCCATAGATCCCAATTTTTTTTTTGGTTTTGAGGGAGAAATTGGGCACCCATTGATTCTTATGGATCTCAGCCTTTACAGCTGCTAAGAACTTGGTGCCAAACTCATTCCCTGATATTCCAAATACCCATTTAAGATTCCAGATGTTGTTCCCACTGGTTATGTCTCCAAGATTTTCTGCAAATCTGGATAATCAACCCCATCTGAGAGCATCCTGTGTCAGGTGCCTGTATCCATGGATTACTCCACACTTTTCCATACCAAGTATTCCCATCTGTCCCACCTGGGCACAGAAAAGGTTGGATCCAGATGTGCTCCACAGAGGAGTTTGAGCTGGTGTGAGGATGGGATAAAGGGATGTTCCCCCTCACAGGTGCGGATGCCAAAAAAAAAAAAAAAAAAAGACCAAAATAAATATCTTTTTAAAGATTTTTTTTTAATTCATTAATAAAGATTAAAAAGAATAAGAAGTTTTTAGCATCCACCTGGTGTGGAAAGGGTCCAAGCCGGCTCTAACTGGACGGGTTTTAAGCCAAATTTTGGGGAAGCCGCAGGCCGGCGGTCCCTGCTCGGCGCCGCCAGGTGGCGCTGCCGCCAAGGGAACGGCACCGCCCCCCCGGCCCGAGCCCCGGGATCATCCGGATCCCACCGGGATCATCCAAACCGGGATCATCCAATACCCCCGAGATCATCCAAACAGGGATCATCCAAACCGGGATCATCCAATACCCCCGAGATCATCCAAACAGGGATCATCCAAACCGGGATCATCCAAACCGGGATCATCCAATACCCCCGGGATCATCCAAACTGGGATTATCCAAACCGGGATTATCCAAACCGGGATTATCCAAACCGGGATCATCCAAACCGGGATCATCCAATACCCCCGGGATTATCCAAACCGGGATCATCCAAACCGGGATCATCCAAACCGGGATCATCCAAACTGGGATCATCCAAACCGGGATCATCCAAACCGGGATCATCCAAACCGGGATCATCCAACACCCTGGCATCATCCAAACCGGGATCATCCAAACCGGGATCATCCAAACTGGGATCATCCAAACTGGGATCTTCCAACATCCCCAGGATGATTCCGATCCCACCAGGATCATCCAAACCCACCAGGATCTTTCAGATCCCACCAGGATCATCCAACAGCCCCGGGATCATCCAAATCCCACTGGGATCTTCCAAACCCACAAGGATCTCTCAAACCCACCTGGGATTGTCTAAAAACCCCCAGGATCCCTCAGTCCCTTGGGATCCCTCCAGTTCTCCCACAGGATGCTCCAATCCTCTGGGATCATCCAATGTCCCCAGGACCCTCCAAACCCCCCAGGATCCCTGAGAGACTCCTTGCCACCATCCCCACCCTGATGCTGCCTCCCAAAAATGGCTGCAGATCATCCCGATGGAGCCTCCCAAAAATGTGTCCCCCCCGCAGGGGATCCAGCCCCACATCCCCTCTTCCAGGGCTTCTTTGGGATCCCTGCACTATCCCGTGCTCCCTCCAGCTCTGCCCCCACGTGGGGACACGAGCCCACGGGCAGGTGACAGTGGCAGACACAGCTCCAGCTCCATGGTGGCCTTGTGAGGATGGGGGGAACATCCTGGGAGGAGCAGGGAGAAGCGCTTTGCCACCAGAATCCCTGCACAAGGCCTGGGGCCATCAGTGTCCCCTGATCCAGAGGGGACAACCTGGCTGGAGACACCAGGCCCTGTTTCTCATCATGCTTCAAAATTTCATCCCTGTAGAAAATTCCTAGGCCTGCACAGGGCATCAGTGATGAGAAGCTGTTTCCTGAAGTTGAAATGCCACAACCCCAAAAGAAAATGAGTTATGTTCCCTAAGGATTGGGATGAGGAGCAGGGAGCAGCTCGCTGATGCTGAGCACAGCCTGATCTGAGCCTTTCCATCAGCAAATCCCAAATTCTGAGCACAGCCTGATCTGAACCTTTCCATCAGCAAATCCCAAATTCCGAGCAAGCCCTGCCCCGCCCCTCTCCCAAGGCTCCCGCAGCATTTCTGGGCAAGTTTATCCCTCCTCACCTCCTCTCAGAGCTCCACCACTCCTGGGACAGCAGCTCGGGGTTTGCTATCCCCTGGGACTGAAAATACTGGGTAAAATCCCGTTGGGCTTCAGCAGATGGAGAGCTGGGGGCAGGAGCTGGGGGGTTTCAGCCTCTCCCGGCTGCTGGAGGGCTCTGGGATGCAGAGCTCCTGTTTAGACTGCGCTCACTGGCTTGAGGAATATGTGGCGTCCCCGGAATGCAGCGGCTCTGTTTTTCCAGGTTTGGAAAGCGACGGGAGGGAGGAGGATGAATCACACCAGGCTTTGTTGGGGAGCAGATATGGAACCCCCTGCAAGATGAGCCCGCGCCTCACAAGGTGCTGCCTGCCCTTCCCAGCCTCCAGCAGCACCAAATGCCAACGAGAACCCAAAATCATCCCAAAGGGATGAAAACAAACCTTGGGAGTGACAGTGGGATCTCAAGGAACTGAACTCCTTCCTAACCCTGGACCGTTATCTCAGCCACACCTAGCACAGATTTTTTTTTTTTCATGAGTAAAAACCCCTCTGTTTTCAGCTTGTACCTAAAAGGATGGAGACAACACGCTCATCTCCAACAGGGATGGGCAGGGATGTGGGAAAGATCAGCCCAGAAAAGCATAAAAACGGGGGAAACCAATAATGCTGCAGGTAGATAGCTGCTGGCTTAAAGAGATCTGAATAGAGATTTTAAAAAAACCCAAAACATGAACAAAATTTTTAAAAAACACCCAAAACCCCACAACCCTCCTCAAAAAAAACCCCTGTGAAACAACAATAAAAAACCCCACTCTGAAAAGGCCTCCCCCAAGTCTAATAAAGCCTTGCCTTAATTACAATAATATTACAAATTTGTACCTTGTTGTTACAGCGAACTTGGCTTTTAATTAGGCTGATTCCACAGAGCTGGGCTAATTAGTGTGCAGTTATTAAATTTACATCTATAAAGGCAGAAATCCACATCCACACAATCAGGTTAATTCGCCTGCATCTCTTTTTTATGGGCGTTGATGTTGAATATTGATGGAGACAGATTGGCCCACGAATTAAAGCAAAAATTCCTGAATACTGGAGGATTCTGAATGAGCCCAAATCCCCCCAAATTTCGCGGGAAAATAACGATATTTAAATGCAGATTTATCACTGCCCTGTACACAACGGAGATGGTGCAGCTAATTTTTATTCCTGTTTATTAATTCCTGATAATTTGAGTTAGTTTGGATAAATTTTCGTCAATTTAATGGATTTTTATTTATTTTTCACGCGGGGAAAAATCCTGCGGGAAGTTCCTTGCCGACGGATGCGCGGTTTGGAAAATTCCCGGGAAGGAGGAGGAAAAAAGGAGCCGAAAAATTCCCGGGATGGAGGGGGAGGAAAAAAAGGAGCCGCGGGCTCCATCCTGGCAGCCTCACGCCTGGAATTCGAGGGAGAGGCAAAGAGCTGTCAAACAGCGCCTTTCGCCTTGGAAAAAAACCGGAATAATCCTAAGAATAAAAAGCTAAAAATAAAAAGCACCCCCGCTTTTCCTCCTTCAGCATTTCAATATCCTCAATTTAAATATTTCCCAGCGGAGAAATTGGCCACCAGGACTCCGCGAAGGTGAAAAAAATCCTAAAAAGTCGGGTTTGAGTCTGCGCCGGGACGGGGAATTATTGCCCGAGGGTTTGCAGGGCCGGGCCGGGGCTGCGCAGCCTCTCCGCGCTCGCGGAGGCCACGGACTCCTCATTAATTAAGCTTAATTACACCGCATGCTCCTTTATTTGCTGCTCATACAATCGTGAAGCCCATGTACAAATAACATACAGGTTTTATTTCGGGATTTTTTTTTTCTTTAGGGACAAAACGTACACAACAAAAAAAAAAAAAAAAAAAAGGCGAAAAAACCGAAAAAACAAACCCACATAATTACAATTTTATACAGTGCAGAAAGAATTAAAATAGGTGTCACCGAACTGTACAACGTCAGGGCGAAAAAAAAATAGAGAAGGGAGGGAGGGGAATAATCCTTCATTATATATATATTTCTATAAAAACATATGGAGGATTGTCTTTACACAGAGACCACGGTGGCTTGCAAATTTACAAAGGTTAACTAAAAAAACCCAAATCTATATGGCAAATATTGCCAACAGAGATTCCCCGATTTAATACTGATCAACTGAGACTATTCGTGTCTCGATTATTAGCAACAACAACAACAAAAAGAAATGTAGAATAAATAACAGGATGAGCATGGCTGTCTCTTTCCAAAGTGCCTTGTTCTCTCTGCATAGGGTCTGATCCTGCAGTCTTTATGCAGGCAAAAAATCCAAAATTAATAGTTCCAAAAAAAAAAAAAAATCCCTCTGAGAGATTTTTTTGCCTGATGGGTGTTGGCCGGCAAAAAAAAAAAAAAAAAAATTTAAAAGTATTTTTCCGGGCTCGAAGTGAGACGGCACCGCGGGGATTTGAGTTCGGGGTCTTTTCCAGCCCCCTCAGCCCGAGCCGGCTCTGCTTCTCCCAGCCGAGCCGCTGGCATCGCTCACCTCCAACTCCCAAAATGAGTTTGCAATTTCAATTTTTTTTTTTTTTTAAAGAAGCATCAAAACCTCATTTGGCAAAGCCTCACCCCAAACTCGCAGTCGGGGTTTTCGGGACGGACGGGGGGTTGGCTGCTTTTGCTTTCTCCTCCAGCCCTCCCCGAGCAGAAGAAGGCACACACGCTGCGGGCTCGCGCTGCCGGCCGATGCTCAGCTCATTCCCGGAGCGCCGTCCGCGCTCCCCGCAACTCCCCGCAGCTCCAGTCCTGCCCAAAGCCAGGCTGGGACACCCCCCGTGCCACCCCAGAGCGTCCTGGGGGATGCTCCTCGGCCGCCTCCGGCCTGGCCGGCCCCAGGAGCGGGGTTTTTCCGCCCCGGCTCACATAACGCACGGCTTGATGTCCTGGTATGT
>JANRGV010000008.1:17764903-17790737 GCA_024734035.1 Alethe castanea
TGCCCCTCTTTTCTCCCCTGCCACCCCCACCCCAAGGAATTTTAAATCACAACCAGAAAAAATCGTGTTTGGTTTTTCTGAACTGGCCACAGCAGAAGTGGACATTTCCTCCCAACAGAGTTTGTCCTTCTTCTGAGAGCTGTTTCCATGTAAAATGGAGCGTGGAGAGCTCTGCTGCTCTTCCACCGACCATCGTCAGGTGCTCAGATTCTCTCCAAGCACAGCCCAGACGTGAGGAGTGACCAAGTCAAGTTTTCAGCTGGTGAGCTGGAGATCCCATGGAGGTTCTCCTGCCCTGCCCCTGCTCTGGGATCAAACACATCAGCCCAAAGCCCTTCCCAGAGCCCACTCACTTGGCAGCGCCCTGGGCTAGGAATGGACAGCTGGGCACAGCGTTCCCTCCACAGGGATTGCGAGGAAGTGGAGAAAAACTCCTTAAAAATGGAGCTTGCCTAAGGAGGTCTTCATTTGGGTCTAAGTTAAAGCCAGGCTCAGCTTTAAGCTGGGAAACACTGGAGCTGTATAAAAGGGATGATTTGGTTTACCAGGTACAATCTGCCCGGTGGGTTTTGCTCTTCCAAGGGTACTTGGGGGAAGATGTGCAGAACCACAACAGCTGTCAGAAGAGTTTTGGGTTGTGTCCCAACTTTCACTGATGAACTGAGGGTTTCCTCTGCTTGTGTGTTTTGTTTTAAATTTAAACAAGAGGTCTTTGCACACTCGACACAATCCGTCCACTTAGCACTGAAGAGACTGTAATTAGACACTTGGAGAACTGGAAGAAATTAACTCCGACCACAGCCCGTCACTCAGACTATTACTTAATAATATTTCCCAAATGTGCCAAGCACTTAGTTCTAGAATAACAGGAAAGAAGTGCAACTTCTCACCCCGAGCGCAGGCTTTGCCTCGGGAAGCGCGCGCGCGTGAAAAACTCGCCAGCCAGGAGATGTTTGGCCACCTCCCTGCACCTGAGGGCTACCAGGGCACGTGAAGGATGCGATTCACGCTCCCCAGTCCCACGGCACTGAAGGGCTGGAACGGAGTCAAGGGGAGTGACCAGCCCGAGGTGCTCGGGGCTTCCAACACGCCACGGAAACCGCGGAGAAATTGCTGTTTTCCTTCTCCTGCCGCTCCTCGCCTCACCCCACGCTGCAGAAGCCTGGCTAGAAAGGGATGATTGTGATTCCTGCCCGTTTCTCTGCTCACGACAAAAGGCCCCATTCATCTGGGCTAATTTTGAGGGGAGAGCAAGGGGGTATCAGTCGCATGAACTGGAGCTGAGCGTCTCGACCGCATTTGAGCAGGCCCCGCTCGTTGGCCAGTCCAACCCAGGGAAACAGATATCTTTCATTTGGAGCTTTGGAGGGGAGCATTTCTCTGATTTTAAACAGAAGTATCTTTGCTGGCCGTGGCAAGTTTTTAAAAAGTCCTGACGAAGCAGGGCCGGGCCATTTTCCCAGCAAAAACAAGAGGCCATTCAAAAATTGGGGGGAAAAACCTTGTTCTCGTGTGTTTCTGCTTCAGGAACCAGCACATTCAGTTTCTCCTACCTAAATTACCCCTCACATGTTCAATAAGGCCATGCCCAGAGCAATGAACCTCTTGCCTTGTTGCAAAACACTGTAAAAAATGGATTTTTAAAATAAAAACATCCATGATGCCTTAAATGTTTAAGTCATTGTGAAGCATAACTCCCAGGACTTCACCGTGTGTGTGTGGGAAGAGCTACAATGTAATTGCTTTCAGCAGGGTATCACTGCAGTCCGTAATTAAAATATATGAGATGGCCAGTTTCAAAATATTTAAGTCATTTCATCTGTATTTAGGTGAATGTGTCTCTCTGAGCAGCTCATTTAAAATGATATTTCTGTTTTCAACACATAAAATGGGTCCTGGATAAAAGAAATTTTGGGTAATTTTGTTGTCTTCTTTGTCCAAGGAAGCACCTGGGGAAGGTTGGAGACACAGAGCTCAGACTTCAACAGAATATTGCAGAGATGGAGTGGGAGATGTAAATTTAGGAAGAGAAGAATTTTAGGTAAATTTAGGAAGAGATGCCTGCCCCAGGAGCTGGATGGCTCCTTGCAGTGGCACATCAGAGAGTATGGACAGTTTTGGGGGGTTCAATCCCCCCAGAAATCTGTAATTCCCAGTGTTCCTGCAGGAGGGAGTGAGTCCCATCCTTGTCTACAAAGCTGAGTGAGGGATCTTCACTCAGAGGATGAAAATAAGGAATACAAGAAGGCAAAGATGACAATGCTGCTGTTGTAGCTGTAATGAGACACAAATGCTATTTTGATGCTTTTCTCTGAAAGAAATACACAAAGCCCAAGTGATGTAATTAAGGATCTCCCAGGCTTTGCAATCAGATGAGGGGAAATCTACTTTTATGTGGCAGAACATGAGAGGCTTAAAAAAGAAAGATGAGGAAAAAAATTTTTTTTTTTTTTTTTGTAAGGACATGAGATGACGGATCTACATTGTCCATTTGAGAGAAAGATTGTGATTAGCTCAGATAAAACACAGAATCTGGGTTTTTAGTGTTTTATGAATACATTCATGGCATCACACTTGTCTGCTTAACACTGAGCACATCTCCAAGGAGTCCTTTGGCAAATGCATTTGGGAAGGAGAAAAGGGAGAAACTCCTGGGCAATTAAAGATTCCAACAGGTAGAAATAAACATTCACTTGTTCACATTCTGAAGCACCTTCTGAGCTTTTCCAGAGCAAACACCCCAAGATCAAGATGCAGCTTTTGAAGCTGCTGAGATCCTTAAACTGAAGGAGTGGGATGGGTAACTCAGCAAAAACATTTTTATTTTTGGCAAGGAAAGTGAGGATTTTTTACCTGAGTGTTCAAGGGGCTCTGACCACCTGGCACTGCTCTGCTCAGAGCAGCAGGAAACGCTGGGAGGCTCGAGCTGGTGGAAATAGCTCCTGTTTCCTCTGCATCCCATCCCCACCGAGGCTGGGAGATGCACAGGATCCCAGAGGCACCCAAATTATGCTGCAGAACTCCAGGGAAAAGTCAAGAGGGCAGATTAATCCCGTTTACTCTGAAGAAGCCTGTGATTAATGCAGCTTGGAGAGAGCTGGAGGAAGGGGAATTGCTTAAAAACATGGAAGGAAGTCTGTGGCTGTCCCTCATTGATACTATATATGGTGCTTGGTCAGTTGTGCTTGAGGAGCAGCAGCCAGCATTGCATTTTTATTGTATTTCTTTTTAAAGCAGGAGAAAAAAAGGTCAAACAACTGGGCTGTGTTCAAAGAGCCCGTGGTGATGGATAAGGCAGCTGCTGGATTTCCAGCCCTGAGAGCGTTTTTGGGGCTGCTGGAGGGGTTATGCCCCTCCTGCCTTCTGCCAGGGCAGTGGCCTGTCTGTTCCCATCCCTTTGGGATTCTCCCAAGCCCAGTTTTGAGCCACGTGGATTGGCTTGGCAGGGAACTGGGCTGGGTTTGGTGCAGAATTCTCCAGAGCAGAGCTGGAGTGTCAGTGTGGGGACAGCAGTGAGCAGGAGATGGGAATCAGAGCCTGGAAAGGGGATTTCCCCTGCTGTTGCTGATTCCCACTGCACAGACAAGCCCAGGATAATGCCAGGAGCTCTATGGACAGGGACTGGAGGTGTTTCAGCTGGCCAAAGAGGGCACTCAGAGCTTTCTCAAAGGTGAAAAGACAACTGGTGGTCACAGGCTGGCAGAGGAGCATCCTGTGCTGCACAGGGCAATCAGCAAGAAGAAAGAAATCAGAAATCAGAAGAAATGAGCTCCTGCTGCCTCAGAGATATCCCAGAGGATCACAGATCATTCCCTGCCCACCCCACTGCCCAGAAAGCCATAAACTCACCTTTGTCATCAGCACCCTGAAATCTCAGTGCCCCTTTCCACCTGCCTGCTAGCTCAGGCTCACTGAATGGGGCAGGAGCATTTATTCCCATCATGAACTAGTACCCCAGCAGGCTGATTTCTCAGGGTTAGGGACATCTGCTTGTCCTTTCCTCTCATTTAGGGTTCAAAGCATCTGGGGCTGCATTTGTTGCAAATCCTGACAGGCTTTTTCTCCCCTGATCCCACCAGCACTGATAACCAGCACTGAAGAAAGGGCAGGAACATCCCCCCTTCCCTCCACTCCCCTTTTCCATCTGCTCTACATTTGCATCCCAGAAATTAGAGAACTGAGTTATGCAGGATTGCAGAGCTGGAGTATGGAACTGATTGGGTATTCAAGCTAAATAAGATGAATTTAAAGATCTCTCCAGGAAATTGAGTGGAACACCCAAACTGACATGGGGTATTAAATATTATATTTGTGCAGTTGCTCTTTAGAGCCCGTTGGCATCGAACATCTGGGAGCACGATTTAGAACACAAAGAAACCAAATACCTGCTCAAAATTATGCTCATCAGAGCTCAGAAATTAAAATATTACTGGGTACACTCCGAGCCAGTCCTTCCCTACAAGGTAGGGCTATTAAAATATGATTAGCTGAGCCATATCTGCTCTCAGAACTGTCAGACACCATTACAGCTGAAAAGACCTTGATGCAACACTATTGGCACAGTCCCTGCTCCATCAGCAGCACGATGCCAAAAACTGAGCCTTGCAAATGCTCACCCAGGAGGAGGGGAATTAAAAAGAATTAAAAAGAGGAGTTTGGGGGGGTCTCAGGGCATTGGTTGTGCAAATTGAGGTGGCTTTGGGCTGCTCTTTAAGGCAAGGAAGATGGAAGCGTGGATGTTTTGGGGTTTTTTCTGATGTGGGAAGAGCTTTGCCCTTCACTGCCTCGAGCGTGTGCTGCCTCTTCATCACCACCCAGGCCAGAGAGGAGGATTTGGGGATTTCTTCCTGCCACAGCCCCCTGCAATCACAGCTCCCTGTCCCCGACGTGGTCACGTTTCCAAGAGCTCTGTGCACTCCATGGGTGGTCAGGATTGCATTTCCCCCTCCCTGCTGGAGGATAAAATTCAAACCACCACAGAAAACCTGCAGAGACTGGGCTCAGGTCAGGATAATTACAATACTCTGCTGCTTCTGCAATCACAGTGAGATACCCATAATCTGCATTTATAGACATAAAAAATCTTTTGCATTATGCGATTATCACATATATTTTTTTTTAAGTGTGGCTGCACTAAACCAGACACCCGAGGAAGAAGCAGCTTTGCAAAAACAAGGCAGAAATGTTGTTTTGATTTTTTTTCAGGACCCAGGCCAGGCGAGGTCCGAGGTCCAGCCCCGGTGCCCCCACTGTGCTGCTCCCTGGCCGCCCTAATCCGAGCAGAATTCCCGCAAAAGCCAAGGCAGCGCTGCCTGCCTGTGTCAGGGCTTATTACTCCGTGTTTTCACACTTATCCCCAAGGTGTTGAACTCGCCCCGAAGGTTAATTAGTAATTTATTGCCCTGTCATCAGTTCGAGGCTACTAATGGCTTCAATTTAGCCCCAGGGCTTTTGGTTTTCTTTTTTTTTTTTTTCTTCTTTTTCCTTTCCTTTTTTTTTCCCCCCTCCTGGATGCTCCGGAGGATCTTCGAGTTGAATGGGAAAGAGGTAAATCTGCTTGGAAAAGTGCCTGGAAATAAGGTCCAAGGAGGAGCTGAGGATCACAGAATCACGGAATGGGTTGGGCTGAAAGGGACCTTAAAGATCATCCTGCCATGAGCAAGGGAATTCTTCCTCAAGGGACATCTTCTCGCCGTTCTCCATCTCGGGGAGCAGCAAGAGTGGGATGTGCCTGGGTGCTGCTGGGTGCCAGGCTCCCAGCACATCCTCACCAGGCATCCACAAGAGAGAAACTGCGAGATTTTAGAGAAAAAAAGGAGAATTAGGTCTCATCAAGAATACTGAAGGGGTTCTTTCAACAACAAAAACTGCAACAAATCCCTTGCAACTCATTCGAGGGAGGGATGCCTGAGCAAAGCCCAGACCCAGAGGGAAGCAGGGGCTGTGGGATTTGGAATTTCTGCATCCTGCCCATCCCTGTGCTGAGCCCATCCAGGCAGGAGGGTGCAGAGATGCAGTTCTCAAAGCTGTCAGCCAGAAAGGAAAAAAGGTAGGGGCATTTCTTTAGATTTTGAATTAAAAAATGAAAAAAGCTACAGTTTTCACCTCCATGCACATGGATTCCCAGAGCAACATCTGCTGTTCCCCTCCCTGGTTTAATTTATGGCCATTAACTTTAGGGCTAAGGACAGTTTATGGAAAAAAACACCTGCCTTCCCCTACTCCCAGGGCAAGGGTGGAATTTTCTCTGACTCTGCATCCTAAATAAAGCTCCCTTCCAGACTCTGATGATTCATGCCACAGCTCACACACACATGCCTTATGTTAGAGGCCCTGTCATGTCCCTTTGGAGCTGGAGGACTTTGCACAGAGCTCATTTATCCCCATCCCTAGGGGAAATCTGAGCCTGGCTGCCCTCATGGTGGTGGCAAAAAAAATCAGATTAGTTTGGGTTGGAATGGATCTTTAAAGGTCTGCTGGTCCAACCTTCCTGCAGGGACATCTTCAGCTAGATCAGGTTGTTCTCTGTTCAGCCTGACCTTGAATTTTGCCAGGACTGGGGCACCCACCACCTCTCTGAGCAACCTGGGCCAGTGTTTTATGACCCTTAGCATGGAAAACTCCTTCCATCCATGTGCCAGCCTCTTGCAGGAACTCGTGGGGAGCTCTGTTCACATTAGGGTCACTGCAAAGCCTCCCAGTTTTGCTTCCAGCTTGGCTTTCTACACCCCAAACCCATCCCATCCTTTCCACCTCTTCTCCAAACCCACCTTACATGAGCACCAAGCTCAGGCCAGCCCTCATTGTGCTTTAATACAGATCCCTGGCTCTGCTTCTCTCATTAGAAAAGATTTGTGATGGAGCTTTCAGTCAAGGCAAAAAAATTAAGGGAAAAAAAAAAAAGAAAAGAAAAAGAAAAAAAAAGGAAAAGAGATCAAAATGAGACTTGTTGGCAGCAAATGGAAGATAAAACCTGGACACTCATCCAAGCTCATTTGAAAGCTGATAACCAGCACAGGGCAGCTCCAGAGACCCCCCAGGCTGCAAAGACCCCTCACCCAGGGCAGGGTGTCCCACACAGGGCTGGAGCCCAGGGTTTTTCCCCCTTTCCCACATCCAGAGCACCGGGGTGGATTTGGCTGTGCTGCATTTTCAGAGTGCTGCTGGGGTGGGGGGAGAGGCTGTGACGAATCTTGTAACCTTTCCTTCCAGTGTTTAGGAGAAGGGAAGGCTGTTTACAATAAAAGCCAGTGATATTTTTCATCCTTCCAAATGGAACAAGGATTCTATAAACAGAGGAGCCTCAGACACAGCAAACACCTGTTGAAGGGAACCGGCTTGAGGAGACACGCGAGGGCTCTGCCCATCCATCACTGGCCACTCGTGCTCAAGTTCAAGTTGAAGTGCACAGCACAAATCTGCTGATGGGGGGAGGCTGGGATAAGCAAAAGCATCAGCAAATATCCCTGGGTTTTCCTTGGGAAGTTATGGAGCAGGGAAGAGATTTTTTTTTTTTTGTTTAGGTCTGCACATTCCTGGATAATTTCCCCGTTGGATTGGAGCAGTTTTTCCTGTTGTCTGGTATCACAATTCCAAGGAGGAGCCCCAGTTTGGGAAGCTGCGGAATAACCTGACAGAACTTTCCCTGTCTTCCCTACAGCCCTTGGCTCAGGTTTCAGCCCTGCACCAAAACATGCAAGCTTTGATTTCATCCAAGCTGCTGTGGCTTTGAGCTTTTCCCAAACGAATCAAATCAAACACAACCTTGTTCACATAATCCTGCAGGCTGGGTTTGAAATCAGCAACTCCTCTGGCTTCAGGGGTGTCTTGTGGTGGTGAATTCCAAGGATTAATCATGGATATCTTCCCACAATACAGCCTGCATCATACCCCTGCTAATCACTGACCTAAGGGAGCTAAATCAGTCTCATAGCCTCTTAATTTGATTATTCTTTCCACAAAGGTTGGTCACAGCCGCCCAGGGAGCACCTGCAAGCCACCCACGGGTTTGGAATCACGGAATATCCTGAGTGGGAAGGACTCCACAAGGATCCCACTCCCCTGAGCAGTGACATTCCCCATGAGCCTCCAGAAGAGGAATTTCCAAGGCCACTGTTCCAAACCATGACAAGCCCATCCTCATTATGACTTCTTTTTTTCCTTTTCCCAGCCCTCCAAGAGCAAGGCAGAGAAATATCCTCAATTCCAGCACGGATTTCTCAGCTCGGATAAATCCGCGCAGCCCCACCGATGCTGTGGAGCCAGAACCTGCCCTCCCATATTTTATATCCTGCATTTCCCTGGCTGGGGATGAGGAAGACTCCATCAAAAACTGCCTGTTTATCTGACATCCCATCCCAGAGGATGAGCCAAGGGCTCAGGACTCATCGGAAACGCCGATGACAAAGTGCAAAGAAAATCGTCGTCGTCTTCCGCGGTCGTAATTCTTCCGAAAGCTTTGCTTCCAAAACATTTTTCCACCTGTTTCAAGAAAGGCTGGCCTGGGCTCTGGAAGTGTGTGCCGACAGGCTGTGTGTAATGTCATCTCCCTGCTTCCAATCCTGTTCCAAGCTCAGGAATCCAGCAGGCTGGGCTCAGGATTGCTCCGTTGGAAGGGGGAGGAGGTTGCTTCATTTTCCAACTTTGTTTTAAGGGGTTGGGTTTGTTCCTATCCTAACGAACAGGTTGGCCCAGATGATTAATTAGCAACAGGATTTAAAGCCAGGCTGTCCTTCAGAGCACCTTCCTTGGTGCCCAGCTCACCCACAGCAGCCTCTGCATTCACTTCCTGTAAGAAATGCCCAAGGTTTTGTTCCGTATTCATTTTCTGTGTCCTATGAAATTAATTGATACTCACAACTCCTACAGATTCCAAAGTTAGAGCAGTGAAGGTTAGAAAATACATCATAAAATCATGGAATGGTTTGGCCTGGTAGGGAATTTAAAGCTCATCTTGTTCCAACTCCTCGGCCATGGGCAGGGACACCTTCCACTCTGAGAGCCCAGGAGAGCTTCAGAAGTCCCTTCCAACCTCAATTATTCCATGCTTTCAACTTTTGAGTCTCAATCTTCCTGAGATGGTCAAGCCCCAAGGCAGGCTCTGATTTTATGGAGTAAATTCGGAGAATCATGGAATGGTTTGGGAGGGAAAGGACTTCAGAGTTCATCTCATCTCACCTTCCACTGTCCCAGGCTGCTCCAAGCCCTGTCCAACCTGATCCTGGACATTCCAGGGATCCAGAAGCAGCCACAGCTGCTCTGGGTACCTGTGCCAGGGCCTGCCCACCCTCACAGAGAACAATTTCTTCTTCATATCCCCTCCAATCCTGCCCTCTGGCAGTGAGAAGCCATTCCCTGTGTCCTGTCACTCCAATTTTTTATAAACAATCTCTCTCCAGGCATTGTAAGGCTGCATTTAGATCCCAAAACCTTCTCTTCTCCAGCCTGAACAATCCCAATTCAAGATACTCATCAAGCCTTGGCTACAAAAGTTATTTCTCAATATACACCTTTATCTCTTCTCTACCTAAACATCTCTATCTAAGAGCAAATAATGAGAATTGTTTCCTGGCCCTGCATGTGAGACACACTTTCTGTTTCTTGGGGTTTTTTGTTAGGTTTTATTTTGGTTGTTTTATCACTGATTTCCTATGAAACTCTTTGTGTTGGAGAGAGTCACAGAGCTCTTAACATTTTCTTTTCATGAAGAAATGTGGCTTTTCATCCTTGAATAATTTTTCATCTTGTTCCTTAATATAGCTGCTTTGCAGTGTTCCAGTAAGAGCCAGGCACTATCTTAGAATAGTGACTCATCTTCTTATCCCAAACTATCTATATTCCTTACAAAAACACCCAGCTGAGCACTCTTAAATATTTATGTCATCCCCAAAAGAGAGATAGGACTGGTATCAGCAGATCTGAGCCAAGGCTCACAGGTTTAGAGCCCAAATTCTCAGCTCACCCCAGGTTTTTTTAGAAGGGTCAAATCTGAGCATCCAGAATTTACCTCTTGGCTTGGCTTGGGGTTCTTCAGGCACAGGAGTGGAAAAGCAATCCCATTCTGTCTTGGGGTTTTCACTTGGGTGAAGTGAATGGAGCAATGGGGGGAATCCAGCGCAGCCCTTGTAGGGTCAGTGCTCATGGGACAATGGGAATGGGGTGGGTGCCCTGGGGTCCAACAGCTCAGGACCAGCAGGATTGGGGCTCACCCTTGAGTTCCTAACCCAGTGTTGGAGGATTGACCTCCTGAGGATCAGTTTGGACCAGGTTTGATCCCACTTTCCCTGGTTTTGTAACATCTCGAGAAGCGCTGACGCTGGCCAAGGCGTTCCCATATAAACACGAGGAAATTCAGGCAGATGGAACTTGGATCTGGACAAGGGTGCTCAGATCCAGCTTGTTGGCTTCAGCTTCCCTGTAACTCCCATCCAGCTTGGGCAGTGAGAGCAGCAGAGCAGAATTCACGTGACTTTCTCCCCTTTCCCAGCCTGTCCATGGATTCCTCGCTGTCCCAGGGAAAAATCATTGTTTCTAACACTCTGTGCTCTCTGTATTTCCACACTCACTCCCTCCAGGTCACCTTTTGGCTGCTTCTTCTCCAATTCCCCGAGTCCAGCATTATCTCTGCCAATTGTTTCCAACTATAACACATCCTGGATTTTTTTTTTTTTTTTTTTTTTTTTTTACTTTCCAGACAATATCAAAACTTCTTCCAAACTGCTTTGTCCTCCAGCCAGTACCTTTTAGAGCTGACAGGAGATGAGTGTGACTTGTATCTCACAAGGCTGGCTTCCCATTTGAGCCATGTGGGCACAGCGCAGGAGTGCCAAAGAATTATATAGAACACAAAATTGGGCAAACGCAAAGACAGATTTAAATAAACTACAGCTCCAAACGTGTTCAATACCAAAATGTTCATCCAAACATATTCATCCAAAATGTTGATTGCTGGACTGTTAGAAATCCAGGCTGGATGTATAGACTACTAAAACAAGTCACAGCCCAGGCTAAGATAACTTCTCAAACTGTTTCTTGCAGAGTCCTGCTGGGTGGGTTGGCTGCCTTGGATTGAGCTCCATGGCCGTGTGTCTGTCCCTGGTTTCCATGGCCTGAGCACAGAACCAGGATCTGTTTCCATGGGCTAAACACAGAACCAGGTGCTGTGACCCAAATTCAAGCTCTCAGAGCAGAGGATCTGCCCCAGCCCTGATGGGCACAATCACAGGGCTGGGCTGGCTCCAGCTGAGCAGCCACAGCTGTTTTGCTCATGCCAACCCCACCAAAACCTCACAGCTCTGTCTCTTTGCCTTCATCTTCCTCCTCCTCCCAGCGCAACAGCAGCAAGAGCCTGGCTTGGCCCTGGTTCCCGAGCCCTTGGACTACAACATTCAGTTTTGCCTTGGCTGATGTGAGATCTTGAACCACTTTTCCACAATCCCTCTCCCACCAAGGCCACTGTGTCAGGTCCTTAGGGCTGCACTCCCCGCTGAAGCCACTGGAGCCAGCGGAGCTGGGCTGGAGCTCAGCACCTGACTCACTTGGCTCCAAACCTTTGACTGTGGACTTCAAGGAGAAGAAACTCCAGCACTCCATGACTTCTTCCTGACCCCAGAAGAGCTGAAGTAATAAAATGTTCTCTGGTCATGTCCAAATCCCACAGGAGCCCTCAGTGGAATGGGCCACAAGCGTGTGCAAGGTACAGACCCTGCACTGGAGACCACAGCCACGACCCCACGGCTGAGAATGTTAATTGTTCTCCATCGCCCCCAGTGATTTTAACATTTCATAATTCCTCCCCTGGCTGACAGCTGGATTCTTCCCTAATTACAAACCCGTTGGAGTTGAAAAATCAGACATTTCCTGGAATTTAAACAACCGATTTTCCACCCGTCAGCATCCAACAACACAATCCTACAGTTTCATTCTAAGCACGCTGGAAAAAAGTTGTCAGAGCATGCTGGATAAAAGGGGGGAGAAAGGGATTTTGATGACTTCATACATTCAAATGCAGCATTCCTGGATCTTTGGATTCCATTGAAAGGTGGAAATAGCAGGGACAGAACCACAATTCCGTGTTTTTAAAAGGCACCATGTGGTTAAATATTGTGGACTGACTTTTTCAACTCAGCGCTGGAATCTGACTGCACAATTATTCCTCTCTGCCTTAGGAAACACATCTTCATTCAGAATTAATGCAGAAGAAATATTGATTTTTTTTTCCCCCCCTCACCTTTTGCCACAGGATTTGTTCATTTTCTCTCTGCAGCAAATTGTTGTGATGATAAAGAAAAGCTGCACACTTCCAGTTCTCAGCCTATTGAAAAGATAAAAGGAAAAAAAATCCTTGGACAGCTGCTGGCCTCCAGGAAACTCCAGGAATGGAGATCCACCATGCTGCATCCTAATTACATCCTTGGGGAACAGCAAAGAGCCCCAAACACTCATCCAGCAGAGGCAGAAACAGCAACACCACTTGACAGGACATCTCAGCTGCTTCTTTCTCTTGCAGAACCCACAGTTTCAGCCATGTGGGCTTTTATTTTATTTCCTTTTATCAGTCTCTATCTCTTGTGGTCATGGGAAAGAAATAACCCTTCATCTGTAACTGATTAAGGAGGTTGGTGCTGGAGTTTGCAAGGAGCCTGAAATGGGAGCTGGTAGAGATTTGAGCTGTGGGCTGTGACCTCCTGGAGGGATGTCACTGGATGGAGACTTTGCCTTGACTGAGAGAGGACAACTGCAAGTGGAAAAGAAAAAAAAAAAAAAAAAGCATCACAAACCCAAAATGACCTCTGAAACTGGGACTACACAAAAAAGAAACCTTGAGGCAAGAGCTTGAAAGCCATTGCAATGTGCAATGAGGAGCTTTCCAGAGAAAGCAATTTTATTTGGGAAACCAATCCAGGAAACTTGGAGTCCTGTTTGAGCAATGGAACTTGAAGAACGCATTTCTTCTGCATTGTTTTGGGTTTGTTCTCCCCTTGGGAGCAGCTGGGTTTTCCCCACGTTACCCCATTCTCATGGTTTTGTCTATTTTGGCATCACCTCTGTTTTCCTGGATTTTCCTGGGACAGCTCCTTCACCCTCCTGTGAGACACAAAGTGCCCCAGCTCTGGGTGTTGGTCCAGGCACTCAGGGGAGGGAATTGAGGAGCCAGCAGGGATTTGTGGGGCATTGAGCCCAGCCCAACAAAACCTCTCTGCTCAGAGCATCTGCAAAGCCCAGCCTGGGGGGATGATGCAATTGGGACCACAGAGATTTCCCCATCCTCGGCTCATTTAAAGCAGGTGAGAAGCTGTGGAAAAATCTCTGGAAAAGACACAGCTCATCGTGGGAGAGAATTTGTCCCTGGATAGCCAAAGGAGGGGTTGCCAAAGGCATTAAAAAATTTCCTTTTGCCTTCAGCAGAAGGGGAAACCAAGGAAGAACACCTGTTTCAAGGAATAAGAGCAATCCTGGAGAGCACATGCAGAGGGTTTGGAAAATGGATTTATCAGGCAACTTAAATGGAAATGTTATTCTTAAAGTTTAAAATGTTATTCCTAAAGTTTGCTGTCAGTTTTGTGCATATTTAACCCAGAAACCCAAAAAACGTGGGATAAAAGCCCTGAATGTGAACAGAAAGAACAAATCCCACGTAGGTCACTACAGCTGGGGGGAATTATTTTCTTTTTTGGAGAGGTTGTTCGAGCCATTTTCACTCTTTCTGTCGGCATTTCGTTGGATGCAGCTCACCAGAGAATTTATTTCATCCTGTTAAACTCTATTTAGTGGGAGTAGCACAGCCTGTGGAGGAAAATCAACGATGCCAAGGTAAATCTTCCCCCAGTTATTAATGCTGGGAAGGGGTGGGAAGATCTTTAATAATCAGGGAGGCTGAAGAGAGATGTCTGTTTTTCATAATTGCACAGTGCTCCCAAGACAGCTGTTCAGCCATCTTGAAAATCAATGTTTTGATGCCCTTTGAACCTTCTTTTCCTGTTGAGTGTCTCTCCTACAGGTTGCTCCCCAGGATGAAAACAATAAAAGCAAATATATAACAGTAAAGGCCTGAGGTTAATGTCTTTAACAAGATAATGTTACTTAAGGGAACTGTAAACCAAATCATTCCTAAATTCCATTTGTTCTTTGCAATCTAGGCTATATTATGAAACCATATGTGTGCCTATGGATTTTTTACAGGAACACAACTGCATTTTCATGTTGTGTGTTCCAATGTTCCAGTATCACACACTTCCCTGAGAATTATTATTATTCTAACTATTCATACTTCTATTAATATCTTGCTCTTGTAGCTGTGCCATAAAGAATCACAGCCTAATGTGTCTGGCTGTGGGTTAAATCTAGATCTAAACAAATTTGCACCAGGTCGTTTTACCAAGAATTTCTTTCTTTGGATTGAGTATCACAAAGAAATTCAGTCCAACCAATTGGCACATGCCCTTATTATTTTTAAATTTTCACCAGTGAAGAGCTTGCAAAAATTGCTTCAAGCTGCCTTCCTCATGTGTTTGGGAACTTAAAAAAAAGAAAAGCAAACAGGAAAGGGTAAATAATCCTCTGAGCACATGTGCTGGGTTTTACACCCACTGGAAATTCCACTCAAGACATGTTCAGGTAACTCTGTCCAGAAATTCCTTCTGCAGAATTCGCAGACATTCCCTGCAATTCAATTAGCTGTGAGCAAATTTGATCTGAAATGAGACTCTGACCCTATGTGTGTGTTTTTTTGCCTTGATTTTCATGGAAATGGGAGCCACAAAGGAGTGCAGAGCAAAGGAGCGAGTCGAGTTTATTTAACTTTCTATTATCTCCCATGCTATAAAACCTGGGAATGAAAGAGAAACAGAATCCTACAAAACCTTTTGGAGGTTGTCCAGAAAAAACCTAAGGACACTTGTTCCTGCTGATGTCTGCACCACTGGATTAATTTCCACCAAGCCAAGGGAAGGAAAATCCCTGCCAGTCACAAAAATCTCAGTTTCTTGTGCCTTCAAAATTGCAAACTCATGCAGAAGCAATGGATGCAAGAATTTAATCACCATGAAAAACCATGAAAATTTGGAAATTATTGGCCTGAGTCCAGTTCTTCCTGCTCTGAGTTCAGGAATATTTATTTGGCTTCATGTCTGCCACAGGGAGAATGTGAATCAAGAATCTCCATGTGGTGAGGATGGAAAAAGACAAAGCTCTTTGCCCCTATTTATAGCATGGATAGGTTTAAGTAGCCTTTTTAATTAACCCAACCTTCCCACACCATCCCAGTGCTCATTAATTGTCCAAATTCCTCCTTCTGTGCCAGCAGCAGAAGGATCAGAACCATTCTCCCACCCTTCCCAGCATAAAAATACATTTTCCCAACTCAGCTTGCACCTGCCTTCATCCTCAGGGTGTTTGTAATGGGTTAAACCAGCAGACATTTTAATTCATATTTATTAAAGAAAAAATGCTAGCAAGGTGATGATTTTCCTGGTAATATTCCCAGAAATAACATCTTCTGTAGTGGATTAAAAGAAAAGAGTAAGAGAAATAATAAAAGAAAATTGCAGCAACTTTCAGTGTCTCTCAGAGTTTTTTTACACTTGGAGTAAATCCTGAATTATAACTCGGAAAAAAAGAAGATTTGATAAACATTTAGTTATGAGTGGCAGGTTAAGGTCGTAAGGAACAATTACTCATTATTTTGGAAATTACTCATTATTACTGGCAATTTCAAATTAGATGTTCAGGCCACGGTTCTAAAATAAAAATAATCTTTTTTTACACTTCATAATTGCAATTAAAAAAACTGGCCTAAGGATTTTTAGGTACTGAGAGCACAAAGAAGTCTAAAAATCCACTGTCCTCTTTGCTGCCACTGAGAAAAGAATGACAAATTTCGAACAAAAATCAGCATATTTATATCTAAAAGCCCTTGAGCACTTCTGGCTCTCAGCTCTGTTTCCACAGGTTTAAAGTTCCTCCTGGTTTGCAACTGGTTTTTCAAGGGATCAGTGTGAAATTTTCACCCTGGAAAAAGCAACCTCTTTAGCAGAGATTTGGGATCCCTGGAGTTGCAGACACATGGATTTGGAATTCCTGTGCCAGAAAGACAAACTGACACTCTGTCCTAATAAACAGATTCCAAAACAGCAAAGAAACATTTACCTCAACCTCCCACCAACCACAGTTATTTTTAGATATTTTTTTTTTCCTAAATTAAAAAATAACCACAGAAAGCCCCCAAAATCTTTTAATCTAATCTTGGCTATATTTTCCCCTTCAATGCCTGAGGGATACAAGATTATTTATAACAGGAAACCTTTGATTTCAGAGCTTTTATGTTTGGGTTTCTGGTTTGTATTTTTTTTTTTTTTTTTTTTGCAACGTTCCAACTTGCAGAACACAGAGTTGTTGGGGTTTTTTAGGCAAAAAAAGCAAATTGCAAAGTGCATCCAGGGGTAATTCCACCCCTGCTCCCTTGTTGGATCCCAGAAATCTGGGATTTTCGAGCTTTTTGTGCTTTCTGGCTCTGACCCCCTGGAGAACACTTGGAGAAGGCTTCCAAATTTCAGTGATGGAATTAAAATCGTGGTTGTGTGGTTAAACAGAAGTGTGTGATTTCACATGGTGAAGGGTTATAAACTTGAATTTTTTGTAATATAGTGATAGGTATAGGACAAGCTGGATGATTTTGGGTGTTGTCTCTTTTGGTGCTCTTCCTTTTCACCATGAAAAACCCTGAGAGTTTGGGAATTCTTGGCCTGAGTCCGGTTCTTCCTGCTCTTCTCCTCCTCCTGTCAGGAATATTTATTTGGCTTCATGTCTGCCACAGGGATCAGGCAGAGAGTGAATCAAGAATCTCTTATTTTCAGGAAAACTTTCCCTACAGGACACAACCCAAAGAAAAAACCAAATTTCAGCAGGCTGGAGGTGATTCCAGGTGTTGGATCAATCATCATCTCCAACTTCTCTGAAGAAACAAATTTCTCCAACTTTTTATGAGAACCAAAACTCTCCAAGTTCTTCAGAGCCCATCATTCCCATTTTCTTGGCAAGTTAAAAAAAAATCCTCTCTGATGCCTTGGTCCGTATGAGGGCTCAGATTAACGATACATTTATTATGAAAAAATAATATTTTTATCAGAAATTTCTGATCACTGGGGTGATGAGGATGGACAGAGGAGGATGAAGAGAGGAAATCCATGAGCAGGAGCACAGCCCTGGCTGCACCATCCCATATCCCATATCCATATCCCACATCCCATATCCCACATCCCATATCCCACATCCCATACCCCATATCCCATATCCATATCCCACATCCCATATCCCACATCCAATATTCCATATCCCATATCCCATCTCTGACCCAAGAACTCTTCTTGCTGTTTATTCCCTCCCATCCAAACTCAAAAAAAAGAAAAAATCCAGAGGTTTCTTTCCATCATGACCAAACTGAAGCCATCACACAAGTCCAGGAAAGAGAGAAAAGCTTCATTGGCCTGGTTGAATTGAAAAGAAATAATTTTAAGACAGGAACTTATTGCTGGGGACAGGGAGAAGGTGACAGAGATGGGATGTGTGCCTGGGGATGTCACTTCTCCCATCTTTTCAAGGTTTTAATCACTTCAGGAACTGCACGTGGCTCCATCCAGTATTTCTCATATTCCAGGGGTGCCCAACTACCAGCCAAGAATCCAAACCCACAGAGTGGAATAAATCTGAGAAGATCACTTTGAGCTCAAACCACTCAGAATAATAATAAAATGAAATGTTGCCCTGAGCTCTGGCAAACCCATTCCTTTGAAAGTTGAGTTCTTTTCTCTCCCCATGAAAAATGATGGTTCCCCCTTCCTCTCCTCTCCCTTTAATCCCAGCAATGCTGCATTTATTCCAGTTGACCATGGACTTTCCTTCTCCTCTCCCTCCCTCTCGCTCCAGAGCATTAATGAATGGGAACATTTTTCTTACTTCCAGAGACATTTTGTAAGGTTTCAAGGCAAATTCCCTGGAAGCCCAAGCAGAACCCACACTTCCCCCATGGCGTGTCCATGGAGAGGATTCCAGCGAGGAGAAATCACCGTGACCCCATTCCCACTAGGAAAAATAAATCCCTTTTCTTCCCTCTGAGCTGCACCTCCACGTGGAACAATTTAAGCCTTTCCTGCCACCTCCAGGTGCTGAGGTTGGTAATTGAAATCCTGAGGATCAGACTTGGCTGGCAGACAAGCAGGGAATTGTCATCCCTTTTGATCTGCCTTGCTTTTGGGTGATTCCACTGCCAATTAATCTCTGCTTTTTGTTAATAATTATTTTTTTTCCTTTTCCTGTCGAGCAGGGCAAGGTGTTATGAGTGTTACCCTCTGGAATTTTCATCCCACCGTGCCCCTCTGTTGAACTGCCTCCAAGCCAGCCAGGAGATTCCTCCAGGGAGGGCTGAGGAAACCATCTGGCTTTTTCTGCTCAACCTCTCTGGCAGGAAGGAGCTGCTCTCTGGCAGGAGGTTTTCCAGGATGGCTGACTCCAAGGAATTGGATGGACCTGAGCAACCTTGTGCAACATCAAAGCTGGTCTGGCTCTGAGAGCCCAAGAGAGCTTCAGAAGTCCCTTCCAACCTCAATTATTCTGAGCTTTTAACTTTTGAGTCTCAATCTTCCTAAGATGGTCAAGCCCCAAGGCAGGCTCTGATTTTATGGAGTAAATTCGGAGAATCATGGAATGGCTTGGGAAGGAAAGGACCTTGGAGTTCATCCCATCCCACCCCTGCCATGGGCAGGGACACCTTCCAATGTCCCAAGGTGCTCCAAGCCCCAATGTCCAACCTGATCCTGGACATTCCAGGGATCCAGGGGCAGCCACAGCTGCTCTGGGCATCTGTGCCAGATCCCCACACTCAAAGAGAGGAATTTATTCCCAGTATCCCATCTAAACTCACTGTCCTTCAGTGGGAAGCAATTTCCTCTTGCCTTGTCCCTCCAGGCTCTTGCAAATGATTCCTTTCCATTGTCTCCATCTTCCTCCTGGGCTTTGAGACCCTGGGAAGCTGAAATTTGGTCTCTCCAAAGCTTTCCCTTCTCCAGGCTGTACAATCCCAATTCCCAGTGCTCCAGCCCCAAAGGGAGTCTCTGTGTTGTGAAAAATGAAATAAATTTTAAAAAATGGATCCTGAATCAGAAAAGTGGGAAGAGGGAGGAACCACTTGGATGAACTCCAGAAATCCAGAAGCGTGGAGCTCCACACCTCCAGCACCCAAATTTTTCCAAGGTCCTTCCAAAAGGAACCAAAAACCCCTTCAAAGCACATCCATGTCCAAACACAAGAGGCTGGAAGGTACCAGAGGGCTCCAGGAAATTCTTCCAGCCCTCCTGGAGTATTGATGAGGAGCCTTAGGCACTGTAAACAGCTTTATTTGGGTGAGTTGTAGCAGGAAAGGAGTGAGGGAGCAGCACAAAACCAAGGAAACTTGGCTGGAAAAAAAACACCCAAACATGTCAGGATGAAGAAATGTCCTCCAATCCCAAATCTCTCCTTGGAGAGCTCTGGATCCCTCACAGAGCAGGGACAGAAACAAAAAGTGTCCCCAACATCTCTTGTTTTCTTTGGATTTGTGTTGATGGCACAAAAATCTCCTCATTCACCTGCTCCAGCTGACCCTGGCATAAACCTGTAGGGAATATAAGTGATACACCAATTAAAACTAAATTATTCCATAACTTTCCTCATTCCAAGACACCAAGACTTTGACCAAAGGCAGTTTAGTTGCCCTGGACATGGGTTTTTATCTTTTTTTTAATCTTTTAAATTGATGGAGAAAAAGAAGATGACTAGATAATTTCTGAAGCCAGTTTGTCTCTTTCTTGTTGCTTTGTCTCCCTTTTAATTTTGATTTTAACCATTTTTGGGCTGATCTTTGTTGTAGGCGTGGAAGCATCCTTCAAAATCTGGGCAACAAAAAAGGAATAAAAGGAAAATTGTGTGGAAATGAGGAAACCCAGAGATATCAGGGATGGTCTGAGGTCCTGACTATGGACCTATGCTCAAAAAGGATGCCCTAATCCATGATTTGCATCTCCTCCACCTCTGTGCCTTGATCCACTTGGGGGGCAAGAAATTGTGTCTTAATTAAGGGAAAAGCAGCCTTAGGGAAGGATCCCCAGTCTGCCACAACACATCCCAGGAGAAAACAGCCAGGATGGTTTCTCTGGCCAGAGAGAGCTCACTTTGTTCCTCCCAGCTTTCTTTTCCAGTCCTGAAATTCTCTGGGTTGGACTCTGAGAATTTTGATGCCATCTTAGGGAAAAAAATCAGCGCCCACACATCTAAAAAACTCCAAACAGATTCTAACTAGCTGCTCTGTGTATTCCACCCCAGTGAGCACTTCACCAAAAGTAAATAAAAACAGCTTTTCCTCTTCTGGCTCGTCCCATGAAGCTTTGCTTGGGCCTCCCTGTAATCCATGGGATTTCTGCAGCCTTTGGTTTTAGCTCAGTAATTTGTACGGCTGCCTGAGGTGCTTCCAAATGTGCTGGAGCTCAGTTTTGGTCTCTTCCCAAGTGCCTAATTAAAACCATGGAATAAAATCGTTTGGCTGAGGTGACTCTTAATTCTTCATTCCTCCTCCTTTTATTTTTTAATCAAAGGAAACCTTCAGAGTCAGGGGATTATTCCAAACAGCCCCTTGGAAAGGGCACCTGCTGGAAATCCTACAGAGAAGTGGAGGAGAGGTTTTTAGAGCTCGTTCAGACTGAATGCCAAAGGTTATGGCACACACAGGAAAAATCAAATTGCTTGTGATCCTCCTCTCATTGCAGCATCTTTTTCAGAATGATACCATGAGGAAAAGAAGATTTTTATCTCTTTCCAAAGCCTTAATGAGGCTTTTGGAACCTCTGATGAGGGAACAACCCTGGAGGAGCCGGGTGTGGATGACAAAAGTGCTGGAGGTGTCCTTTGGAAAATCAACAAAACCTGGGAGCAAGGAGCACTTTTCCACCCCCAGAGGAAATCTCCAGCCTGCTGCAGACTCCTTTATGGGGAAAAATATTGAGTGGCAAGAGGCAAAATCTCCCCCTCAACACGCAGAGAGTGAATTTGGAAGCCTGTGAACAAGAAATGGCTTTTTTTTTTTTTCCTTCTTGTATCCATACAGCCAAGAATTAAAATCTGGGCCTTGTAATTGTTTGGTGCAAGAACTCCCGGACTGAAGTTTGGGTTTCGTGGTATCTGGCTCAGCATGTCCACCTCATGTGGATCAAAGACTACATGGTAGAATTAAGCAAATATAATCAGTGTAACATGATTCATTCTTGTCCTGCTCAGCAGATGTTGGAACAGATGTCAGGTAAAAAAAAAAAAAATCTGCTGGGGAGTGAGAGCGTTATTTTGAATTAGTGCATTTAAGAGAAGGGAGTATCTTTATTAATCCCATTTAAGGTGAAAGAGAGTATTTATGGCTTTGGTTCCTGGTAAATTATCCTCCCTCTGCCTTGGATTGTGGGCAGCAATCAGTGCTTCCCTATCAGGAACAGGACAGTGCTGGTGGGCTGGGATCCTTTCCTATCATCCTGCTCAGCCTAAATATCAGAAACAACATTTAAAACACCAAGGAACAATAGGGTTGAAAATTTGAAGTAATTTCTAACCTGCCATGAGGGAAAAACTTTTCATTTAGCTTCTGCTGTACAATTGCTTTCATTATATTTTGGGGAGTTCGCTGGGTCTTTTCTCCTGCTTGATAAGCACATCACAAAAATCTTCCTTTTTCTGGGATTTCTACATCAGCACTAAAACTAAGGGAGTTCTATTGCACACCTGATTAATGACAGAATTATAGTAACTGGTAATTAGTGAGGCAAACTCTCTTTTAGGCAGCTTTAGTGACCACCCAGAGATCCCATCTCCCAATTTATAGTCACAACTGGAGCAGATCTTGAGCATCCCCACTCTGCTCAGCCAAAAATGTTTCTGCAGAGTTTAAAAGCTCTGCCTCCTTTGCTTGTCAGAACTCCACAAACCCTAAAAAAACCCCTCACAGCCGAAAAAGAGCTGCTTGGAAAAGTGCCTGGCTATGAGTAACCCATCTCAAATTCCAGATATTCTGAGGAAAACTGCTTGGTCTGCCAGAGCAGTAGTGCAGGACAGGTTGGTGGGGTTGGGAAGGGAATTTCTTCCATGTTCAGTGGGATTCCTGTTTGATTGTTCTGGATTTTAATCAGCTGATGGGAAAACCTCAGGATCCAGGTGGCTTTTCCTTATCAGTTCCATTGGCTGGAGAGCTCCAGCAATCACTCTTTGAAAAGGAGGAGAAATCAAAACAAAAAAAAAGAATCGGAAGCTTTGGGGTGACTCTGCTCCTCCCCAATATCAGAAAGGAACACCAGGCCCTTCATCTTCGAGGGTCACTAATTTCTTCAGGGATCCTGGATGGTTTCCCTCTGAATCTCTGTGGAGATGCTGCTTTTTATAACCACCCAATGTCACTGGGGAAAGTTTCTGCAGCCAGCACATTCACTGAGCCACCAGTGCTGGCATTTCCCCCGTGATGTGGCTTTGTTAACTCTGCCCATCCACATAAGGTTATTCTGTGCAAGAACAAGAAATTCCACATCTCCATTACAGCAAGCCAGCAGCACCTGCAAAAAACAGGGCTTCAGTCTCATTATTTTATTTATTACTCATTGCCTTCATGATAATTTGAGGGTTTTTTTCTGATTTTTCTCATTTTGTTTGCTATCAGAACACATTACAGCTCTGTCCACTGCACACAGAGAAGCTGCCATGTTTTGGAAACCTTTCAAGTGGTGAACATATTTAGATGTGTGCCTGAAACACAAGCTTGTGTTGTTGTTATAAGGGTATGGATCTTACTTTAGCTGCAAGGCTTGGGAATTCAATTAGGGGAAGAATGTGGAGCAGGAGGCAGCAGAAAGCTGCTGCTTCCAACTCTCCCTAATTCTGATTTTCTCTGGAATCCTCATCCCATCACTTCACCTCCACACATCCTTTCCCATTCATTTATTCCCCCCTTCCAGAATCTGCTCCCAAAGTCAGCAGACAGGCTGGATATTGGATCCAGACCCCAAAGCTCCTACCTGGGCTCATTTCCAGCTGTGCTTTTGTAAAAAGGCTTTTCCTGAAGAAGCCTTTCAAAGAGAACAGATGCCCACACCTTGCTGTATTTTGGAGAAAGCTGCAATGATCCCTGAAGCAAATCCCTTCTGAGACCCCTTCTATGATCCAGGGACTGAATTCTGTCCTGCTTTTACCCAGGAGCTGCACCACAATGCTGCTGCTTGATGGCCACCACGGGGATTATTTTCATTTTTCCAAAACAGAGGAGACATGGCAAAGAAACGCTCCAGGCGAAATTCTTGCACACAAAGTGCTCGAGCCCTAAAGGTGTGATGAAAGCATAATCCTGCACATAACCCTCAGTTCTGCTGCCTAAAATAATACTCCAGGATGCTGGCAGGGGAATACTACGCTTCCTGTGAGTGTTTCAGTTCACATTCTCCCAAAAATAACACAGCGACTGTTAACACCTGCACTTTTCAACATTTCCTTGCTAACAACAAGGAGATTAATGGGTTCCATTCAAAAAGACCTCTTTGACCTCATTTATGATGTTGAGAAACTCAGGAAATTGCCTGCTAATCCAAAAGTTGATAATCCCAGGTTTCTTCAGGAATGATCCCGGCTCGAAGCGTTGGGTGGGAGAAGGGCTGGATCCAGGTGGGACAGGACCCACAGGGAGTCACAGCAGGTGGATCCCTGTGTTAAGGGATGAAAAGGAGAGGTGGGAATGCAGGAATAGGAGTTACTCAACCTGCCCAGTGCTGCAGACCACAGCAACAGCTTCATTTGGCCAAGGCTTTATTCACGTTTTGGGAAAACGTGGGAAGATGGGAGCCCTGGGAGATTCCAGCAGCTCCCAGGGGCTCCAGGCAGGATTAGGCCAGGCTGAGCTTGCAGACAGATCCTGGAGTGAGCCAGGGGCTAATCCAGCAGCTCCTGTGGCTCAGTGCCACAGCAGCTGGGAGCTGCCATGGGAAGCAGGAGCTGCAGGTTGGCTGCTCCTGGGAACGCTGGGTCTGGCAGATGGCATCACTTTGTGCCTCTGCCTGAGATTTCCAGAGGAAGTTTTCTTCCAGTTTTTCATAGACAGCTCCAGCCTTCTGCTTTCAATTTCACAGAGAGCTGTAGGGTTGGTTTTTTTTTTTTATCTTTTCTTGTTTCTTTTCAATGTATTTATTTATTACAAACATGGACCAAACCCCAAGAGTTTGTCAGAGAGGTCCAGCCTTGAGAAAACAGCCCTGCCCAGACTGTTCGAAGTAAAAGTACATCAGCACCTCTACCTGCTTCTGCTTAAGGAAACATTCAGCCAGTTGATCAAGTGCCATCTTAATTACAAGCTTTGCAAAGAGCACAGATGAGCCAGGAAAAAGCAGAGATGAGGAGCTGTGGGAAAAGAAAACTGAAACCAGTGCCCAGATTCAGCACAGGATGGGCAGGGACAAGCTGAGGATGCTTTAGAGAAGGAGCAGCCTCAAAGGAGGAAGGTTTGTGCAGGACAGAGCCACTTCTGTCTGATTAATCACAGAATTACAGTAATTGATGCAAACCTGGTCGTTAGTGAGGCAAACTCTTTTAGGCATTTATCTGCAGCTTTAATGACCACCAGAAATCCCAGTTTCATTCCATAGACACAACTGGAGCAGACCTTGAGCATCCCCACTCTGCTCAGCCAAGAATGTTTCTGCAGAGTTTTACATTTCCCTGAAATCCTATTTATCCTCATGAAGAAACTCAGCCCCTAATTAATTCAGAGGAGCCCCAGTTAAGAGCTGCCTTTCCTGGGGAAGGTGATGGGTGTTTCCCAGGGAATGGGTCTGTGCTGCTCTGTTGCCACATCCTCCTTTTGCCCAGTCAATCCCTGCACCTCTGGAAAATGGAAAGAGCAGATTCCCTCTTGTAAAACCTGCTGGGGAGAGATGCTGGAATGGGGATGGAGCAAAGAGCAGGAGGTAAACACACATAAATACACAAAAATACACATAAATACACAAAAATACACATAAATACACATAAATACACATAAATACACAAAAATACACATAAATACACATTAATACACAAAAATACACATAAATACACAAAAATACACACAAATACACATTAATACGAATATTCCACAGCTCAGGCTCTCTGCAGGAGTGAAGTTACCAGGAACCTTCCCCTGCCAGGGAAGATGGGCACACCCAGAGGGAGATCCCAGCCCAAAGATGGCAGGGACAGACTCAGCACATTCCCAGTGCTGCTGCTGCCTCCCTGCTGGCTCTGACCTCTTGGTTTCCATTCCCATCTCCTCCCTCCTGCTTCTCTGCCATCCTTCAGTGCCCACTTCGTGGCTCTCTCTCACCCCAAACATTTCCCTGCTCAGCCCAATTAACCATCTTAAAAAACTCAAAAATATTGGGTTCCCAGATCCAGCACGAGGTGCAAATAAATCAGGTGTGAGAGCAGGAAACAACAAGGTGCCCCCATTGTGGAGAATTTTTTTTCCCAAATTGTACTGATGGAGTTGTTTTGTAGACCCAAAGCAGGTGGGGGGAGGGAAACCCCTGTGGGCATTTGAATCTTTTTGCTCCATAGGAAGTTTTCAGGCAGCTCCAAACAATTGGGGCTGAGAAAGTTCAGCTGATGTTGTGTTTGTGCATGGGATTGGCAGCCCCGTGAGGGCTGGGAGCTGGAGCCCATTGTTCAGGGCTCTCCACAGAGCTGCAGGAAGCACAGGGCACAGCTGAGGATACCCTGGCCAAAGTTCCTGCAAGGATTTTCCCAAGGCATGCTT
>JANRGV010000008.1:17791376-17802346 GCA_024734035.1 Alethe castanea
AGAGCTGCAGGAAGCACAGGGCACAGCTGAGGATACCCTGGCCAAAGTTCCTGCAAGGATTTTCCCAAGGCATGCTTTGTATGCTGCTGGGAAAACAGAAAAATCATAAATGTATCAATAAACATATCAATAATCCTCTTTTTTTTTTAATAAGAGTAAAATTCAAAGAAATCCAGTCAAAATGCTTAGAAATTTCTTTTTTTTCACTTTGTGAAAAGTTGAAGAATTAAATCCCATGTGCCTTCTGATGACTTTTTTCCAAGTTTCCCACTCATTCCATTTTCCCAGAGATTACTTTTCTTCTATAAAGGTAAAGGAAGTTAAAGAACTATAGGGAATTTTATTGACAACTGTTTGATTGGCCTTGGACTGGAGCTGCTGTAGGAAAATGTTGGATCTGCTGATTTCTCACTGTTCATATCTGACCATGCTCCAAAAAACCTCTCCATTCTCTTAAACTACAAATTAAATTCCTCTGTCACTTTAAATAATGCTGAAGATGCTCAAAAGCTTGAAATCCCTCTCAGCCTGAGACCTCTTCATGTTCTTTAGGTTCCCTCAATGAGAATATCACAAAAATTCTACATACAGGTCCCTCAGTTGTGTTATCATCCAGCTCTTCACACCCAGGGATTGATAATTGCAACAGAATAAATTTCTCAGCTAAAAGGTAAACTAGGTGATGGGAAGAATATAGAGAAAGAGTGAAAAAGTGTAAAATAGTGCAGGAAGTTGTTACCTCTGAGCAGAAAAGTAAATATTTTTATCCAATAAGGGTTTAAAGCTGAGGTATTTTCTGAGCAGGCTCCCTGCTTGTGAGAGAGTGAAATGGGTAAAAAGAGAACGAGAAAGAGAAGCCTGATCAATGCATTGGCTTGGATTTTATATGGATATAAATCATGGCAGGGTGCAGTGGGAGGGGCTTTAAGGTCCCCTCCAACCCAAACCATTCCATGGTCCTGTGATTCCATGAAATCTTCATGGGATTATGATTATAAACCTGCATTTTCCCTGACTGACCTTCATTGGTGGCCTGAAGGCTCTTGGGTGTGCAGGAGCCATTTCTGAAGGGTTGAAGAACAGCAAAAAAAATCCTAAAATTGCTGCTTAAACCCCTGCTCCAATGGTGAGAAAAACAGGATGGGAAATTTCCACCCAAATCTGAATCCTGACAAATCACTGGAAAAGCCACTGAATTGGTGGGTAGATTGCTGATTTCTGCCAAGATAAAAGCAGGATTAGGCTCAAATGGCAAAAATCATTTTGGTGGGGGGGGAAGGCTGAGCACTGATGGGTTTCA
Organism: Alethe castanea; assembly: GCA_024734035.1. Taxonomy (NCBI): domain Eukaryota; kingdom Metazoa; phylum Chordata; class Aves; order Passeriformes; family Muscicapidae; genus Alethe; species Alethe castanea. Next base: position 17,792,677 of record JANRGV010000008.1, read on the forward strand.
AGCTCAAGAAGAGCCAGAGTGCAGCAGTGGCTCCACCCAACCACAAGTAATTAAATATTTTATCATTTTTTCTGAGAAATGAGCTGATTCAGAGATCACATCCTGCTCAAAATCAGGATAAAACAACTTTTCCTCTGCCCATTCAGCCTCCCCTGCAGTGCTTGGATTCCAAGAGAAACCCAGATATTCCGAGGAACAGGAGGTATTTCCAAAACCTGCAGAACAACCAGAAAGCTGCTCCTAGACATGCACAGAGCATTTTGTGCTAATCAGGGAGCAAACTCCTCTGCAAAATATTATTCATGGGACTGAACAACAGCCAAGTGCAAAAACATTTTCTTAACTTGTGGGTAAACAGTCTCCAGCACTGGCCTCTGCCTCCCAGCATTAAGGTAATTTCACACTTGAAAATTTCACAAATAAAACGTCCAGAGCTGCTTGCAGGAAAATTGCAGTGAATTAAAATAAGCAGCAATTCAGTTTTGTCTAAGCTGCTCTGGTCTTTGTTTCAATTTCTTTGCCTGATTTGAGCTGAGCTTCTGAATTAGGAGCAGGGAATCTGGGATTTTTTTTTTTAAGATGTAGTTTTAGGGGAGAGTGTTATCCAGAGAGAAGCAGGCAGGGAAAGAGGCACGCTGAGGTCAGGGCAGAAAGAAAAATCCAAGTAGGAACCAAACAGGGGTCGAGTGTGCCCAACAAACACCAGATGAATCCTGCCTGCATCCATCTTCTGCCTCATTTGGCATTGGGGTTTGAGACTGAGGGCCCTCAGAACAGGCTGCAAATGAGATTTTGAAAGCCCATGCTCAGTATCAGAGGTAATCAGAGAGATTCCCAGCCCCTCATGGCTGAGGGCTTGATCCAGAGCAGTTTCACGGGGTCTTTTCATAAAGCTCATTTATAATCTCATTTTTATAGATCTCATTTATGGGTACCTGAGCAGGCACAAAGGAATGAGGCCAAAGCTCTGCCTGGGACATCAAGGACTTCCCTGAGCCAGGATCCCAGCACAGGTCAGGGGCCGAGCCCAAGCTCTGGCTCAGCACTTCCCTCCCACAAGGCTGAGCTCAGCTCATCCTCCTGCAGAGCCCAAAATCCTTCCTGGACTTCACTGAGCAGCCCAGCCCCAGCATCACCACATTTTGGGGCTTTTGGAATGTGACCTTTTCTTCCTGGTCCCTCCTGGAGAGAGGGAACATCTCCATGCAGGTCTGCTGCCCACGTTCCAGCTCATTTTTCACCCCACTTTTGACCCTCAGATCAGTCAGACACCTCAAGCCCTGGAACATTTAATTATAGCTCGTGCCATCATTTACCTTGTCCACTAAGCCTTTGATTACATTAGACAAGAAAGAAAATTTCATCTATGCTCGCCAGCTATTCCTTAGGCTGAAAATAAAACTGGAATTGGCCAGAAAGAGATGACATTTTTCTTCAAGACAGCTGAAGGAAGCATGAAAACTGCTGTCCAGGATATCCGGGACTTGGCTGGTTCTTTCTCTTCCCTGAGTTTTCTCACCAAATGATTTTTGTTTATTTTATTTAAAAAGTCTGTTCCTCTTTGACAGGTGTCCTATAGGAAGAAAATGTGTCTTGGCTAAGGACAAGGAGGGAATTAGTCCTGGGTTTCTTCTCAGGAGTAATGGAAGTTTCTCTGCTGAAGGTGCATGGCAGAAATATTCCTGTGTTTAACTCAGTGTGATGCTTTCAGGAACAGAACTTCAGGAGGGATAAAATTATGGAGAATTGAAAGGTTCCAATAAGAATGGAAGTGAACTCGCAGTGGCAGGTGAAATAGGAATTTTGGAATTGTAAATGAAATGGAACAGAATATTGAACTTTACAGAGGTTTGGCAATTTCAGAAAGGAGTTTTGTAAAAGTAAAAATCTAAATTTAAAAAAAAAAACCACAATAAAAAGACAAAGGAGCAGTTAGCCAGGATTCACCCAGCTTTTAAAACACTCGGTTATCAGCAAATACATTAATTTAGTGCAAGGTTCAGTATTCTGCAAGCTTCTCCAGCAGGAGAAGTTGGGTAAAGTTTTAGCTCTAGCACTAGAACTGGTTACCAAGAACCACCCTGCTCCCTCCCACCTCTGCCAAACCCCAGGGTCACCCTGCCCTGTTGGGTCACCAGAGATGGAAAATCCCAATCCATGGGATATTTTTTAAAAAGGCACCATCCAGGAACAAGATTCACTGCAAAACACTCTGCAGCTTTTTAGTTCAGCACCTGAACCCAAATAATGACAGGGGGTGTGGGGACACAGCTGTTTTCCACTCATCTGTAGGAATAACTCACCCAGCTCCCTAATTAATTGATTAATTGACTCCCTAATTAATTGAATCAGGGAGGGAAGAGGCAGGGTTGCAGTGATGGAGATTAATCCACGCTGCTGTACCCACAGCATTTTGACATGAGGTTACCAAATAATTCCTGATTTTGCTGTCTATTGCTGCAATTCATCCCAAGCTTATGGAGAAACTCAAATGCTTCCCTGAAGGATGAGCCTGTGCAGGAGTTAATGGAGGAAAAATCCGATGAGCAGGAGGTTGGGGTTTTATTTTCCACAGATCAAGCTCAAGAAAAAACAGCAGAGGAATGAATCAGTGAGGGCTGGGAAAGGATCTCAGATTAATAATACAGGGAAGGACAGAGAGTAGCTGAACACATCATCAACATGAACATCACCCCCAAACCTCCACATAACAGAGCACCGAGAGTCAGATTTAACTTTTACCATGTGTCCTGCTCAGGCACTTGCTTAATCACCCTCATGAACACAAATTTAAACCCTCTGCTCAATATGAGCACCCAAAACCAAAAATTCCCAGCAGAACAGACACCTTTGCACCTGCAGGGAGAGGTCAGTCATTATTTACAATAAATTTCATGGCAGACAATTTGTACTTTGGGTAGAGGTACCAGGACGCTCATGGTAATTCATTTTTTTTAATCTTTTATTTCATCTTCACAGTCAAATTGTCCATTTAGAAACCACATTTTGGAAAAAAAAAAAAAACAAAGTAGAGATGAGCCCTCTTAAGCAGATTTTGAAAATAATGGACAAGTTTATTGGTTTGGGAATGAAAAAAAAAATGGAATTTCACCTCACATAAAGCCTTTTGTGGGTTCCCAGCGCTACAGGATTGATTAGGAAGGCTCTTCATGACTAACAGGTGGATGGGCTTTATTTTTCCTAGGAATTTTCCTCACAGTGTGAAATTTGGAGGAACTGTGCCCCATTTCCACAAAGATCTGCCCCTTGGGACCCATCCAACCACACCATGGTCACTTTTGGGCCCCAAGAAATCAGAGAGGAAATTTTAACGTGGCAGGGGGATGCTGACCATGGGTGAAACGAGTGGAGCAGAGCTCAGGCAGAAAGTTTAAGTGTTTTTAGGATATTTCAAGGAGAGCTTCCATGCTCTCCAATGTGTTGATCCATCCCTTTGGCCTGGCAAACATCCAGAGGTGGCTGTTCCCTTCCTCCCCTCCACAAGTGGAGAAGAGAGGAGGAGGAGTTAGAAAGCTGACATGGCAAATCTCCAACCCTCTCCAAAGATATTTTATTAAACCCAGCAATTAATATCCCACAGCAATGCCTGCTTCAGCAAAGCCAATCCAATAAGTGGGGAAGAAGGGAGTGATTTAGAAACTCCTATTTCTCGGACAGGGGCGCACTTAAAAAGGTTGATCTCATAAATCTGTGGTTTCTGCACGTTTTTAGGTTGTGTGTCTGGGCGCTCCCACAGCAGATAGTGGGACGTGTAACATTCCCAAGTCCATGAACCCCAGTCACATGATGGTAATTACTGCAGACCTTGAAACACAAAGACCAATAAATTCAGCATTAAGAGCACAGCTCCTGTTCGCTTACTCACAGCACAGAACTTGGCCAGAATTTCCATAAGAAGGTCTTATCCCTTCAAGAATCTTGATTTCTCAACATGTTGTTGATCCTTTGGATACCTCTGGCCACATGTTAGATGAAGAATATTCCACTTAAATGTCCTTAAAGGGTCCAAAATTTCCAACCCAGCGGGTGCTGACTCCTGATTCCTTGGGCCTCTTTGGAAATTCAGCATCAGGAGCTTTTGAGAGGGGGGAATTATAACAAAGTATAAGTGAAGTTTTCCTTTCCAAACACAGAGATTCTCTAGAGCACCGAGTTGAGTATCTTGGACTGACAGGATAAACATGGGATCACTCCATCCCAGGGAAGATGGATCACATGTACCCTGGAGAGGAAAACTGCTGCAATGGGGAAGCAGGTAAAAAATGGGGCAGGAAAACAAGAATTCACCACCCACTGCAGCAGATGAGAAGCACCCACAGCTCAGCATCTCCCCAGAGCAAACTCCTGCAGCTGAATTCTGCTAATTGTACAACAGCTCCCATTTCCAGAGCCATCACCAGAGATTATTAGGAGGAAAACCAGAAATATCCATCTCTTGCTGCTCCGTGGGTCTCTGAGCAGTCGTGGTGTGGTCCGTGCACGCTGGTGCTGTGACTCACAAGCACAGCCTGCCCCAGTGCTGGACTCTCCTGCCACTGCTGAGCTGCCAGCTCTTTGAAGGAGATAAAAGGTCCCCAGCTCGGCCAGAACAAATTGGCACCTCTCCACCTCCTCGGAGATTTACATATGCATTTCTAAAATGAAGCAGTCATTAAAACGCTGCTTCGCTGGGATAATTGCAATTATCCCATTCTTTCGGTGGCCCACTGTAAACACAGAGTTCACTGTCTTGTCTTTGCTGGAGCAGGAGAGTCATCCCAATCCCAGCACTTCCTCTTTGGCAGCAGGCAGCTCCATCTGAATCACCACCCGGCTCTTGCTTCATCCTCAGGCTCTGATGGTCTGATAACATTTACTGAGAACTCGAAGCAATTAAAAACCAAGATGACACATTAAAACAATCCCAATTTAGAGTCCATCTTTAAATGATTATTTAGAGCTGATTGGGAAATGGAATTTCTGCTCTGCAGGGAAGTCGAACGTTTCAAAATTCCCTTTCATCACAGCCTGGAATGCAACCTGAATTTGGCTTAAATCCCATCTTAGTTGGACTTTTGGCACCTGGGACTTGCAAACTGCTTAATGTCAGCCGTCACTTCATCCCAGAGAGAAGTGCAGATGTTTCCACATGGGGCGACAGAGTGGCCTCCATTAAAATGCACTCAGCACTGTCCCATTAATTAGCCACAGGACAGGCACAATTCCTGCTTTTTCCCCAAAGCCTCCACGTGGGCATTGCTGTGCCCAGACCACACCCAAAACATGAGGGGCAAACCAGAATCATGAGGATAAAATACAAGAACTTTTGCCCAGCAGAGCCAGAGCTCATAAAGAGGGAGTTGTGACCTTTCTGAACTAGACAGAGATGAAATTTCCACTTTTCCATGGGAGAATCCACCCAAGGACAAATAGGGAATGTCACAGAGGATTTCTCCCTTCCTCTCTTTTTACATATAAGGGAAAGCAGCAGCCAGTGTGTGTGCAAAGAGTTGTCACTGCCCATCAGGGAGATGGAGATGCAGATTCTCCCCAAGAAGGGAGCACTGTGGTCTCCCTTCTCCCTCCTCACACACTGCAGGCCCTGAATTCCCTTCTCTAGTGATGGATTCATCCAATATAACCAGATCCAAACTGGGAAGGCATCACATTGGAGCATGACCACGTTGCCACAAAGACCCACTTCCTATCAGAATGGAACAAAGGTTTTTATTGGAAATAGCTGGGTTTGGTAATTTTGAACTGGCATTTCTGGCCAAAACCATGCTCATCCACACTCTCTGTCCAAGTTCACTGGCATTTTTGGTTAAATGTCCCAAGGGTGAAGGAGAATGGATGGATGAGGTCCAGACACTACTCCATCCAAGCAGGAAAATCTCTCCCAGCTCCCAGGTTTATTTGGGTGGTTGCCTTGCTGCTTTCTGGCCATGGATCCAAGCAAGAGCTGCCCCCTCAGTCCCTTCCATTGCTCCTGGAGCTGCTGGGGCTGCAGTGCTGCAGCAGCCCATGGTCCTGGCCCTGGAGTGGAGGATGGAAAGCCTGAAACCCCTCCCTGTGCTGCACAATCCATCTGCTCCAGCACTTGGACATGCCTGGAATTTTTGTCCAAGCCAGGCCTGCAATCGTGGCAATTAAAGGCACCATTCTTCACCCCCGAGTTGTAAAGGGCTCTCCTTTCACAACTGCTTGAGTGATGGGTCATTACTCAGCTGCCTTCACAGAAAAAAACTGTTTTCAGTGGGTTCCTTGCAAATCAAATGACTTTCTGGTTTATTGAACTTGCATTGGCTTGAGTGGCCTTGTCATCACCGAGTCCCTTTGACTCCTGCAGCAGAACAGCCCCAAGGAAATCTGCCATAGCTGAGCAGGTGGGGAAAGAGGGAGCAGTGGCCTTTGGAGGATGAAAACACATTTCTGACTCTGAAGAGCTCCTGAGGAAGAAAATCAGAATATGGGCTCTGATTCAGCAAAGCAATTAAGTATATGCTTTAAGTCAAAGCCTTGCTTAATTCCTTTGACTCCAACGGGATTTAAGCAGAGACTTTACACTGAGCTGACTTCAGGTCTAAAAATTCCTCTGGCGTTTTTTTCCTTCTGGATTACAAGTGAAAGAAAGTGGTTATAGTGCATGCCTGGAGAAGCAGGGGGGTGATGAACTGTGATGCACATCCAGTCTAATGTAAAACTTTAAAAATCACTTGGCAGGAGCAGAGCCATAAATTAAGTTGCTCCACTGGTTGTGCTTTACAACCAAAGCCATTGTCTTCCAAGGGCTTGAGCTTTACAACTTCCCAACTGGCCCCAACTTTGCTGTAGCTGATCAGGAGAAACTTTACACTTGATAAGTTCTTTAATATGCCAGGGAGAATCCTTCCCTCCCCTCCTGTTCCCCTCCCACCTCTTTAATGAGCATCCCCATTAGCTTTGGAGTACAAAGGGAGTTCACTCTGTGAGCCTTTGTGTTCTTTGCATGTTAGGAGGGCTAAGGAGCAGTTCAAAAAGCAATCTGCCCAGAAACCACAGTTTATGAGTCCCAGAAGTTTCATTTGCTCAGGTCAGACTGAAAGCTTGGCTGAAGATACAGTAGAAATTTTTCTCTGTCAGGCAACAGAAAGCAGTACAAAGAACCCAGCTGTTAGGTCTCATAGCCCAGGCCTCTAATTAAAACAGTGGAAAATTAGATAACTTCACAAATTCATCACTGCCACCACTGGCTGTCAAAAAAAAAAAAAAAAAAAAGCTTGGGGGTTACCACCCACCTTTTGTTTATGTTGCTAACCAGTGTCTCCATCTTGTGTGTGTGTGTGTGCACAGAACTGAATTTTCCTCCCTTCCCCCTGCTCTCATCCACTTTTTGCACCTCATTCAAAAAACTTCAGATGAGGCTGAAAAGGGGCTGTAAACCAGGTTTGCAGACGTGCCTCCCCACACAGATTTAAAAGGTTTTTTTTTTTTTTTTCTATGAGGGAAAATGAAAAAGGCTCAATTTTATTGTTCTCAGAGGAGGAGGAGGAAGGGCAATGATTCTTCCCAAAGATGCAAGACACAGTCAGTGTGGTGCTTCTGAAATGTCTGGCCTGAGGTCAACAAATGTCACTTGCAGCTCATGATCAACCCTGTATTTAAAAAAAAAAAACAAGCAAACAATGCCTCCATCCCTAAAACAAAGGAGGAAAGACCTTGTAGCACCCACACTTCAACAACAGCCAAAAAAGAAAGCTCCTATGTTTTGAAAAGTTAAATTCATGTTTGAATTACAGCGGGTAAATTCAATAGCCCTCAAAACTAAGAGGGATTAAAAGTGTCTCTTGCATTAAGCCTTGCTTTTAGGAAAAAAAAAAAAAAAGTTCCTTCAAAGAACAAAGAGAAGAGATTCACACCTTAACAAGGCACACCAAACATGAACCAGCTCCTCCTGCAGAAGTCCTGGCACAGGGATCCAGGAGGGGACAGACCACGGTACCACACAGGGCAAGAAGCAGATTAAAGATACAAACATTTTATAAATACTGAAGTGGAAAACAGTTTAGGGTTGTGCCTGGGAATTGTTCTCAGCTTAACTTTCATTTGAGACTGTGGGGTAGAGGAGAAACAGGTCAGGTGCTCCAATCCACAAGGTGACGCCCAAACCGGGTGGCCAACTCCATGGTTTGGTGGTTTTTTATTATAAATCCTGTGATTTTTTAATAAAAACCCTGTTTTTTTTATTATAAACACCTGAATATTCAACTCTCAGCTGAATACCTGGATTTGTGGGCAGAGCCCAGGCAGCCAAGGCTGGTGAGGACAGCAGGTTCTGTGTGTCCTGTCCCACGTGCCAGGGCTGGGGATCTCCAGCTTGTGCTGCTCCACTGCTTTCCCTGCCCTGCCCTCCTGCAGCATGGAAAGGAGTGTTGTTTTGGCACAAAAAGTAGGATTGCAAGAGCATGGATAAGAATAGAGCTAATAAAGACACTCTCCAAGATGAGGAGAAAGATGAGACAAAGATCTACGTCAAGACCGTGGCTACATTGACCCATTAATTAATTTCCAGTCACAGAGCAGGAATAACTTCCATTCCAGAGAAGGAATTTGCTCCTCTAGTGAAAAAAAAAAAACAAAACAACAAAACATATTTGCTAGAATCCATTTGCTTAAAGGCTGCAGGGAAAGCACATATGGCCACTTCAACCAAACACATTTTGCCTTATACCAAGGGGAGCTGAGGGCATCCAGAGCAGCTCCAAAGTGGCTCCATCAAAGCTTTTTGGGATCAAACAGCACAGCTGCTCCTCGGGTGGCCCTGAAGGATGGAGCTGGGGGTGAGCACGTGCCCACAGAGCCCTGGCTGGAGTCACTGCTGGGATCAGGGGCTCCCAGCCAGCCAAACCGCCCCCAGCCCGCCGTGATTTGTGCCTTTCTATAATTGGCACAGTCCTTCTCAAAACAAAACAGCACCAGCACCAGCCCCTTCCCAGTTCTCACCAACAAAAGGTAAAGGCATTGGGAAGGACGGCATTCTCTTGTCACATGTTACCTTCTAAATCTTGAGTCTTCCTTTGTACTCTGACAGTAATTTCACATATAGACATGGCTGCCAAGCGAGGTTTGTTTGATGTTCTTTCCTGCCTTTGTAATGGAGTTTCCTTTTAAGCAGGAGGAGGCGGAGGGAGAGGGGATGACAGGGGCTTATAAATATGGAAAAGACACTTTTTGGCATAAAATTCACGTCGCATTTAAAATATCTCCATGACTCTTTTCTTTTTCCCGACGGTGAAGCCGGCCACCTTTGGGATTGTCCACTTGGAAAATCTACTGTTAAAAAAAGAAGCACAGAAGGGAAAATCATCATGGCTGGAAAATATTCAAGACTTTGGGACGCAAAAAAAATAGCCCAAAAAAAAAAATCCACTACAAATCCTGGAGTGATGTCAGTGTTACCTCCTTTCTTCTGAAAAGCCACAGTGCCACTGAGGCACCTATGACAGGTAAAGTCAAGGGAGCAATGAGTGAATTGGGGCTCTGTGGAGTGGCCAGATCTTGGAAAACTTATGCATTCCATAGGAGAAAGGCCATAATATCCATCCCAGGTCTTAGCAATAAAGTTTGGGATGATTTCTCCACGTTCTCCATAAATAAGGCAAAGCTGGTGAGGATCCAGCCTGCTGGGACT
>JANRGV010000008.1:17820457-17843380 GCA_024734035.1 Alethe castanea
ATCCATCCATCCATCCATCCATCCATCATCCATCCATCCATCATCCATCCATCCATCCATCCATCCATCCATCCATCCATCCATCCATTCTTCATCTTTTGGTCAGCAGGACATTTTCTGCCAGAGGCAGCCCAAGAGGGCTTTGTCAAACTTGCAAAGATCCAAGTCAGGAAAACCAAACTCCACCAGGATCTTCTCTCCCAGTTCCTGAGAGGGAGCAACCAGCTCTGCTAGGTCACTTTACTTTCTTTGGATTCAGGAATTTCTCTATCACAATGCAAAGAAGTTGTGTTCTTCAAGTTTGGAGGAAAAACAGACCACAAAAATATATTAAAAAAATAAAATCAAATTCCGGGTTCAGCCTCTCCATCTCTGAATCATGTAATGGAGAGGGAGGTTTCTGGTCACAGCAGCTTCTGGGGGATCTGAGCATCCACACCCATGAGATATTTTAATACAAAAGCAAAGATTGTTATCAAAATATTTCATGGATGTGGATGTTCAGGTTGTCCCAGGAGCTGTGAGTTTAACGCCCACAAAAGCCACACAATCTCCATCAGGACTGGCAGAAACCCCTGAGTGAAGCTGCTGAAAAGTTTTCTCAATTTGAGTAACCACTCCAATGCCTTTTCCCTTTGCAAAATACTTTGAGAATCTCTGATTAAAGAGCTTTTTGAGAACTGGATATTTCTATTTACTGTTATTTTACAGAGGTCTCCCTTGTCAGGGAAACAGTAGCAGCATAAAATACATCTCTGGAATTGCACTTTATGCCTTGACCCCTACAAATTACTCAACAATGCAACAGTCAGGAAAAGCCAGGAATCAGACAGAGAAAAAACAAGGGAGAGAAGGTTTGTTCAGCACATCACTGCTGTGCATAATTCACATAATGCAGTTTCACCAGGGTACTGCCCCATAAATGCCCACAAATTCTACTATGTGACTGAAAACACTAATAAACATATATGGATGGATACAGACAAAAAGAAATTCTCTTTGGTGTCAGCCCAGGGCTCAGTTCCTAACAAGATGGACATTTTATTTACATTTCTCCTTTTGTGGATTGATCTTTCCAGCAGCACAACACAGAGATACCCAGGTCATGTCTTTGCTTCTTCTTTTTTCCCTATTTTCTTTATGAGATAATGGTCAATTAGGACTCAAAACCAACCAGAACTCTTCCACTCATTAGGGCTTGATCCACTCCTGACATTTCTTGATAAAGTCTCCCTTATAGTTTACAAAGAGACTCAAATTTTGAAGGCTTTTAAATCATTTTTATGCCTTATTCTTCATATTTACTTTTTGCACATCAGTTGAACTTTGGGAACAGCTCCCTGATGATCCCTCTTCTCTTGGATTCTCATGATTTTAGGATTATAGAATCATGGAAAGGTTTGGGTTGGAAGGGACCTTAAAGTCCATCTCATTCCATCTCCTGCCATGGGCAGGGACACTTTCCACTATGCCAGCTTGCTCCAAGCCCTGTCCAACCTGGCCTTGACACAGTTGTTTGGAATGCCAAAAAAAAAGATTGTTGGGATGGGAGTGGGGTGTTTACAATTATATTCCAATGGAGATTCCTTTTTTTTTTCACATTGTTGTTGTTTTTAAATTATTTTATTCTCACTGGTCTCAAATAAGGTTTGGAAGCATCGAGAGGAGAGTTTGTGGAAGATAAAGGAGTGGGGAATTTAGGATGAAATGTGAGGAGAGGGACAGCAAAACCCTAAAAATCAAGAAATGGAGGTAAGGAACATCAGGAAGGAGAAGAGGAGAATAATAACACGTGTGTCCTGTAGTCAGCACCAAGATTTCTCATCTCCAACATCTCTCCCATGTTTAGAGACGGGCAGGACTCAGAGTCTGGCAGTCAGCCACAATCCTGAGGGAAACGATGCCCAGGAGCTTGGCACATCAGGGCATCCCACACAGGGCCCCTCGTCCTCGCTCCACTCAGCTGGGTCTCCCTCTCTCTCCTGCCACGTTTGGACCAGGAGCTCTGCCATGGCAGCGCTACCGAACGCGCCCTGGGATCTGATTTCCTTTCATGGCCAGGTGCTTTTAATAACCCGCTGCCAACTGCCAGTGGTATTGCTGCAAGTGATGCCTGGAATGAAAAGGGGGAAGAAAAAAAGGCAAAAAAAAAAAAAAGTCAATGAAACAGAACAGATAATTTTGCAACTTAATTTTCCATCTCCTCTAATAATGGTACCGGTGTCATGCTGATGGATGGAACTGTTACATGTGGCCTCTCAAGATTAATTCCCCTCCTGTAAGTTCAGCCGTGATTTTCCAGAGCAGCCTCTTGGCTCCCTTATTCAGTCTTCCCCCTGGTCCCTTCCCCAGGCTTCTCCTGCTCAGAAGAATGTTTTGGATCAAAGCCGACAAGGAGAATTAGGCCGGGTGTCAGGGCTGGCTTTTGTGATTGCTGGAGAGACTCGGGTCCTTCTCCTGAAGGAGAACACAGCTTTTATGTGGAAAACATCAGCAATCAGACCTGAAAATCCTCTGTTCCTTATCTGAAACTGCTGACTACTGCACAAATCCAGGATATCTGCTCCTTCCAGGATCTCGAAGGATCTACATTTTTTCCCATCCCGCTTGGGCAGAAATCTCTGAAGCCCATTAAAAGTTTCACCGTAATCTGAGCTCCATATTTTCTCAAGCCAGAAGATCTGGAATTTAAAGGCAAGGTTTGATCTTATCTATTCTTTATGTGATTATGGTGGCTCCACCAAATAAGATTTATCTATAAAGAAAATAATGTAATTAATGTCCTGGCTGCCCAAGTCTTTGTGAAGACCTCTCAGATTTTGCTGAGCTCTCCAATTAAATGTAACTCTGTAAACCTGAGAGGACCAAACCCTTATCTGAGAACGTGCAACGCTCCTAAATTAAATTTGTGGAGTTGGTGGAAAGGGTTCAGGGGGTTTTTTGTATGTGAAAGGGACACAGAGACGCTGTTCTGAGTAACCCCCAACCCCTCTCAGCCTGGCAGGGAACACGACCCTAACCAGGGCTGGTCCTGCACTTGCATCAGCAAGGAATTTTCTCCTCCTGGCACCTTCTCTGGCATTCCACTGCTGAAAGGGCTGTCAGGAAAAGCAAATTCGCTGTCCTGGCACAGGGAAAAGGGATGCACATGAAGGGCTGGTCCCAAAATTGTGCGAGGCACCAGCAGTGAGCATGTGCTGAGGACCACGGTGTCCATGGCTTGCTCCAAGCGCCAGATCCCACAGAATCTCAGCTGGATATCCTAGAAGGGTATCCAGATGTTTGAACATCTCCAATAAATACAAAAAACCAAAGGAGATCTTCCTCAAGCTGGGGGCTTTCTTAGGTCTCCAGCATTTTGGAATGTCACATGGTAAGACATTGGTTCTGTTAAAGAGGGAAAGTGGGGAAAAGGGGCACAAAAATTAGATCTTTTACATATCAGGGAACTTCAGACCAGCTTCCAACTGCTCAACTTCCCACTGTGCAGTTCTCAGCCCTCTGCAGGCTCCTCTCCAGCTTCTCCTCCTTGGAGATCCAGAAGTGCAGGGAGCTTGGAAACTCCACAGCAGCAGGGTCAAGGCTGGGCTGGAAAAGAGTGGAGGGACAATCTGGGAGTGCCATTGCTCTGCAAACTGTGTCATTCATGAGCCACCTTGGTCATCAGGCTCAGTTTTTTGGGAAAACCCAGTCAGGCATGGCAGGAGGTGGGAAGGGTCAGCAGGACTGGGCTGGAAGGGGAGGTTCCACCATGAGCAGGTTCATCATGAATGGGTTCATTCACTGCAATTCTGATTTCTGGCTGTGCTTACCCGTGCAAAAGCAGAATATCATCTCTGGCTGATCTCACCTGAATCACTTCCATACTGCTTTTCCTCTGAGTTACTTGGGTCTGGGCTCAGTCTGAAAAAAAATTATTTGAGCACCAAATCCTAGGGTTTCACTTTATCAGCTGGCTTCAGAGTTTCCCAAGCTGAATTTTGGCTGCAACAACCTCCAAGATGGAAAAATGTGTTCCTGTCCTGAAATCTGTCTTAGCCTCTTGTTCATTCAAGATCCTGGTGGGAAGGACTCTTCCCATGAAACAAAAAAATTGAAATAAAGTTACTTTGAAATTTGTACTGTCAGGAGAAACGGCTATCAGAAGGAAAGTTCACACTCCTGTTAGTCACTATTTTCAAATACCATTTTTATATATCTATATCTATATCTATATCTATATCTATATCTATATCTATATCTATTTTTTTTCCCAGAAACCACTGGGAAATTATCTTCCTTTCTGGATCACCATTATCTAAGCCTAATTTCTCCACTTAAAACTTCATTTCACAGGATTAATGTTCCTGGCCTTTCTGGTTGTTCACCTCCCTGTCCTCATTTTCTTTGTTCAGGGTAGACCAAAATTCCTTTCTTGTTAGTGAAAGCCCTTTTTTTGATAAACATTGCTTGAATATACATCTTTTTGTTTAAAAATGGTGATGCTACTTAATAACAAATGCTGAGGCCTCAACAGATGAGCATTGCAATTCTGGCTGGAAATAATTTAAAGCAGCATTGCCAGATGTGTAGGGCAGGGGCAAATCCCAAATTCACTTTGTCACAGCCACGTGGATTAAGTGAAATCATTGGAAATGGTCAAATCTGGCCTTAGAAAGAGCTCCTCACTCATCAGATCCTCAGCTGATCTTCACATCATGGCAGGGGATGGATTGAAACTGAAAGAGAGCAGGTTCAGATGGGATTTGGGGAGAAATATTTCCCTGTGAGGGTGGGCAGGCCCTGGCACAGAGTGCCCAGAGAAGCTGTGGCTGCCCCTGGATCCCTGGGAGTGTCCAAGGCCAGGCTGGACAGTGGAAGGTGTCCCTGCCCATGGCAGGGGATGGAATGGGATGAGCTTTAAGGTCCCTTCCCACCCAAACCTTTCCATGATTCCATGATCCGCTTCAGTTCATCCCTGCTGATGTTCAGCTTGGCTGAAGGCTCTGTGGTGGGTCAGGGTGACTTTGAAGGGACTGAGCACCCTGACATGGCAAATGATGACCTGGGGGCCCTCAAGTAAATCCAGAAGCTTCAGATGCCACAACCAAACCTATCTAGACTTGGCTCTGACCCCGCTTTCCTCTGGCATGAACATCTTCATCCTCTCTCAGAGTGGAAAAGCTTTCATGCGGATGAGCAGCCCAAAGGCTGGAATCACTTGCCCCATCCCACCTGGGAGCAGGCTCTTCCCACACCTCAGGGATGCCATGGGCCTCACCCTTTCCCAAATCAAAGAGCTTGCCCACCTCGAGCCGAGCAGATCAGTCCCGTGCAGTAAAACTGAAATTTCCATTCCTTGTGTAAACACCGCGTATCTCTCCATAAAAATGCGGGAAAGTGCAGGCTCAGCAGCTGGAACGGGCCGGGTACCTCTGCTCAGTGAGCAAATCCCAGGTGGTCTCTGTCACAGGAGGTGATTTATGGGAACTCTCTCCCTCTTGGGCTGCTTTTATTTAGGCAGTGGGAGTTTGACAGCCCAGAGGTCACAGACACTCCAGTCACTCGTGGTTTCTCTACTGAAATGGAGAAATGTCTGCAGGGAGGGGAGAGGGGGGACAGGATGGGATGGGGAGAGAAGAGCAGAGCTGAATGCACGCTAGTGTCAACCCCTGGAAAAACAGCAGGTCCATAAATAGTAAAGGCTTTGGAAGATGAGAGGCAATGAATGGTGCCTTAATCACAACTGAAATGTCAGGGGAGGAGGGGGAAGGGGCCTGTATTTATTCTCTCTTGCATGAGATTTCAAACCAGAGAGGCAGCATCCTTGGGGAGCTCACAATGAAGTTTTTCTGTGCACCCAAGGAAGCAGCCTGTCCAGACTTCTCATAGCTTTTTTTTTTAAACTACATTCAACTAAAATTTTGGAAAATGAGTTCATGGTGTTGCTCCTTTCTTTCTCCTGCTGTTCTCTTTGGACTCAGGCAAGATACCTCAGATAAATCCTTGCCTCAGTTTAATCAGATTTTTGGGAGGGCATCTTGAGACATCCTCGAAGATCTCCAGAATGAAGGTTCAGCAAGGAGGAACAGCAAATCCCAAAGGGCTCACACACAGCAAATTAGTGAAAGAACACCTCCAAAATCCTTCATACTTGAGCCAGTTTCACTTTCTCTGAGACCCAAAGCCTGGGACATTGCTGCACCCTCTCTTTCCATGCAGGGCACGTGTTCCCTTAACTTTGTCTTCATTAGAAATGTGTCATTTGTGATCTCAGCCGTACCTCCACACGGAGCCAGGATAATGCTGTTGGCTTTCCTGGAGCTGGGCTGGATTTACATCAAGGTGGATGAGATCAGTCTATTAGCCTCCCTGGCAAGCTCCCTGGAACGTGGTTGCAATTTACTCTGCTCCCTGAAACCCTCAAATTTTGGCCAATGGCTTCCCCTTCCCTTGTAGATTGTGTACATCAAGGTCACCAAATCCCAAAAGTCCTCCAAAGTCCCAGGCGTCATGGTTTGATTTCATCCTGGATGTTTTGTTCTACAAGAAAAATAGTCTGGGTCTTATTTTCTAAGGTTCCCAGCCCAGGAAATGCAGGAAGCTGTTCAGTTCAGGTTTTTCTTGTATGACAGATCAGCTTTTTAATCCATCTGCTGATACAATGCTCAAGTATAATTTGACTTTCCTAGGGGAAAATCAACAGCTGGAATAGTTACAGAAAAAGAAAAAGAAAAAAAAAAAAAGAGCTTTTCCCAAGAAAATCTCCCCTCAAGTTCATAGGAAATTGCAGTGACCTACAAAGCACAGAATAAGAGTTGATTGGGCTGGAAGGGTTTGAGACGGCTGTTGGAGCTAATTTTTCCCCAAGGAAGAAACAGTTTTGCCTGCTTTGTGAAAGAGACCTGCTCCATGGGAAGGGATTTGGACTTTATCCCGTGGGCAGTCCTTGTGCAGCCAGGGAAAGGCTCCTCTAGGGAGGGTAGCAGAGCAGGGAGGAATGTTATCCATCTGAATCGGGCACTTCTCTCCCAGGAGTGTCACAGAGGACCAATAAACACTCCAAGATCTCCCGATAAAGTGGATTTCACCCATGTAATCCCATTACAGGGGACCTGCTGGATGGTTTGTGTCAGATGAAGATAGGGAGCAGATGAAGGGAGGTCTCCTGAGAGAACCTCAGCATTTTTGGGGGTGGGAGGTCACTGCTGTCGGTGGAGAAGTGCAAAAGCAACGTGTTACCATTACCCTGCAGGAATGACTCAATCCGTGTGGACAAGGGCTACTCCTTGCTCTTGGCTGAGGGACATCCCTGCTGCTGACGCCAGCACAGGAGCCATGGGACTCCAACCAGATCCTGAGGTGAATAAACCAGCATAACAAATCCTATTTCCAGCTTGGGACTCTTTACTCACACCCTGTGCATTCATCCAGAATGTCATGATTTGTCAGGTTTTGGACTGAGGAGCTGTGGAAAAATATGGATTATATCATTATAAAACATATAAGTTTCATGACTCACTCTAACTCCTGCGTGATCAGTATTCCTGAAAACAGAGCAAATTATTTAAGTACTCAGTGTGCACTTCAAGCTCCTTACAAGCAGCCTGTTAAAAAAAACTCTTGTCCCTACGAGTTTTTTTGCTCAATGAGGTGTTAAATAGGAGATGCTCTTCAAACAAACTAATCCACCCAGGAGAAAATATACAAAAGAAAGTCTCTGGAATGACATTTCCCGCTCCTCAGAAACGCCGCCTGCCCTGTCCTGCGCCATCAGCCAGGGAGAAAAGGATGAAGTGGGAAGGTCTCTGGCTTAGCAAAACAGCTGCCACAGACTTGAAAGGCGAGGGGCAAGGTACAGAGGTCTGCCCGAGATCACAGGCACTTGTGGGCAGATAGGATCTGCGGGAAGTGAAGACAAGGTGTGAGAAGTCTGCTCTTTCTTGTATCATCGCAAGGGCCCTTTTTTGAAGATAAGCCCCTTTTCGGGGGGGACGGGGAGGTCTTTGCACTTCAAGGGCGGGCGCGTTTCCACCTCCCCTCTGTTTGTTTTCTAATTTTCTTTTCACTCTCACGTCGGGCTCTTCGTGACCCTCTCTCTCAGCAGCATCACCAGCACCTCTTCCCGGGGCCCCGCAGGCAGAGGTTAAGAGGCCTCCCGAGGGAAGGGAATTTTACAGCGGGGTCTGGAGGAGACAGGCAGGGGCTCAGGTGGATGGGATGTGGGGGAGGGAAGGCGTGCAGGGAAATGCCAAGACACCCAAATGTGCTTCAGAGCAGTGACCACCACAGGGATGGAGAATGGGAGAGGTCGTGGTCACCTTCAGGATTTCTAAGCACCACAAAAAGGAGACTTCTTCTGTACCCACACAAGTGCAGAAGAAAATCCTGGCAGGGGAATCTGAAGGAAATTCAGAGAAAAATCCAGAAATGTGGCGTTTTTTTTGGTGAGGAGCGCTCCAAGCTTGTTGCATTCAAAACTAAAATTTCGTCACCTTCTACCACCTCTCTTTGCAAATTGGAACTTTTCATTTATAGTTTCCACTGCTTAAAAATCCTACAGATCTTACCTCCTTTATGAAACAGCTCAGGGAAATCCTGCAAATGCTCCATAGCTTAAAGGGTGCTGGGTTTGCTGTGAGCCCTGCAGCCAGCAGGAACTCAACTGGCAAAACCAACCTCTTCTGCTAAAGGTTTTGGTTCAGGGATCTTCTGGAGATTTGGGATGCATGGCAGGCAATGCTTTCGTACAGGAATGATGTCCAACCTCCCTCCTGTGGCATCCAAACCAAAAAACAGCAGAGAGAAATCCAGGCATGACTTGCCTATGTTGGGTTGGTGACACAAAACACAACCAAGTTTAGGAAAAACGAGCAAAGAGAACAGGAGGGAGCATTGCCAGGGAGGAGGAGAGAAACAAAGTGGGAAATGTTGGTGACTTCCCACTCAACTCATCCCACATCTCCCAGTGCTCTCTGTGGATCCTGATCACACACCCCAAACCCGTAACACAACCGCCCATCTTTTCCTCAGTTCTTCCTTCCTGCGCCTCTAATCCTTTACAAACGAGCGAGCTCTGGGGTTTCTGAGCAGATATGGGGATTTCAGGCTCGGGACACGCCTGGCAGCCCCCAGGGCTGAGCAGGGACCTGCTGCTGCCCGTGTCAGGTTGTTGTACAAACATCACCTCCCGCACAGCCCGGCGTGGTCCCCAAGTCAAGCACTGGAGACAGTTTGCCCAGTAGTTTGACCTTTCACCTCCCCTTTACTAAATAGACCTAATTACTGCGTTTGTCTGTCATTTAAGCAACAAATGACTCCATTGAGGTCATCTGAGGGAAGCTGGAGTTCTTAGCTGTCATCTCGGGAGAGCTTGGCTAATTTTATCCTGCTGGGGAGGAAAGCCCTGTGAAATTTTGCTGGAGGGCTCGGTTACAATTGTGGTTTCCTGGGAAGGGTTTGGTGACACGCTCACGGCTCAGGAAAGGGAGGTATGGCCCCACCAGCTCCTCCTGGTTCCCAGTCCTCAGGGATTTCCAGGGATTGTAGGAGAAATCTTAAAGGAGAAAGTTTCCGGGACCAGCGAGAGCAAAGCAACCAAAGCAGAGCAAAGCATAACACTAATAAATAATAAAAATAATCATGATCAGTATGATAATCATAGCCATAATGAAAACCAATAATGATAGGGTAAAGCCATAATGATAATGATCATACTAATAATATTAATATTGGCAATAATAGTAGCAATAATAATAATAATAATGTCACAGGCAATTTTCTCTTCTAAATCCAGATTTTCCCACTGGAAATATCAATGCTCCCAGTGTGCTGACAACCTTTTGTTCAGCCACAAAAAGAGCCAGAAAGTGCAGATGAATTTGTTTCAGCGGTGTTTCCTCCACAGTTTTCCATCCCAGCAGTTCTGATGGCTCCCAGTTGGGTGCTTTGTGGGGAACAGGCAAAATGGTGATGAAAGAGGGAGGTTAAGCCTGGAGAAAACTCAAAGAAACCGAAACAAGTGCATGGAAGGAGGAGGCAAACCTAAAAAGTGGGTTTGTTTCCCCTCTGCCTGCACACAGAGTGATCCCAGAATTAATTGTGGGGAGGTAAATGTATCTGTTTCCACAAAGAATTCCTCAAAATACTCCTGTGTCTATTTGTACATGGAATGGCTGGGGTTGGAAAGGACCTTAAAGCCCATCCAGTGCCACCCCTGCCATGGGCAGGGATACCTTCCACTGCTCCAAGCCCTGTCCAGCCTGGCCTTGGGCACTTCCAGGGATCCAGGGGCAGCCACAGCTTCTCTGGGCACCTGTGCCAGGGCCTGCCCACCCTCACAGGGAAGGATTTCTCCCTAAAATCCAATCTAACCCAGCTCTCTTTTAGTTTGAAGCCAACATACGAGCTCAGGCACAAGGCTTTCTGGTAAGACAAGTTCACAAGTTGTGCCAAGGCTCTCATCCCTGGTCAGGGAATATCCCTGCACTTCCAGGATATCTCTGCCAAGGATGTTTTTCCAGCTTGCCCCTTTGCCTGCATCTCCCTTCTGTGTGCAGCTCCTCCTCTGGCTCTTCTCTGTGCTATTGGATGTTCCCTTCCTGTCCTCACCTCATGGCCCATGCCCACCCCTGCCCTCCTCTGCCCCTCAGATTTAAGTCCTGGCCTCTGGATCTGCCGTGATCCCACCTCCATCCCTTCCCTGCAGTTGGAATCGGGACCTCCCCGTTTTCCTGCCAGGCTCCTCCTCTGGGAGTGAGGGGTCCCCCTTTAAACATCTGCAAAACATCTCCAGGCTCCTCAGCCCCCTCTGCAAAGCTCTCCAGCACCATGGTGCCTCGAAGACAAAACAAAACATGACAGCAGCCGGGACTGTTGTTGTTCCCATCGCGCTAATGTCAACTGAGCGCTTCCTCCCACTGTCGCCGTCTGTCTCCAGCCATCTCCAACGTCTCCTCTGCTCCACCACCCTGGCAGGCTCAGCTGAGGGAAATCCAAGGGGCTGCTCAGCCTCTGGCACTCACAAAAATCACCCCTGCACGAGGGAAACACCTTGCTTGGAGCTGCTCTGAAGGGTCGGAGCCGTCCCGCTCCAAATGGAAGCAAAGATGGGATTTTATCCCAACTTTGGATAGCACAGGGGAGTTCTGGTGCCTGCCTGGGGCAGTGGGGTTGAGCAGGAAGGGCTGGAGGCTCAGCAGAGCCTGTCCCTCAATCCAGGAGGGAATCCAGAGGGAACAGCCCCGTGGAGGTTTGAAAGGCGAGAAGATGGTGACGGATCGTGCGCGCTCGGAGCGCTCAGAGAGCTCCGTCTTTCAGCAGGGCTTAGATTAAGTCTGTCAAACTCAGATCTTTTCTTCCTTCTTCTCACTCCCCCTTTCTCTGCTGACACAACCGAGCAGCGCTCAAGGCGTGTTCCATCAGCAAAGTGAGGTGTTCTTTGCCGTAGAGCAAGGCAAAAAAAACACATAAAGGAGGATTTAAATGGCTGTATTTTCGTTTTCCTGGTTGGTGAATCTTCCAGGGATTTATTTCCTTTCTACAAGCAGAATTTGCTACATCAGAACATCTGTAGAAAGAGTTAAAATAATCTTGCAGTGTTATCTTTGCAGGGAGGTGGGAGTTGTCCTGCATTGCCCGGGTTAACTGGAACAAAATAAAACCAAAATTAAGTTATTTTGTTGTCTATAGCAGCATTTTTTGGAGCACATCACTCCAATCTGTGAGGAGGCTGTGTTCCCCCTAATAAAGTGTTTTTAGGAAGGAGAGAGGAGCCTAAACAAAATCCAGCCCCACTAAAGCTTTTCATGTGCAAATCACAGAAGCAGGAAAATAGAGACGGGACTTTATCATTAGCCCGTTGCAAAATTTAAATAAACATCATTTCTTATGCTCCAAGGAGATTTTGCTGAAAAGGTGAATGTTATTACAGGTGCTTAAAGGCTTTTTAAAGCCTTATATCACGACGTGGGATGAAAATCGAGAGAAAGAGACAGCGAACATTGGAATAACATCCTCCTTTAGTTCCTCCACTGACAGATCCCTGTTCCATCAGAGCCCAGGCAGTATTTTAATAAGGTTGAAACACAGTCTTCAAGTTTAGAGCTGTTCACCTGCAACAGAATGATTTTCTCAGGTTTTCAACCCAATTTTTTCTCCTATCCCCTAAATCTCATCTCCTCCCTGCTCCTCTCCGTCACCCACCAAGAGGAGCGTCTTGAAACTACGTCAAGGGAATGAAGCAACACCAAATTCTCTTCCTTCTCAATGAGATGACAAATTCTATTTAGATTTTGGCCTCTCTGAGCTGACAAAAAGGTTGCCCTTAACTGATGTGTTTTTGCAGAGTGTTTGGAGAGACGCTGGAGGAGGCACCAACACCTCCCAGGACTGGAATGGGGAAAAGGAGAAGCGTAAAAAATACTGCTGTGCATTAAAAAAAATAAAAAGAATTGCAACATCTCACAAGTTCTCAGGTTTTTAGTTCAAGGAAAATATGTACAACTGCAGCCACCACAAATTCCAGGAGCTTGGGTTGAAGGAATGAAGTCTGTTTGTTGTGGAAATGCTCAGGGGGGTTATTTGTGGGGATAGGTCAGTGTGGGACCATCAAGTACAAGCCCAAATTGTGACCTAAAACACCCAACCCAAGGAGCCACCGTGAGTTTATTGGTTTGCATTGAGGATGGGTGAAATCAGCTCAAGGCTTTTCAGGAAAAATAAATATCTATGGGAACAAATTGTCAAAAAAAAAAAGGAGAAATAAAACAAAATAAAGAGTGTGGTGGAGCCTTTGAGCCAAGCAGTGGGAGTGCTGACCTCCTGCTGTCTGTGTACCCTTCCTGAATAAATATTGCTGTTGTGCACAGATAAAAGATTATTTTTATAACAAAATTAGCTTCTCCCATTCTCCACTGGTTTTGCTTTCCAGGCAAAACCCTGAATTTCAGCTGAATGGGTAAGAGGAAGCCTCCCAACGCCCAAAAATTAAAAGAAAAGCCTGATAAAAAACATGGAAAAAAGATAATTTGTGTACTTTTACTTGTTTTTCTCCTCATTTCCATAGATCTGTTACTGCAGTTGCCTGATCTTGTATTTGTCTCTTGCCTCAGCATTGGCCTGACACCCACTGATGGACACACAACTCAATCCCAACTGTGCTTGGACAGCATTGGATGTTCATCTCCCATCCCACACGGACAGCACAGCTGGGAATGGGGTTTTTCCTCTCATCTGATGGTAAAAAGGGACTTGCAACACTCAAAGATCCTCTTTTGGACATGAGTGAGGACAGGACATAACAGCAGGTTACAAGTTCTGGAGATCCCCAGCCAAGATGCCTTTCTTCCCTGGATGTATTCCTCCAATGGAGACGAAGCAACCTTGGGAATTGAGTTAAATCCCCTTCCTCTGGCAGCTCTGGGCACCTCCAGGGCCCTTGAGGACAGATATTTCCATCCCAAGGTTTCCATTCCATGTACACCGGGACAAAGATAAACCTGTGCCACCCCGCTTCCTTCTGGTTAACACTAAAACACTAGGAATTCAGGGATTTTTTTTCCTGTGTGAAAGAATATGCATTAAAAGCTGGAACAAAGGACACTGGGTGTCCAACAGCATCCCTGAAAACCACAGCCCATGTTTAGAGGAAGCTGGTGAGCATTGCTGGCTCTGCCTGTTCCAGCTGAGCAACGTTTACCCCGTTCCCTCACGGCTGTCTCCTCCTGGTTATTGCATTAATCAGATCCAGCTACCAGCCACACACCTCCAACTTCCTTCAGATCGTGCCTGGGGTATTTTGAGCTCATTTTTAAGGGATTCATGTCCTTTTAAACTCCTTTCACCTCCAAAAATCTCTTGCAAGCCAGAGAGGCAACAAACGCCGCCGCTGTTCTCGCACGCAGGGACCCACAGTGGTCACCCAGTGGTTTTCTTTAGGTCAATAAATGTCCTTTCCTCAGCATCTGAAGTGTTACCAGGGGAAGAGTGAAGTGAGGTTATTTTGTTATCTCAAATACCCAGGGAGTTTTTTCAGGGATGAGCCCTGTGTATGTCCAGACACACACACAGCACATGAAAGACCCCGTTATGAGTCCCAAACTGAGGTAAACTCCTCTAGACCTCATTAGGATTGGGGCTGGACTTGGCTCCAAGGTTCAAACTCCATCTGCTGCCCTCAAAAGATCTTTGTTTTCGTGTCTTGGGGCTGAGGAAAGCTGATACAGAGAGAGGGTTTGGACCTGGGTTGTTCCCGGTTTCCATTTTAAATTTGGGGTAAATCAGGAGCAAAAGGGTCTGGCTTTACTGGGCTGTGTTTAGGAGCCACTTTCCCTGATGTAGGGCTGTAGCAACTCACCCTTGCAAAAAGTTTTCTCTCCTTCCCAGCTCCACTGCTGTGCAGTAAGAATTTCAGATATATTTTAAAGCCTTTCCTCCCTCAGATTCAGCACAGAGAATAAATCCAGCAGGGGAAGAAGGAAAAAAAAACGGCAAAAAGAAAGTAGCACTCAGCCAAGCTGCCAGATTGCAAAATCACAGCGGGTTTGGACCTGCTGCTGGCCTCTTCTCCTTCTCATCTCCCTTCCTTATCTCTCCCTCTGCCCTTTCCCTTCCCCTTTAAACCGCAGGGAGCAGCAATCGGGTCATTTATCAGCGTCCTGCGGGCATTTGTGGCTCCCAGTCCTCCCGTGCTGGCTCTGCACCCCAAACCACCCGCGGTTCTGCTTCCCTCCCCACCCGGCAATTCCCGGGGTGCTCGGGATGCTGCAGGCGCGCACCACTGCTCCCTTCTGGAGAAGGATATTCCGTATTTCTAGGAGAAAACGGGGTTTTTTCCCTCTAGGAGAAAAGCTGGAGATAAACTGATAAGAGCACGGAGCCTGCGGTGACAGACACCGGGTAAAAGAGCCCCCACCAAAAAATCTCATATTTTGCTTTCAGTGCTTCATATTTTGTAATAAATTAACTTCTCTCACGCCCCTTGGTAAAGAAAGAGCAAAGCCTCTGTTTGGTACCTTGTTTGCGGTGGTTTCACTGAGTTTGGAAAATAAAACTCAGTTTCCTAACGAAGAGTGAAACCACAGATGGGAGGGTGTTAGAATTGGGGTCGGGGAGATAAGGGAGAAAGCAATCCCAGATGCGCTGGGGGCGGCGGGTTCGGGGGGAAAGCAGGACCCAAATCAGGTTGGAACAGATGTTCCAATGTCTGGATTTTGCCAAACATTTCATATTCAAAGTGTCCGGGCTTTTTTAGTTGAACCCTGTCTCACCAGATGGGAAAAACCTGCTGAGATCAAATAAAAGCATCAACTTCTTTACCAGCAGATGACCCCAAAAATAGATATTTTTTAAAGTCTGAAGGACTTTAATTAACACTATTTATAATTTTTTTTTTTTATGGTTGCAGTTGTCCTCCAGAAAAGGGGATCAAAATTTTGGGGTATTGCTGCTCTCAGCTGAGGGCAGCAGAAGCAGCAGGAAATGGAGAAGAAAATAAGAGACTCCTCTGGCTGGGCTGTAAACTCTGAGTGATAAGATTTCCTTATCACACAATTCCAGGGAGGTTTAGATAAGGTTGGGGCTGATTTAATAAACTGCAAGCTGAACTTCCAGACCGTACCAAAAAATCTCTGCGTCTTTAATTGCTCTGGAGAGAGGGGGAAAAAAAATTAACAATTTAATTTAATTTTACTGAAAGAATTACAGCGCTTAATATATGGATTGTTATTTCTATAACCCCGGGATTAAATCAGATAACGAGTGGCTGTAATTATGAATTAATGTCGCTGCAGGAACAACCCCAGAGTGTAAAACCCCAGCAAAAGCAGAGCTGCAGCAGAGGGAGATAAGGGGGTGAAATTCCGACCTGGAATCCACCCGGCTCGGTCCCTTATCACTGCCCACAGCTGTGGGGACAGGGACACATCTGGAGCTGAATCCTTCAGGGTGAGGGATGCTCCTGGAGCTGGGCTTTGGATCCCAGGGATTGCAGCCCGTGGCCGGGCACGGCTTCTCCTGCTTTATTTTAAAGGAAACTTTATCCTTGTCACGGAAGATGGAGCATGGAGGAAGGATTTGGACCTTTAAAATGGGATTTAGGAGAGGGAGGTGGCAGATTCCTCCCCAGAAGTTAAAGGAGATTTTATAAAGTGAAATACAGGACCTAAACTCTCTTTGCACGCTCCAAATCCCCCTTGGTGCTACTAAATACCAAATATTTAATTCACCACGATCTTCTGTGCATAATGGACAATATAAAAATCCATGGAAAAATAAAAACCTCTGGAAGGAAACATCTAAATTCAGGTACAGGTCAATTTATTAATTTATTCCAGCACTGTGGTGGAAGAAATAAGAATTCATCAATTCAAACTCAGGTTAATAATGAAAATTTTTCTGCACACCGTTGTTAAGGAAAATCCAGGTCTCATTCCTTGCTTATTCTTTGCCTGAGGATCTGGGAATTTTCTCCTCTGTGCCCTAAATGTTGTTGCCTGTAAAACAGTAAAAACTCCTTTTGGCTGCCCAATCCTTGGTTTACAGCTCCGTGTTGCAGCTCACCCTTTTTCCACTCAAAAAGGAACATTTCTCCTTCAGATCATCTCTCCCTGCAAATCAAAACTGAAATAACCCAGCAGCCCTAAATGTATTTCTAATTTCCTTCAAATAAACCGTTTTGCTCTGTCTGGAAAATATATTCTGAGGAGGAAAGAAGGGAGGAAGAGCTATCAAGATATTTCTTGATCTCTTAATTTTTATTCATCTTAAGAATTTATTTTCTCTTTTTCTTTAAATAATTTTTCCTTTTTATTTTATCCACATGACTTTTCTTAATCATGCTGCCATAATTTTAAAATTCGATTTCTTTCCAAGGAATAGCTGCTGCATCAACACAGCACAAACACAGAGCTCAGCACACTGCAGGTATCCAGAGATAAAACTCAAAAATGACAATTCCTAAGCTAAAAACTCCATAAATAAAGGTCAAAGCTGAACTCTGTAAATGGTAAAACACAACCTGGGTGTGAAAGTTGCTCTTAAATTCCTTGTAATCCTGGCAGGAAACAAATGTCCTGTCGGGGGGGGGATCGAAAAGACAAATTGTTCCTAGGTTTGCAATCAAGGCTGAGTTAGACAGATGAATCCAAAAGCACAGAGTGGGAATTAATAAAAGCCTGAGCAGCACTTTGAAGCAGACACAGCACACTGACTGTTCATTTAGCTTTTCCAATTAATTAAGAAAACTTCATCAACTTGTGTGTTCCAAACACATGGAAATCGAGGATTCTTTCTCATTTCCCTCAAGCTTGGTCAAGCTCCAGTTATTTAAAGAACAAATATTCCCATTCCTGGGGCAGAGGGATCTGCTGCTGTGACATCACCCCTCAAACTGCAGCAAAAGTGCAGTTTGCTTTGGGCTGATTTTTAAATAACGAGAAACTCATCCTTTCTCCTGGATTCTACCACTCAGGTCATCATTATTAATATCAGGACCATTAAGATTTATTATTTTTAAAGAAGTAGATGTGCCAGCAGAGATAAGCAGAGATGCCATTAGGAGAAGAAATACCAAACCCAAATCTGGGATGCTGGGAGCAAATAAATGTGAAGAAACGCCAAAGCCACGTTTACCTGGGTGAAGGAAAAGCGCATTAAAAGGGAGAATTTTGGGCAGGGAGGTCGGCTGGGCTCAGCCTGGCAACAATTCGGGCGTGTGTGTTAATAAATACGCAGGGGGCTGTTCTCCTGCTGGAATGCAGAAATCTCCCGGGTGTGCTGGAATGCTGAGCCCTGTCCAAATTCCCTCTCTTTCCAAAGGATGCCTCGTTTATTATCCCGACTCTCCCGGGATTTCAATCGCCCGCAGCGATCCCAGCCCAGCTCAGCCCCTGAGGCTGGGGCTGGAAGTGCTTCCTCCAGCACGGCAGGGATTTAAAACTTTGTTTTGGGCAGGCAGCAGCACCTCTGGAACCCTCCCAGCACGGAACCAAAATAACCACAAATCACTCTTATCACACTCTTATCACCCAGGTGCATTGAGCAACACAAGTTATCGTCATACAGATTGTTGCTATCACTTTCAACAATCATTTCACAAAAATTGAAGTGCAGTAATTACAATTTTGAGCTATTTTGCAGAGAAAGATTTTGTTTTAATTTCATTTTACTCCCTTCTCACCAAACACAAGGGTCTTGGAAGGATAAAAGCAAAATTTTGGAATGGTTTGGGTTGGAAGGGACCTTGACGAGCATCTCCCTGCTGTGGGCAGGGATATTTTCCACTTGACAAAATCTTCCATTAACACAAACAGAAGATTCTTGATGTGTAGCAGAGCAGGGAAAGAGTTAATTCTGTGCTTGTAGCCCAAAATAAAGACTCTGGGCCCCGGAGGTGCATCAGATGTGTTTGGAATACCTGGGTTTGGAGAGGGATCCCACCCCACATTCTGCCCTCAGCTCTTGATTTCCAGCAGAAAGGAAATGAATAAAACTGAGGTTATCCATTCCCAAATCAACTGCAAACTCAATCTCGTGCTGTAATTGCAAGGAAAACTATCCCAGCCCTTGCTGGGTGTCCAGGCTCAGCCAGGAGACACCGAGTGTAATTCTATGTTATGGATACACCAATTTATTAGCAAAGACTTGGGGCTAAAAGCTTTTCCTCTTGTTTTGGTTTGCAGGGAGGATGAGGGGATGGGAGGGAGGAGGTCACTCTCCTGGCTGTGCCATCTGACATCAATTGTGCCACGGGGTTTCCAGGTTTTGGTGAAAATTTTCCCAAAAATGGAAGAAAAATGGTTGTAAAATGTTTACAAATACCTCCCTAAAACTTCAGTATAATTTGAGAGCATCATTTGAGGCAAGAGGAGGAATTTTTGGAGGTCCTTTTCAGGGTTCTCACAAATTCCTGGGATCAAACCTCTCTGCAAAATCCTACAATTATTATTGTCTATCCACGGGGAAAAGGCAGCAAAAAATAAAAATATTCCTTCTTACTGGCCATCCTCATCCACAGGGGGGTGAAAGCAGCCCTGCCTGGAGGAGCCATATCCTTATTCCAGAGGCAGTTTGGATTTTTGCCAGAGGGGAATGCTGCTCAGCAGGTACCACCCCAGTTCCACTCAGCATCCTCAGAATATCCCGAATCCTACATTTGCCTCCGGGCACGGAGGAATGGGACAAGAAAGGTCACCTCATCTTGTCCTGGGCTGGCAGCAGGCAAGATCCACTTGGAATCCCAAGGGATTTATTGCATCCCATGCCAGGATCTTGAAAATCCACGAGGATTGGGCTCAGGGGAACAGAGATGGGCACAGAGGGTTTGGGCTCCTCTTCATGGATGAGCATCACACAAGAGTCAGGGGAATCTGTGTGTACGTGTGCTGCTGCAGGGGACTGGGCTGGAATAGGACTCTGGAGCTCAAAAGACAAAAAAGTGAAAAAAAATATATATTTTTTATATTTTTCCTGCGAAATTCAGGAAACCATCCCAAATTTCCATTGCAAGGCAACCCACCAGGGAAAGGAAGTTGAAGCAGACTGCCTGTCCCCAGTCCCAACCACACACAGACACTGGCACACACAGGGGACAGCACTGCACACCGTAAAACAAGGAAATTGGGAAAAGGAAAAGGAGCTGCAACACTTTTGGCCATTTTTCAGCGTGAAGTAGGGGTCTATAATTGTCACCAAACTGGAATAGAAACAAGGGATGCCTCCAGCCGCGACCAAAAAAAGCAGCAGTGGATCTAAATTTCCATCTCCCGTTTATTAGAAAGTGGTTTTTGCAGTGGGAACCCTCTCAGCATTGTTCCAGCACGGGCTCTATTTAGTCTCCAGCAGGAAAAGCAGGTCTGAAGATTTCCTCATGAACTACAAATAGATCCCAGCAATCCAAATTCACAGCAGTTCATCCTCTGCTCCAGCCCCCTGTGAAATTCAGGAGTCATTTGGCACCGGGATAATTAGGGATGGCATTCTTCACATGTGCCTTTCAGCCAGATTTTATTGATTTTTAAAATTTTTATACCTTTGAGAATTAGGAGATTTTTGGAGGGAAGAAAGCACAGGGGAGGGAGGAGGAAAGGGGACCTGGATGTTATGTGGTAATCAGTTGAACTGCTCTTGTTAAGTCTGGAAGAGACCAAAAAAAAAAAACTGGTAAAAGGGGCTGGGGACATCCCAAATGAGAAAAAATTCCCAATGGCAGGAATTGGGGGACATAAAAAGGGACGTGGAAGCTCCCAAAGGTCATGGAATTCCTGGAAATATTGATTGGGGGACACAAAATTCCTGGAAAAAGGGGATTGGGGACACCCCAAAGGACACAAAAAACTTGAGAAAAGGAGTTTGGGACTTTCAGGATCCCCCAAGAGACACGAAATTCCTGGGAAAAGGGATTGGATGGCATAAGAAACCTGGGAAAAGGGTTTGGGGGCCCCCCAGGATTCCTCATTGTCATCTCAAGGGACATAACCTGGAAAAAGGGATTTGGAATCCCTAAAGGGACACAAAATTTCTGGGAAAGGGGATTGAAGACCCCCAAAAGGACACAAACCCCCTGGACCCAGATGTTGGAGACCCCAAAAAGCCACAAGATCTTAGAAATGAGGAAGAGGTGGGAGATTTTTGGTGCCAGGCTCTTGGAAATGCCGGAAGACAAAGGGGTGGGTGCCTGTGATGATCCTAAAAGATGCTTTTCCAGGTATTTAATGGAATCAGGCTGACTCAACAAGCTCAAACCCACAGTGGCTTCAACCTGGAGCAGGGAGGACTCCTTCCATCAATATTTTAGAAACAAATCCTGGCTTTTGGGGGTTGCTTGGGGTTTTTTTTGGGTTTTTTTTTTTTTTGCAGTTTTATCTCCGAAAATCAAACGTGGCATCACCCAAAAGGCAGCTCCTGCCTCGCACCTGATGCCGGGCAGAGGATGTGCAGCCATGTGGGCTTCTCATCTGCCGGGATCCTCTGGGAAAAGCTGCGAGTGATTTATTTTCCCCCAGCAGCCGCGAGGTATCCTCTCCATTGTTCTGCAGCCCGGGAGGGGTCAGAGCCAAGGCAGGGAACAGAACTCTGCCCAGCTCACGCAAGGCTCCCAGCCCGGGGCTGCAGTAAACAGAATCTCCTCAAAGGTCACCTCTCCGGGCTCCCTCTGCAACCAAAGGAAGCTGCAATCATTTTTCAGCCCTTTAAACGCCAGGCTCCGCCGTACAATTTTCCTCCACGCTCCTGGTTTGTGAGGAGGCTGCTTAGGAGGCATTTCCTTGCCAAGAAAAGCTTCTCTTTCCTCCTGAACCCGGGATAGACCCAGGCAGCTCTCAGCAGAGTTAGGGGTCAGGTCATGAGGGATGAGACCTCGCAACTGGGCTCTGCAGGGCACCCCAAAGCAATCTGGGCAACAAAAGTACCAAAACAATGCTCAAAATACCACTGAAAAACCTCCATTGCCTGTGTAAGAAGGATCAGCTCTGGGCTGAGAAATCAGCACATCTTTCTGGGTAGAAAAATCACTGATTGCATCTCCTTTTCCTCTGTTGAACCATAAAAAAATCTTAAAATTTCCCAAGATTGCTTTCCCCCGCTGGCCCTCACCACCACATTTCTAAACCTACTTTCCCCCCAGCTTTTTTCCAGCAGGGAATTCGGTCTCTCCTTGTCACTCATCCTCCCCAAACACCCAGCAAAAAACTCAGCCCTGCTGGCAGGGGCTGCACGGCACCAGGCTGAGCCCCATCAGCAGCTCCCGAGCTGAGGGAGCCCGGTGTGAGTTAAGTGCTGTCAAAGCTGGCATGGAAAGTCCACCCTGAGGACTGGCCCTCCATGAATGGCCACTGTGTTTATGGGAAGCAGCCTCCAGATTGCTTCTCTCCTGCCCAGAGCCCCAACGTGTGTCAATAAAAATCTCTGGGTTTCATTAGGCAGCCCCCGGCTGGATACATAAATAATAAGGCTGTTGTCAGATCTCCCCGTGGTGTGTAAGGGCAGATCTGGAAA
This sequence comes from Alethe castanea, assembly GCA_024734035.1. Classification (NCBI taxonomy): domain Eukaryota; kingdom Metazoa; phylum Chordata; class Aves; order Passeriformes; family Muscicapidae; genus Alethe; species Alethe castanea. Next base: position 17,842,430 of record JANRGV010000008.1, read on the forward strand.
CCTGAAGGCCACGACCTTCGTGTTTCTCAGCAGGGACCGAAACGCCCTCGGAGCCAAAGGAGTGGGAAAATGAGAGTCTGTGTTATGCTTTAACATGATACTGACAGGCAAATGTGATTTCTCAGAGTTCACTCCAGCCAGCACTGATCTGTTTTATAATCTCTGGCCTGGCTGCAGCTCCAGGAGGGGATGGAGGCACAGGGAGATTCCCCTGCTGGGATTGTGGGGGAGCCCTCCTGGAGGGGAGGCTGCAAAGGCAGGGCTGTGTTTGGGATGGGGAAAAGGAGAATGAGCTCAGTGCACTGGGGGGTTTGGGAGGAGATGGCAGGAGAGGAGTGCAGGGATCCTCACCCCCCTTGGCAGGGCTGGAGAAGGCAGCTGGAAGCTTGCTGCACCACTAGAAACCCAAAACAGTGACCTGGGAGTGATGGCAGCCTCTTCCTCCAGCCTCCAGCTCCCTTCTGCCTCAGCCACTTCCAGGAAATCCCTGCTCTCTCCTCTGCTCAGCCAGCAGCAGCAATGCTGGAGCAGCTGCCTGACCTGGGGCATGTCCAGGAGGGACCCTGGGTCAGGGTGGGGATCAAGAGCTCTCGGGGCTTTTTGGTGTTGACACTTCCATGGCTCCAGATCGGTCCAGCCCTGTAGGATCAGCACAAAACACGGAGCAGCTTCTGAGCCACAAACCCCAGGGAAGGACAAGAACTGGGGGGATGCTCGTGGTGTGAAAACAGGCAGGGATGGAGGGAAGGGGTTTGGGGGATGATGGCAAAAACTGCAGGCACTGGGGGAGGAGGAGGCCCAGAGGTTCAGTGGGGTTCAGTGGTGCTCTCCCTTCATCCTGAGTGTTTGGGGATATTTCTCCCTTCATCCTGGGGCCCAGGGATGCTTCTCCCTTCATCCTGAGTGTTTGGGGATATTTCTCCCTTCATCCTGGGGCCCAGGGATGCTTCT
>JANRGV010000008.1:17851248-17867615 GCA_024734035.1 Alethe castanea
AAAAATATCTTTGCTTTTACCAGTTATGAACAAGATGACTTATAGTGCTGAAGTTTAAGCCCCAAACCATATTTTAATTTTTAATATAGATTAATTTTTTTAAAAATTTCTTTATGGCTGGGACTTACATTGAGCAGCACCCACTCTGCTCGCTCCCAGGGAACCGGGCTCGCATCCCAGCCTGTGAGGAGCAGTTTTGGTGGAAGGAGGGTGCCCCGGACCCCCCAGAAGGGAGCAGGAGCTGGGGATGCCCGGCTGGAATTCTCCCTCTCCAGCAGGAATGAGGCACACGCGGGGAAGGAGGGCGGGCGGGCTGCAGGGAAAACTGATCCTGAAGTTTCCATCATGTGAAATTGAAGCGCATGTGCCTATAATGAAATATTTCCTCCCATTTCATGGCAGCTCAGTAATTCCTGATGGCAGCGAGCCTGGGAAAACAGATCCCCCCTGCTCCCACCCACGGCGCTGACCGCACGGGCAGGACAAACAAGGGCTTCGTTCTGCCGGCCCGCGATGCTTCCCCACCTTCCAGCCAGGAAAATCCACATTTCCGAGGGAATTTCAGCGCGGGGATGCGGGAATTTCCCCCACCCGCCCCCAGCATCACCCGTGTCCCCAGGGCTGCCACCCCCGGCAAGAGCCACTGCTTTCATTTATTTTGGAATTAATGCGGTTTTCCCGGCTCTTCTAAATTTAATTAAACTTTGACCAAAATTCTAAGCAGGGTAAGAGAATAGAAAATGAGGGGGTTTGTGCCAAAACAAACACCGTAATAGTAATAGTAATAATAATAATAATAATAATAATAATAATAACAAAAAGCAACAACAAGCCCTTAAACACTTCGGGGCTGGATTGTGGGAGTTCAGGCTGCTGGGATGAGCCAGGCAGGCACTGGGAGTTCTCAGGCGCCTTTAAAATTCTCCTGACACGGACTTGAAGCAGCCAAGGACACCAAAAATCTGCTGGAGCATCAGATTCCTGATTGGAATGGCATTTTCCTGGAAAAGCACAGGGAAACTGGCACAGAAATAGGCAAAGATGAGGGTCAGGTTGAAATCCAGCTGGGATTGGGAAGGGGAGGCTCTGATGGGGAGCTGGATCAGTTCTTGGGATCAGCCATAAAAAAAAGGATCAGTCAAAAAAATGCTCAAAACTCTTCTAAAAAACCTGAAAGTTCACCTGTTTCTCCTCTCCAGGTGGGAATGAGGGAGGGAAGTTCCTCTGTCCTGGGAAAGAGCGAGCCAGGAGGAATTGAATGGATTGAGGCAAAATCCCAGCAGCAGCCAGCCTCAAGTCCTGGTTATTTTGTGTCTCCATTTGTTGTGCCAACATTTCAGGGCCGGACAAAATTTGGCCTCCACGTCCAGCCCAGTGAGTTCCTGCTCTGCAGAGGAAATTCTACTCGTTTTCAGGGAATGCAGCCCTGCTCTGCCCTGCTGTAGGTGCCTCCCTCACCTGGGGCCCATGGATAGCTCTTGTTGTGGTGATTTACATCATCTAACACTCTATTCTCCACTTTTTAATATAAAAACACTGTTTGGGTTGTTTTGATTTTTTTTTTCATTCAGAGATTTTTGAACCCTTAAAGAAAAATCTTCATTTTCTCCCTCTTGCTCTCACTCTGTTCCCTATTAATTCGATGAAGAGTTGATAAATGTGTTTGTTCAGGCTCAGGTCCTGAGATGCTGTGACCAGGATGGAGTGAGGATCATAGAAATTGCATTTATTACCAGATAAATGTTCTGTGTAGTCCCTGACAGGAGCCAGTCCCAGATGCTTCCCAGGATGTGAGGAGGAAGAAGCTTCACTACATCTGCACATGGAATTGCCTGCCCACAAAACAACCATGCTCCTGCTGATGATGATAAAAACATATTAAAATCCATTTAAAATAGATTTTAAATTTAAAATTAAGATTTTAATAGATTCTAAATTCAATTTAAAATAGATTTAAAAATCCAGATAGTGAGGGGGTAGTTAATTTTATTAACTATTTTATCAATTCTACACTTTTGGGGTGGCAAGGAAAGGAGGCTGTGAGCCTCCTGAGGAGGGGAGTGGGTGCCACAGAGGTGACTCCTGAATCCAGAGGCTCTGTGGTCCTTCCACACGTGGGCTTTGCTTTGATTCCCACGTTCACAGGAGTGGGAAGTCTTGGAATTCTCCTACTCCCAGGAGTTGACCATTACTCACATCGTGGTACAAAACCTAATTGGGGGATTTCAGGACCAGAAAGACCCACGGGGAAAATGAGTGTATCCAGCATTTCCCATGGCTGCTCGGGATTGTGGAGGCTCACATTTATTAATGGTCTGGTGCTGATTAGAGCCAAGCTTGATTAAAAGATGCTGGGAAAACAAAGCATCCAAGACCAGCTGCAGAATTGAACCACCACGCTGGGAATGAGTTTGGAGCTCAAACTGGGAGCTCTGTCCAGCTGATGGGATCCAGCAGGTTTGTGTTTGGCATGCTCCAGGCTTTAGGGATGCCCTGCTTAGTCTTTATTGAAGTGAAAATCTGCAATAAAATAGTGGGAGTGTGCTGGGGGCAGATCTTTTTAGTAACTTTGGATGGAGAAAATCCTGGTGGGCTCCCTGTCACAAAGAACTTTTCTACTTCCACTGCAGCTCTCTCTGCAGAATATCCTGAGAGCATCCCCAGGAAACACCAGCCATGAATCCATTCCTCTAAGGAAAAGCAGCTCATTTCATAGCTTGGTTTTACGAGTTACAATGACCTTTAGAAGGAATTTAGATTGGATATCAGGGGAAATTCTCCCCTGAGAGGGTGGGCAGGCCCTGGCACAGGTGCCCAGAGAAGCTGTGGCTGCCCCTGGATCCCTGGAATGTCCCAGGCCAGGTTGGATGGGGTTTGGAGAGCCCTGGGACAGGGAGGTGACCCTGCCATGGCAGGGGTGGCACTGGATGAGCTTTAAGGTCCCTCCCACCCAAACCATCCCTTGATTCTCCATTTGCTCACATGCAGACAGACACACATCAGCTGCTGAGTCCAGCTCATCCCCACCAAGCTCCATTCAAACCATGTCTGGTGGTGTTTTCCACCTAATTTTGGTTCCTCTTCTTTTAGAAACCATTTACAGGCTCAAAAGGAGGCAAAGAGCAGTTTCCAAAAACTACTTTTGCCTCAAAGGAGCATCCCCCCTTTTCCCCTCAGGTTTCAGGGGAGGATGATGCCACATCTGTGATATTTTGCCTCCCTCCTGTCTCTCATTCAATACTCTCAAAATGAAATTCTCTTCAGGAGAAAAAGTCATGTTCCTTATTACCAATTTTTCCCCAGTTGTTTTCCCATCCACCCCATTCTCAGCTTTTCCAAGTCCAAAGCATCCCTTTATTTGCTGCTTTACTGGAAAAGCTGTTCACATCTATAAACAGAGCTTATTCTTCCTGATTTTATCTTTCTCTTTTTTATTGCTTCCGGTTGTTATGCAGTCTGGACGATGCTTCCACAGGGACTTTCCAAAGGAGACAATCCAAAGTGACATCAAATAACGTCCAGGAATAAAAGTGGGGGGTGATGATAAATGCATGACTACCTTTTACTGGAAGAAGTGAAACAGGCAGGAAGAAATTTGGGCTGGATGGGCTCAGCCTGGGAGAGCTCACCCTGAGGGTGATCAGCTCCTGGTTTGGGGCATTTTGATGACTCAGGAGAAAAGGATCAGTCACAAAAATGTTCAAGACTCTCCTAAAAAGCCTGAAAGTTCACCTGTTTCTCCTCTCCAGGTGGGAATGAGGGAGGGAAGTTCCTCTGTCCTACAAACACTTTCATTCCACCCTTGGTCAGGCACCTTTTCCTTCCAGGATCTGTTATTTTCAGGATTTTAAAGCCCAATTTGGCTGCACATTGATCTTCCTCGAACAGTCCTGGAGTTTCCTGGGGGAAGGAAATGCCTTCAGTCAGTTTGGACTCTTGGAATTATCCCCCTAATTACAAATCCCTTGGCCAAACCTTACAGATTCCATAACAACTTCCCGGGTATTTTTTGCCTTCCCGTTCTTTCTTCCTCACTCCCCATTTTAGGAAAGTTCATCTGATTTCTGGAGGCTGCATTCACGATTTTCTGTGTCTTTTCAAAACCCTTCCAAATGAAGGAGCTCACGTCATTCCCTTATCAGATGGGAGGGTTTCCACCAGGAGCTAACGGATGAGAAGTGCTGGAATTCCATGCAGACACAAATAAGTCAGTTTGGGATCCTCTGCAAGATTCAAATCATGCAGGACGAGCCTGGGAGTGTCCAAGAAGAAACTCCAAACCCAAAAGTAATTCCTATTTTTTTTTCTCTCTTGCTCCCTGCAGCATCCCAGCTCACCCTTCAATCCCACATGAGAGCCCTGGTTCTGGAATCCAAATTCTGGCCACCAAATCCAACCAGGAAAACTCCTCCAAAAGCAGCAATTTTCACACTGCAGCCTGATTTTCCCTTGCAGATTTGCCTTCCTTTCCTTTGATTTCTCCACAGGAAAACTGCTCTGATCCCCCAGGAGTGAAGAGCAATAAATCTGCCTAAAGCAAGAACAATCAAGCTCTGCAAAAAAATGCCATTTCTATAACTTGAAGGGTAGAAAAGACACATTTAGGGTTATAAGATGCTCTCACAGCACCATATTTGAACCATTTTTTGGAATTTCTGCTCCTCCTCTGGCAAATTTGGGATTTTTTGCTTCATCTACAGCAACACTTCGTGCATCCACACCAGGGCTTAGAAGTCATGGCTGGAAAATCTGTTTGGGTTTTGTCATGCTTGAAAATTTTTCATATTTATGGCTGAAGTTTAGGGGGCAAACAAGATCTGTGTAAATTCTCCCACGTGTCGCATATCAGCCTAAATTCTGGGATTATCAATAATCCAATTTTACCAAACAATACAAGTTCTAAAGGTGGGAAGGGGAAGCAGATTTGGAAGGAGGTTTTGGGTCATGCAAGGTCACTCCAGAACCCACCTGGATGGCAACAACAATAAAATCAACCTCAATTTATGCTTTGGTGGTGGTTTGTTAAGTCCTGACTTGAAGTTTTAGGTGCCTTCACCCAGTTCCTGAGCAACACAGGAATAAAATATGGGTGGCACATGTGGGAATGGTGGTGGACACAAAATCCCACGTTCACCTGGCCAAGCCAGATCTCCTGCAAGTCATTACCCAGCTGAGATCCTGCCTGGGGCAGAGCTGTCCTCCAAGCCTGCAGGTAAATAAAGCTTCCAGAAGCACCAACATCCAGCTGCTCTTCTTTCCTCACGTCCCAGGGCTTTCTTTAATAAATCCCATCCTCAGAAAGTGGAAAACAGAGTTGTTTTCTGATTTTGGAGCATTTCAGCTCTGCTCTTCTCAGTCTGTTTTTCCTGAAAGTTCCCAGAGCCACGGGCCAGGGGTTCTCCTGCCTCTTTCTGGTGGAAAGGACATGAAAAATGTGACCACCCCTCAAGGAATGGCCACGTCAGGAGGACAGGACTGGGACAGGAAAGGGCAGTGATCCTTTTTCTTGCAGGAAGCCACTGGGAGAGGCTGGATTTTGGATGGGGATTTCTGCAGAGCTCCTAAATCCCACCTCTCTTCATGGCAGCAGTGCCAGATATTCCATCTGTGCCCTCTGAGAGCTCCAGGAAAAGCCATTTGCCAGGCTTTAGGGCTTCTATAAACACAGCCTAAACCCAGCTCTGGGTGACAAATGCCCGAGTCAGGCAGAGGCTGCCAAGTGCCAAACTGGCATCCTGTCTCCAGCCAGGCACATGGAATTGCTGGACTTTTATGGGCATGGATACAGGAGGATTTAAACACTCTGGATTTCTGTGCATTAAGATGTGCTGGCTCAGATATCCCCCAGAGGTGCTCTGGAGAGGACACAGAGGAGCTGGCACAAAGCAGAGGCTCTGGGATGTGCCATCCATCATCTTCCCACTAATGGATCTTCTCCCAACTCTGCCCTGGCTTGTCCTAAAAGTAAATAAATAGGGCCTCTAGTTGGAGGTTGGCATCTTTAGGTAATTGTGGCAGTGACAAAGGTGCCCTGGGTTCCTGTGGAAAATGATAGGAAATGGTTTTTTACAGGGCAAAAGAAGGAATTCCCAGCGGGAAGCTTCCAACCCATGGAAAAACCCACATGGCTTTGAGCAGCACCACCACAGCAAAACCCAGCCTTGAATCTGCAAAGCAAAACCCAAAAACTGCAAAAAAAAACGTGGTGGGGAACTGCTGAAAAATGGGATCACATCTGATTGCTGTTCTCTCCAGGAATATGAAGGAAAAGCTCTATTTTATGGAGTAAAAGCTGAGCACCGTTTTGCATCCGGATTTGGACGGGATTGTGACAAGCCTTAAAATATACAGACTACCAGAAAATTGCCTTTGCACGTCTCACCCTCTCTTCCCTAAGGAATACCAGGACTCCAGAGCTGTGCCTGCTCTCTTTGAAGGGAACAGCAAAACTGGCATTGACAGAAACAAACCCGAGCCCATTAAGTGTAAACTCTCACAGGAGAGCCCATGTGCACTTCTCTGTGCTCTCCCAGCCAAAATTCCTTCAGCACGCACCTGCTTTCTGTTTGTTTTGGTGAAAACATGGAAAAGTTCGGGCTTTGCTGAAAAACAGTTCTGATTTCTCTGCAAAAAAGAAAAATGAAAATGAAAAAATTCAAGTAAAGCATCATTTGCTGCTTTATCTATCCTCCTGTGGGTTTTAGTGGGGTGTCTATAAAACCCTCTGGTGGAGCCAGCTCCATTTATTGCCAGCATTGTGCTCGACTTCATGAAGGTCCTGCCTGTTTTGTTTGTTCCTCTGAGTCATCTCACAAACATTTCAGCACAAGGTCCAAAGACTTACAGGGAGCACAGAGAAGCCAAAATCACCAGATGGAGAAAAGCACATCTTAAGGGGATGACATTTGGCATGAGAAGCAGAAGAGAATCAGGGTTTGGTTTGATCTGCCCCAAATTATCTCACCGCTTCTACTCTGCAGGAAATTGTTGAGGTTGAACCAAAATCAGGATCAAGTTTTAGATCATTTTCTCTTTACACATTCTTTCAGGACCCCACATCTCTCAGTATGCAACCTATTAATTACAAATCCATACACACGCTCACATCCCATCTGATTATTTGGGCTTCAGCTGACCCTGCAGAGGGAAGCAGATGAAAGCAATAATCAGTTCATTCAGCTACAAAGAGAAAATTTTTTTAAAAAAGAAATCAAAGCTAGATAAACATATCCTGTTCTCATGGAAAACAACAACAAAAAGGGCTGAACTGGCAGGGGAATTAACAGAGCTTTTCCACACCTCTGTCAAAATGGGATTCTGGAATCCATGGATGGCAAAGGAGCTTGAGTGGGGAGCACGATGTCCCTGGGACGGGAGGGAGGCAGAGCATCCCAGCGTGGTGCTGGCAAGGGCAATTTGGGTAATTAATTTGGGTAATTGGGGTTGTTTTCTGCCTGGTGGGAGCTGTCAGCCCTCAGACTCAGGCTGTTGATGCTGGAGCCTTCCACAGAGCTCCCCTGGCTTTTCCTGGCAGCAGAGAGGGAGGAGGGCGAAGGGCAGAGACCCCTTTGCCAACAGGGCCAGGCTGTTTCCAAAATGCCTCCTTGGAGATGGAGACATCACATCCTGAGCATCCCAGGGCTCACATCTCAGTCCTGCCCTCATCCAAAATGGGAGGAGAAACAGGAAAAAGGAAGAGGATGGAACTTTCTGGAAAAATCCTGGCTTAATTATATTTTCTGTTGGATGGAGATGCTTCCCTAAAGACAATTCACAGCACTTACACCATACCAAGGAAAGTTTCTGGCTATTTTAGACAACAAAATCAAGTTGTTCCTTTGGTTGGTGTAAAAATTCCAGCCTTTCCCATGTTCCACAGAGCTATGAATCAGATCTGTGGGGTTTTTCATCATATTGTGATGTTTAAAATTATTATTGTGATTTAATCTGATTATTAAAACAAGCAGGGATGTTTTAATGGTAAACCTTTAGTGCTTGAGGGGCAGACCATGCTTCCCACTCAGCTGGGGAGCCACAAAGGTGTCATTTCACCTGGAAAAATAAATTATTGCTCCGGATGTAACTGCCTGTCATCCAAAAAAAACAGAAGCAACTACAAGGGGACCACCTGAGAGCTGGGAAAATCCAAAGTTTTGCTAAGGAAGAGGAATTCCAGCAGCTGCAGAGCTGGGCCAACACACTTTGGAATTACGTGCAGAAATGACTGCAGAGAGTGGTTATTAAGCTGAAAACTGTTCTCACCATGAATTCCAGGGAATGCAGGAGAGCCTGCAAGGGAAGAGCTGAGGACAGCACATATCCCATTACATTTTTAACCACCCAGATTCAATTTTGAACTCAACACAAAACCCACAAAGACAAGCCAGGAAAAATGAGCTTTTTCGAATCAAGAGAGACGAACGAATTTCAAATAAAATGTCTCCACCTCCAGTAAAATCCCAAATTAAGCAACAGCCTCATGCTCTGGGAAGTTATTTCCCCTTCAGTCATCTACACTTGGCCCCCACTGAGCTGCTTCACTTTAGTCTCGGATCAGGTTCTTAATATCCAATGTTTGCTGCAAAATCCACTGGAATTGCACACAGTTCATGGAAGCAGGGCTGGATCACAGCTCCTGTCACAAACTGGAGCTTCCAGGAGCTTTTTTATTCTGCAGCAACTTTTCCAAGGACAAGCCTTGACCCTGTGCAGGAGCCAATGGCACAGAGGAGGCTGGGAGTTAAAACCAGAGGTTGTGTGCAGGCAGCAGAGCCAGCAGAGCTCCAAGTGGCTCTGTTTGGATGATGTTTTTATGCCTTGCAAGAATCCTGACACAAATCAGGGCTGGAGCATGCTGGGGGTTGTGGAGATGCCTGGCAAGAGTCTTCCCTGCCATAGTTTATGGTGCAAGAGCTCAGCTGCAGAAATAAATGTGGTGAAAAATGCAGCTGTGCATGGCTGGAGGCACAAATCCATGTTTTGGGGGGTATATGGAGCCTCACTGTGAAGAAGTATTTCCCTGGCTGGGATATTTTCAGCCAAAATTTTGAAATTTGAAAAAAATGCAGTGACTTTGCACTTCACCTTCTTCAGGCAGGTGTTGCAGATGAGAAACCTATTTTTGGCCAGGAAACTCCAATCCTGCAGGAATCCCACATGAGGGAACCAACAAATCTGGCTAGATTGGACCATGGACCAGAATATCCCAGAGTATTTCACACTGCAATGATCCCATCAGCATTTGGGGGACAAGAATTCAGCAATGTTTTGGGGTCAAAACCCCATCAAATTGATAATTTCTCTTTAAGCCTGCTTGAAGATGAGGTGCACAGCAACAAAAAAATGTTTTCAGTCTGGACTATCAAGGATGGAAGGATATTTGTGGTGAGGGAGAAATTTGCCACCCACTGCTGTTGCTTTGGTGTCCGATTTCTGTGGTTGCACTTTGTTCAGTGACTGAAAGACACCAACACAAAAACCAAATGCCAAGCTATAAAGTGGGATTTCCAGATAATGCATTATTCCTTAAGGGGAGAAAAGAACAAAAAAACCAAAAGGCATTGGATCACTCTTTTTCCCTGCTTCATTGACCTCTTCATATTTTCCAGCATTTTTGAGGGATTTTTTATTATTTTCAGTGATTACTGGGAAGACCCCAATCCTCTTAGCTGACCTCACGTAGGTCCACATAGGATCAGCTCCTCATCCAGTAGCACCATAGGCCTGAAACAAAACAAAACCAAAAGCAAAGATCATTGCCAGTGATATAAAACCTCAAAGCCTCATCTCAAGGCACCAAAAGTTTGGATTCCGCCTTACGCAAACCAGCCAAAATCCTCCTGAATTTGTGAAATTCAGCTGGAGTTCCTGGAACTCTCGGAAGGAAGAAAGGATGGAGAGATCTGGCCTTTTTTTCTGTAATTTTCCATGGTCTCAGGCTGATGGCAGTGGAGGAGCTGCAGAGGAGCAGTTTTGGGAGATGACCCAAGACCCGGCACGGTGGTGGCAGGAGCTGCAGGAGAGTCAATGATCTCTTTCCCCTGTCTCCCCAAGCCTTTACCCCTTCACTTAGGTCTAAAAAAGTGGGGGATGTGCCAAGGTTTGCTGCAGTTTGAGGGCTCAGGTGTGATTTGATTAATGTTTCAGAAATATTCCAAAGCCACCGCGCTGCTCGCCAAAGCCAACACTGCCATACACCTCCCCGCACCACCCAAAACTCACACTGGACTTTCCTGTCAGCCCTCACACCTAAACACCCAAAAATCCATGCAAGGAGAGTGACCCAAACCCTGATCTCACCTACAGGAGCTAAGAATTACAAGAATTATGATATCTCCTTCTTTCCACTGTGGATTCCTCACGCTTTGCTTTGCGTGAACACTTTGAAACCCCTTTTATTCTCCTTTTTCTCCTGGAAATAAAGGAGGCCGCTCCACGGCCTCACGCTCAGAGTGCTCAGAACAGGCTGTGTGCTGGCTCAGAGCAGAATTCCTCAGCAGGAATTAGGAGGATTGTAAGAGAGCACTCACATATGCTGGGAGCAGCCCTGCCTTCCAGAGGGTTGCATGAGGTTCCTGCCCGCTGGATCCGTGTGTTCCTCGGGATGACGTATCGTGTTACTAATTCCCCTAATTGCATGTCTGGGCTAAAAACAGGCTGAGTTTTCCTAAGAAGTTACATTCTCAATAACATCACTTCAAGCACTGTGGTAAATTTTTCAGCGACACACGTAGGTTATAAATCAGGGGAGAGATGCAGATAATGTTTACCTTAAGCTTGTTTATCTGCCTCTGCCACTCATTTGTTCTGGGCTTTGCCAAAACGCAGCAACACGAGATAGAGAGACTGGAAGGGATTCAAGCTTTCCTTCTCCAGGCTCCTACTGCGTGGAGCGTTTCCAGCAGCACAATGCCCCAAAATAACCACACACAAAACTCTTTTCCCAAAGAGACTCTAGCAGGGAAATGGGCAACCAGATGGAGATCCCCTTTCTTTTCAAGATCCCAAATCCTGTGCCTGGTTGAAGCAGATTTGCTCTCAAGTGGGGGCACGTTTGAGGAGGAAAGATCCTCAGGGAGATCTTGGATGCAGGACAGCTCTCAGACGCGCCTCTTTGCGCGGCGCGTCGGGGATGTACGGCCCTGTCTTGATGTATTTCGATAACTCAGAGATTATTTTGGGTTCCAGCTCTGCTGTCTCACTCGGAACAGTTCCCTGGAGAGCCCAGGAGGTGCTGAGTGCAGGGCGTGGGGAACGCGAGCCGGCCCCGAGCCGCCGCCGCGCCGGCTCCGTCCCCTCCCACAGGGACCAGCAGGACAGCGTGGGGCTGAGTCACTGGAGAGCAGGACACGGCCCTGGCTGGGCAGAGCAAGATGTGCCGAGGCACTTGAGCGAGAAGTGAAGCAATCTGGAAGGTGGAATTTTTGAGGGGAGTGGGCGTTGATTTTCCAAATGGGATTTTTTTATTTTTTTATATTTTTCAGCCGTGAGTATCAATCCTGCAATTTCCACTGGGATCAGGAAATGACACACATGTGCATTGTTGCCACCTCCAGAAGGAGAGGGGAGGTTGCCTTTGGCCATGGCCCAGCAGCAGTGATCACGCACTTTTGGGAAGAGCATGAGCTCACCATGGAAAGGCCACTTGCAGAGGGAAGCGAATTGTTTTCCTCCTTTTGATGCCAGCATCTTCCCTAGAGCACCAGTGAAACGTGGAGACAAGGAGAAACTCTCCTTTGGAAACATGGAAAGTTGAGGGGAAATCCTGCCCAGCAGGCAGCCAGCTCAGGGGTGGAATTTTGTGGGAGATTTTCATGACAAGTTGTCCCTTATTGTCTCCATTTCCCTTCCCCCACCAGCACCAATTTGGGATGGGTAGGAGCACCCAATATAAATTCTCTGATGGATTTGGGAAGAATTTCTTCTTGGAAAGGGTTGCTAAGAATTGGAATGTGGTTCCCAGGGAGTGGTGGAGTTCCCATCCCGGGATTTGTTCAGAGAGTGCCTGGATGTGGCACTCAGTGAGCTGGGATGGTTGGGGATGGGTCACAGGCTGGATTTGAACATTCCCCATTCCTTTGGGTTCTCCTCCTTCCTCAGATCCCCATCCACCCTCTGCTGGACTCCACCAATGGAGCCAAACGGCATTTGTCACAAATGTAATTATCCAGAATTTTTTTTTCTTTTTTCCTTCTCTTAGCTAAGGAGACAGCAGGGAAATGAAGGAAAATACTCAACTTTCAGATATTTGAAGTGCATTTGAAGGTGTGATGCCAGAAGAATGAGCTTTCTGCAACACAGGGAAGGAAAGATGTGTGCATCACTTCCCAGCAGCAAATTCTTTTCCTCTCCTGGGTCTTGGACACTCCAAGCCTGGAAAAAGTCGATTTTTACAACTTTTAAGTGGTGAAATTATGATGCTTTGTATTTTCAGAGATTACTCATAAACCCGACAATTTTCCATCTCCCCTTATTTACATTATCTTATTTAAATTACCAAGATGCACATCAACAAAAATTCTTTCAAGGAAATTTTTTGTCATCAAGATCATTGCAGGGCAAAGGACTAATTATGAACAAGTCTCAATGAGTCCTTTTCCACCCCACACACAGCTGGAGCAGCAACAGGGACGTGTTTGCATCTCACTATTGCATTGCTGTGAATAATGGATTTCCTGTTTGCCAGGACTGATGAGCTGGAGAAAATAATGACAATTTAAAAAAAAAATATTGGATGACTGGCCAGAAATCCAGTGTAATGTGCTTTTTAAGGAGAGTGAGCTTGAGTGGTAAATAAAATTGGAGCCCAGACTGGTTGTTTTTTATGTCAGAGCCAAGTGAGTTCAGCTCTGGACAACATCCAGGGAACCTTTCCTGCTTGGGAGAGCAATGTCAGGGAGGGTTTGATGAGATTTTCCCTCACACAGGTAAAGAGGGAGAGGTTGGATGCAGGGAGCTCCTCCTACTTCATGCTGAGTTTGCTGGTGGTGGCCAGATCCAGCAAAACCCCTAGAAATTTGTAGCAGGATTATGTTTTTCCCCACATCCAAGAAAAAAAAAAAAGGATGAACAAGGGATGAACAAGGGATGAGCAAGCTCTTGTGTTGATCTCTACAGAGAAATCTGAGCCCTGTCCTCATGAACCAAGCCTGAGCCTCTCTGACAACTCAGCTGAAAATTGGAGACCTCAGCATCTCCACCTGGCCCCCCCAGATTTAAACTTTCTTCCCCCAAGGAGGAGCTCTGGATGCTGCTGGAGCAATGTCACCCCACTTTTCCATACCCAGCTGGTTTGGTGTGCTCCAAACCAGCCTCTGAGGTGCTTTCCTCCTCTTCCTTGATTGCTCAGTGCACATTTTTGTGGGCTAAATTAATGCATTTTTGGAAGTTGACAGCTCATTTACAGCCTCAGATGGTCAAAACCAAGGAATTTCTCTTGGCCTTGGGTTGCATTTTGTGGGCAATCCATGAAATCGTTGCCGTGGGGGAGAGATTCCCTCCACCACAAACCTTGTCCCCCCTTGCTGAGCTCAGTCAGACAACCCCATAAAACACTGCAGCACAGAGTTAATTAATTAATGACATGCATCTTTAATGAATTAGCCTCCCTGTCCATTCCCAGATTCTCCTCTTTCTCTCTCCAAGCCCTTGGATGATTTTCCAGCAATGAACCCAGGGCAGGGTGAGGTGGCAGAGGTGACGCCAACAAAGGGGTGGCAAAGTAGGAGTGAAAATTCACCTGTCCCACCCCTTCCAGCCACTGCTGAAAGCATCTGGCTCCAAAGGCAGCCCCTAAAACACAGAAGGAATATTGATACCAGATGGGAAAATGTGGGAGGTATTTTGTAGGCTGGAGATGCTTCCTGGAAATCCAGAGTGTCTTCCCCATTTCCCTGACTCCTCTTCTAAAATACGAGATGCTAAACCCTAAAAGAAATCATCCTGCTCACAATTTTAGGTTTTTTTTTCCCTCCTGCTCTCCTGGCTTCTTCTGTGCCCCTTTTCCTTAAATTCACCTGATTTTTCCAGCTCCAGAGCTGAATTCCTCCCTCTCCCATTTGGAAGTGTCTTTCCCTTTTTTTGGAATATTTTTCTCCCTGCTGAACCACAATTCGTGATACCTGAGATCTTCCTAAAAATCCCTGCTCATCCTGAGACCCTCAACCATCCTATAAATACAGGAGAGACTTTTGATCAGGCTTTCAGAATATTTAATAAAAGAGATTTTTTCCTGTAAGTGAGAGCACTGGGATAGCAGATCCAGGAGATAACTTTGGAGTGGGAGGTCAGGTATTTTATCAAACTGAATCTGGTAGACACTGAACAAAACTCAAATGGTTTTAAGGTTCAGAATCCTTTCAAACTCCTTCTTTTTTTCCAAGTCACGGCAGAGAAAAAGAGCCATTTGTTAGAAAAACAGTGTCAGGGAAGGTCCATGTGACATTTGCCAACGTTACATCATCAAAGCTAAATCTCTGACAGATCTGTAAACAGCAACTTTTCATAGAGATGTCGGCAGAGCCTCGAGCTTGTGCCTTTCAGCACAGTGTTCCTGCATCTGCAGAGAGGGGAAAATGCATGGAAAAGGATCAACTTTCCTCACACCTTCCCTGTTCTTTACATGCTTGGAATTTACATCATAAAATTGAGGTTTTCCTTTAAAACCAGAATAAAATACTCCAGCCTAGGGCAGGTTGCACATTAAGGGCGTGAGAGCTCCTCAATCCCAGGTCTTGGGATTTGGCTGGGAAAGGTGATCCCCACCTCCAAAATGATGTCCTAGGAATTTTCAGGAGCATCCAGGAGATGAGGGTTGAAAATCACCTCTTTCCTCAGTTCTTTGAGGGGCAGAGGTTGCAGTGAGGGGCTGGGGAGATGTGAAAGTGAATTAAAGTCCCGTTTTACCTCTCCCAGGATTCTCCAAGGACTCTTCCAACCCTTCACAGACCCAAAGCAGGGCCCTGCTCTGCACGTGCTGGGGAGGGCAGGACTCGGCTTGTTCTGCTTATCAAAGGATCAGGTGCATTTTCATTTGAATAAACAAGAGCTTAAGATATTACAAAACCCTTCCAGGAAGCTGAGTGGGAACAGCTTACATTTATTTTCTGTTCTTCTTCCCTGCCACTCTGATTTCTCTGCTCATCTGCTGTGTTGTCTCATTTAAATATGAATTGAAAGAAATCCTTCCACTCCAAGCTTTGACTCCAGACCCAATATCTAAACACATCTCATGTGAACCTGCACTGTAATTAAAGGGATTTGCTGAAATCACAAATTTGTGTCACCTTTCTGAATTTTTGCTGGTTTTCCTCTCTGCGGGACACACACCTCACTTGTTCTCATGAAGAAGTGTGATTTTATTTAATTTTTTTTTCTGTCAAAGCAATTTTAAGCTCCCACTGGTTTGCAGAGGAACTCAGAGGATGTGCTGATTCCTCCCAGGACTGTGCCCACCATCCCCAGGATGATTTTCCATGGGTTTGAGAAATCCTGCTGGAACTGCTGCTGAAGTGACGGGCCCTCCACAACAGCAGATTTTCACTTCATCCGTATTTATAGCAAAATGGAAACAAAACGTGCTTTAAAGTAAACAATAGAATTTCCAGAGTCAGGCTGATTTTCTGGCTTTGGTAACTCCCAACTAAAGCTTTTCACACTGGGAGCAACCAGGGAAAGGTAAAGCAGGGAGAATGAAACTCCAGCCTGGCTCAAGACAGTGGGAAAGTGGTCACCGATTTTGACAGTGCCAAGTTTTGCCCAAAAACCCCTGCAAAAAACCTCTATAAATTGGGAACTAATAATAATTATATAGAATTGGGTGCTAAAAAAAATGGGAGCAGAGCTGGTGGCTTCCCTTGGTGGCATAAAAAGCCTGAGGATAAAAAAAAACTCAACAGCACCTACTAAACATTGCAAAAATTGAAATTGAGTTATCAAATGAAACCTGATGTCAGGGTGAACCACACACTCCCAGGGTTTGTGGTCGTGTTTGCATCCTTACTTTATTTGCACAAGCTCAAGAAGGGACAGCTTGCCCTGGTGAGCATTTGCAGAAGAACGGATTTACCCAAACCCAATTAAATCAACAGCGGCCGAGCGTCATCGTGGAGGGCTCTTGGGTTTTTCCCTTTCGTCATACGAGGAAGGTGAGAGAGCAGATGTGACCACAAAGTGTGTCATCAGGATTGTTTGGTTTGTGTGGATTTCGGCTGCAGGAATCCAGTGAGGCATCCCAAGGAAAGAGGGACCAAACCGTGGGACCAGGAGTCCATCCTGTGAGGAGCAGCTGAGGGAGAAAAGGAGGCTCAGGGGGAATTTCTGCCTCTGCACAACTCCCTGACAGGAGGGGACAGCCCCAGGTCGGGCTC
>JANRGV010000008.1:17868633-17926083 GCA_024734035.1 Alethe castanea
AAAAGGAAAAGGAAAAGGAAAAGGAAAAGGAAAAGGAAAAGGAAAAGGAAAAGGAAAAGGAAAAGGAAAAGGAAAAGTTCTTTGATTAGGAATATTCCCAGATCTCAAAGCAAAAGTCTTTGATTGCAGAATACCTCTCACTTTTGCATAAACTTTATTCTCAAGCATCCACTGGGTCTCACCAGCTCAACTTCAGGAAAGTTCATTTCACAGTTTGAGTTATTGGGACATTTGACATATTTGGTCTCTTATTACTTAAATATTGTTTTGGAAATCCAGCAGCCCAGTGGAATCTCACAATGGCTTTTCACAAATTAAATTTCCACAGGACAACCACAGCCAAAGGTAACTGGGAGGGAAGAGCTGCTGCTGGGATTCTCCAGCTGGGAGACTGGGGTTTGGCTGTTAAATACAGAAAATTATCAACCCAATCACAAGTTTATAGCTCTGCTGGCAGCTGGGCGGTGTCTGACATGGATTTGTCTTCTCACAGACATCTCTGGTGCCTGAGATGTCCAGGAATGTCCATATCCTTAAGCCTAACTAGGCAGATAGAGTAAGGAATTAGGCTGCCAGGAATTTGTATTTTCCAAGTCTTGCCCAAGCTGAAGTCACTGACAAAAATATCTGGTAGGAGAAGGATTGATCATCCAACAAAAGTCAAGCAGAGAGAAAGCTGACTCTGGAATAATGGGCAAGAAACTTGGAATATGAATTCCCACAGTTCTGGACTCCAACATTTCCATGAGGAGTGTTTGGATCGGTACCAAAATCATTGAAGGTGATAAAAAAATCCATGAAAAATCATCTGGCTTTGGAGTGAGCCACAGAACTTAAATCCTTCTCTCTGGAAAAACAAGTGATGGACACATGGCAATCTTACCTCCTTGTTTAATACTTAATATTTAATGTTTATTTTTATTAATGTCATTCCTTTGTTGGGAAGAAGGATATGTGAAGAGAAAGGGGGGAAAAAAAAAAGAGAGGGATATTGTGTGGCTTTGCAGGGGAATTTCTCTGTGCAAAGGGATCATCCCACCAGCAGAAGGAGCTCCAGCTAAAATCCTGAAATGGTGAGATTGGCACTCAAGCAAGGAACAAGACCCAAATTTCTATTTTCCATTGGCTTTGGAGATGCGAAGTGGCACAAAGGCAGCGTTGCTTTTTTCAGGGTGAGGAATCCCCTGAAACATTTCTCCTAGCTTTAACTTTTGGTATTAAACAATAGAAGAAAGATTTAAAAGAGAAGGAAAAAAAAAAAGGCTAAAGCTCAGGGGAAATGATCCAGTTAGTATAAATTAATGTAATCATTATTATTATTAGTCCAGGGAAGTTCTCAGGTTTAAGGAGAGAAAATAAAACCACAGGACACCAAGCCAAGAACCAAAGTGCCTCCAGCAGGTCTTTACAATTATCCAACATTTTTGCTGGAACAAAACCAAGTAATGAGATATGAGAAATACAAAATACTCTCCAACAAAGAACCAGGAATGCCTGCAGTGCTGAATTCCATAAATAAAATGCACTCCTTGGTTTAAAGCTGATAAAGCTGCTCTTCTGCCACAAGCTGTTGCACAGGCTGCATTTCCCTGCAGAAAGTTATCCACAAGGAATTAGCTCCCTTATCCTCTGTTTATATGTATTGATGATAGTGCAAAGGCCCTAAAGAGCTTTGATAGGAGATTGTTACTCCTGACTCACAGAGATGCTGCAAAAATCTTCCCCTGGAAGACAAGAAAAGTCCATAAATTGCGTAGCATTTTTTTCTGCAAGTTCATGCTAATTTGTTCTTGCAACATTCATGAGCCACAAAGTGCTCTGGGATGAGATATAATTGTTTTTAGAACTAAATAAATTCTAAAGGCAGGAGGGATATTCCTCATTAACTTCCTGATTTATAATGCCAGAATTCTTTACTCCCTTATCAAATCAATGCATAAGAAAAATGAACAACAAGATAAACATGAAAAGGAGCAGTAGTGTTTTGCTGATTTAAATACCTCTCATTTTAAAAAATATATGTCTTATGGATATGTATGAACATATTATATATATCCACATATGAAAAAGGAAAATATCTGTCTTTCCTTGTGCAGGAAAAAGAAGCAATTGGAAGAAGCAACTCTTGCTGCTTTTCCCCCCTCAGCAACACTTCTGAGGTTAAAGGAATAAAAATCCATCAATTTGTACAGGCTGACCTTGCAGTGTTGGGTTTTAGCTGGATTCAGATGTGCAGGATTAACCCAGCAAAGTTTACATGACATTGATTTAAGAGCTGCCTTACGGGACCTTCCAGCGAGGTCCATTAATCGGAATCTTTAATCGGGCCTTGGGATGAGGAAAAAAGTTGCTCAGCAGACGTGCAATGTATGATAAACAGATGTCCCCATGCATCAGATAAATCCAAATGCAGCCAGAGATCACTAATCAAGGACATGGTTTGGGGCAGGGAGCAGTTCCTCAGCCACAGTTTTTCTGAGCTGAAGATGGGAAGGAGATCTCCAAGTTGGAAATGGGATTTCTTGCCTCCCGTTGCACATTCAGAAATTACCTGAGAGCACCAGTTTGGGAAGAGACTCCCAGGTGCTGGGGAGGAATGATAATGTGGGTGGATGGAGACCCAAAAAAGGCAGAATTGGTCAGCAGGGACTTGGGAAGGTTTCAATGGGAGTCCCAGCAAGCAGGGAATAGCCTGGTGGTCACAGAAGGGGGAAAGATCGTGGCTCTGTCCCCAGTGTGGGATCCGTTGATGAATTTTGCACTGAGAGTTCTCCAGCAAAGCACGTTGAGTCCTTGGAGCAGAAACTTCATTCCAAATCTGGATTTGTCACTTCAGTTTGTTTTTTATTTTTAATATTGGCTTCTCTCACTCAATATCTCATCTCCTCTGCAGTCAAATTTAAACCCCCATTTTTTACTTTCTTTTTGTCTACCAGTTTTCTTTTCCCCATTATCTTGTTCTAATGCAACTCCTTTTTCTTACACCCTTCACACCCCAGCCAGGTCACCTCATTTACCATTGAAAGGTACCAAAAGCTCACTCTTGGGTCTCATGCCTGAGTCCTGGATCTCTTGGAAAATCCCATCCAAACTCCCGTGACCCCAGCTGGAGCACACCCAGCCCAAACCAGTATCTCTAGGGAAGTCAGCTGTCAAATCCCAGCAGATCTCCCAGGCAAAACACAATTTTTCAACTCCTTATCACCCTGTAGTGCTGGGGCAGCTCTCTGCAGGGACAGGAAAAGGGCAAACAGCCTCTGGAAAGCCAACTCCTGCCAAATTTCCAGAGCGCGACCGTGCCAGGATTTCACGCAGGAAAGCCAGCCACGGTTTTCGGACGTGAGTTTGAAGACCCATTTCCTGAGTTATTAGGATTGAAATTCCACAAAGAATAATAGGACTATGAAATTGGACTGGGGTAAGGGATGTGTGTGGAAGGATGTCACCCAAGGAGGGAAAATTTCCACCAGTTTCTGAATAAAAAGATGGAAGATCTTAGAGCAGGAGTCGTTATCAACTTTAAAATGGCATGGCTGCCCCATCCACCTGGATTGCACCAAATCCAGCTGGTTTTGGCTTTAAAACTCCATGGAAATCTCTCTTGACTGCCACAAACCTCTCTCACCCTGAGCAGGATCTTTATGGCTAGAGTTTAGACGTGGGAGCCAACTTGCAGCTCAGAATTTGGCCCATTTCTTTGGAGGACATGCCAGGAGTAGCCTGTGATGTTGTTTGGTCTCTGGAGGCAGCCCAAATGAGAGCAGAACAAAGCTTTGATGCAAATGAAAACCTACCAGTGAGTGCAGCTAAATAAAGAAAAAAAAATGATTCTTTGTTATGGAAACCAGAGGAGGAAATCTTGAATTAGTCAGTGCATCGTGACCTCTCTCTGCCCTCCTGAAAAATATGCATTTTCTTAAAGTCTTTGGACTTTCCATTGCCAAAAGGGAGAAACTGTGTGACATTTCCAGCCCAAACTTGATTTAGCAGGGGGAAAAATAATTCATCCTTATTGTACAATAAATGCTAAAAAAACGGAGTCAAAAGCACGATTTGTGCAAAGCTGAATAATTTTGAGTGGCTACATCCAATCATGGCACAGACAGGAAAAGCTTGAGTTGATCTTGTGAATGAAGCATGTGGTAATTGTTTCCGTACATCCTCGTTAAGATGAAAAGCTACACAAATAAACAACAACAAAAGCTGCTCTGCGCCAATCAGGGGCTTGTTCCAAAAGAAAAATTTTTAAAAACAAAATTTAAAAAAAAAAAGGGGGAAAATCTGGCTTGGAAGAGTT
This sequence comes from Alethe castanea, assembly GCA_024734035.1. Taxonomy (NCBI): domain Eukaryota; kingdom Metazoa; phylum Chordata; class Aves; order Passeriformes; family Muscicapidae; genus Alethe; species Alethe castanea. The sequence goes on from JANRGV010000008.1 coordinate 17,872,931, forward strand.
ATTCCCATGCTTCCTACTAGGAGGAGTAATGGATAGATGGGGGTGAGGGGAGGTGGCCCTGCAGGATTTGCCTTTTCCCTGGGTCACATTTGGGCAGCGCCGCTCTGGCACGAGGCTGGGCTGGGAGTGAGTCAGCGGAAGGTGAGGAAGGACATGGAGAGAACCAGAAGTCACGGGGAAACACGACAATTAACACCGGAGAAACTGCCCTTGAGGGACCCAACGGAGTCACAACACAGAGGAACCCTCTCCAGACGAGTGAATAATGACGTTGCCACCCACCGGGTTTTACCGCCACCAGAAAGGTCCCTTTGAAGTTTTGAAAGCGACAGGGCAAAGGTGACCTCCATGCAAGCTCCAGGATCCTTTCCTGCAGCAACTCCCTGCCACAGCTGTGTCCCTGGGGATGGGGACCCCTCTAATTCGGAGCTGGAGACGATCCCCAGCTGACATCCTGCGCCGGCCCAGGGCTGCACAAAGAGCTGTGTATTCCCCATAATTGTCCTCCTTATCAGTGTGGGTGAGTGTGCAGTAGTCTAAATCACACAGTCATGACACTCCACATGGCTGAGCAGGAAGAGCCCACTTGGCCTGGGCTAGATTAGTCTAATCCCACCTCCCTTGTTCTGTCATAATACCCCTCCATCCCTTCACTCCCTATAAAAATATCCAGCTGTTGATTAAAATTAGTGAACTGTTGGCTTTCGGAGTCGAGTTGGCAGCTTATTCTCTGTGTTTCCTAGATATCTCTGGATGAATTCCCCATTTACTCAGCGGCCTGATCCTGTGAACTGCCAAGCTCTCCCAAGCGGGCGGGATCAAGCCTTGGCTCTCCAGAGGCGTGGATAAATCAGGGGCTTCCTCCTGTTCCTCCCCACCAACCTGCTCCCAGCATTGACATCTTCCCTTCCACGGGTGTCAGGCTGCTTCGGGAAAGAGAAAAACAAACGCTGGCCCGTCAGCTGGGTGCTCTCAAGAGTTCCACTCCTTTGAAAAGGGGATTAAATTAAAAATCTGGCTTAGTGCCCCCACTCCTCTCCAGGCTGTGACAGGAGGCTGGAGGAAGCCACCAGGCTCTCCTCAGGTCTTGTCCAGCAATCCCAAGCAGACTGCAGAACACCAGGATTTTGAGGAAAATGCTGTGAAATGCAAAATATTTCCATGTCTCAGCCTGGATTTGTCTTACAGAGCCTTTGCAGTGGCAGCAAGAGATTGTAAAGAAAAAAAAAAAAAATGAGGGGAGGAGAAGAGTCCATGCAGAAAAAAAAACAGATAAAGCCGTGGGGGCAGTTGGAGGAATGTTTCGGAGAGGAGGATTCATTTTTTTATTGGTTTTCTTCCTGCAGATTCTTTCTGGAGGGCTTGGAGAAGTGCTGGGAATCCTCAGCCGGTGCACGTTGCTGCTGGGTTTATTTTCCACCAGCAAAGGATCTGCCTCCAGTCCTGTGGAGTCCTGGGAAGTCAGTGGGAGATTCTGGCTTTTCCTAGGAGGACTGGATGGCTCAGGACACCACCAGCTGCAGAGCTGGACCTCAAAGTAGCAGCAATCTTACATTTACAGCCATGACTGCCTCAAATCCAGGGTTAAGCAGGAAAATAATCAACCTCAGCCACTCCATCCCGTCCTGAATGGGATCACTTGGGTCTGACAAAGAGAAAGAGATGTCACCTCACAGTGTCCCTAAAGCAACAGATGGCCATTAAAACCACTGTATTTGTCCCCACTGTTGGGACCTCACTCAATCCAAACACAGACTGATTGTTCCAGGAAAGTGTTGTTGGAATTTAATACAACTTGTCTAACTTTTTCCATTTAAAAGGACTTTGCAGCTCTGGTTTGTCAGCAGCAGTGTGCAAGGAACAGTTTTGAGGAGATTCTTCCCTACAGAGCTGGAATTCCAGCAGGAATACAAGGAGGATCAAGCAGGATTTCACAGCTCAGGCTGGGGGTCAGAGGTCCTGTCATTCAGCTATGAAATCTTTATTATAATTTCCAAAGGGAAGCACAAATTCTGCCATGGTCTGTGCAGGAATAAAATTAAAGACATTTTGATGACTTATTTTTATTATCATGCTCTCTTTAATATGTTAAAAGCATAGAATCATAGAATTATGGAATTGTTGAGGTTGGAAAAGACCTCTGAGATAGCCCGGAGAGGATTTGTAAGCACACATCAATCTCCTGGAGCACCATGGGGAAAGACAGGGTAGGAATAATCTGCAAAATATTTTCTTAAAGATGTTTTTCCACTTTCTTCATTCACTTCAGTCCATTTTCTGAGTGAACACGAAGATGTGGGATCTCCTGGGACAGCAAGAGTGAAGCCATGAGCCAAGGGGAGTCAAAGGAAAAGACCCAGCAGTGTGGATGGACAGGGCAGGGCACATCCTGGAGAAATCATTCCAGGAGAACTGGATCCTTTTGGACATGCCTGGGTGAAGAAGCCTCAAAAAGAGGATTGCTCTGGATGCTGAGAGCCAGATCCCACTGCACAGGACTGCAGGAGCTCCCTCCTGGCATGGGGGGGACACAACGTCAAAGCATTCCGGGATTTGTCAGGATTCCAGCACTCTGCTCATTGCCCACTCATCCCTTCAGTCCCTGAAGCAATCTGCTTTTGGTGTGTCATTAACTTATCAGCTCAGCCTCAATTTATCTGCATTCACCAAGATCTGAAGTTGTGATGTTTATTCCCACCGCTCCGTGGGCGGAGGGAGATCCGCTGTGAAGATTTTCCAGCAATTTCCTTTGTGTTCCTTTCGGACAAAAGCTTTGGATGCAGCTGCACAACTGTCATCGGGTCTCTGGGTAGGAGAGGAGGGACAGCTGAGGGCCTGTGTCCCAGCAGGAATCACATTCAAGCCCTAGAACAATCTGATGGGCACTGGAATAGTCATCTTTTCCAAAGGTCCCATGGAATTTGGTGCCGACAAACTTTAGCTTCTGGCATGGAAATTGAACAGGCTTAGAAAATTGAACATGCTTAGAAAATTGAACATGTTTCTACCTCACACCCTTTGGAACCTGCCAAGAGCCATCTCAAATAATTGGTTTGATGCTCTGCAGGATTTTTGGCCTCCTAAAAAGAGAAAGGCACAAGAAAAAAAGTGGTTTCCAGGATTTAGAGCAGATATCTCAAACAATGGAGGTGGTGGTTTCCCAAGGAAGGAGTGTCAGAGTTGTGTTCATCAGTATGGACACCAGTAATAAAAATTCCCAGGAAAAGGAATGAGAAGTGATGCCTTGGGTAGTGCTGTTTGCCAGGAGATGACTGGGGGGGAAATGAAATATTAAAACCCATGGGAGTGGTGTTTTCCTTTCTGTTTCCCACCCAACTCAAATGCACATCCCTAAACTTTCCTGGATCTGATGATTTCCACCAACATTACTGCTTGCCTCCAGCGAGGGCAGCATGACCTGCAACATTCCTGGGGAAAAAAGAAAACAACAAAAAAAACCAAAAACAACAGCAAGAGGAACACAGCAAGGATTTGCAGAGTAAGTACAATTTTCTGCTGTGAATCCAATGTCCAGTTCAAAATCCATGGAGGAAAGGAGATCATGGATGGCATTTGGAGAGCAGAGGACCAGAGCTTTCAAGTGCAATTCTGAGCTCAGGGTGGATTGGAAACGCTGCCACTGAGCAGGAATGCACAAAGGAGCTGCAGGATTTCACTTGCTGGATGTGAAATTCCCTGTGCAATGCCCATGGCTTCTCCTGTGGAGTTTCTTTGTTCCTCCACTTTGGATTCAAATTTGGCAATCACCTTGTCATCAATGATTGTATTTTCCACAAAATTTCCCTTTGCAATCATCAGTGAGGAGAACATAGGAAATTTGGGGAGTTTTTTGCCAAAATAATGTGGATATTCAGCCTGCATTCAACAACCCTGTGCAAGAGAGAGTCTAAAGCAGATTTGGACAGAGGGAGACAATCTAAACAGCTTTTATTTTATTACCCTGATATGTTCAACTTTTTTTCCACCCTTTTTTAGAGACTGGAACTGCAGGATTTGCCCCTTGCAGCTGTATGAACTGTGTGTTAAGAGTAACAGAGCTGTCTCAAATCCCTTTGTATTCCACGGACATTTTTCCAAGGCATTTTGTCTTCGTAACAATACCCAGAGCTCCCTAAATTTTGGGAAGGTCATTTGTTTCCTAGCAGAGAGATTCCCTTATCCAGAGCTTACTAGAGCCCAAACAACAATTTATAAACTCTAAGCTCCTTTCTCCTTCAAGATGAAGTGCTTTAGTGTTGAAGCCAAACTAAATCTTTAAATGGTATAAGAGGCATTTGGATTTTTTTTCCCTGCCCAGCTGACAGTAGGTTTACAGTTTATAATCTGGCCTTTGTAAAGGCATTTGTCAGCCTGGATATTTCATTTTAAAACGCGACCACCCATGAGGACGCACAGACAGGAAGCGTTTGTTCACTTGCACCAACAGCCCATTTGAAGGTTGGCTGCAAAATAACAGAATTTAGTCACAAAGGCAAACTTTTTCCTTTTTTCCCTTTTTTTTTTTTTTTGGTGCATTATCTCCCAAACATCTCGTTTTAAAAAGCAGCCTTTGTTTATGGGAAGCGAGTCCTCCGCTCTAAATTTGGAAATTCGACGTATTCCCCTAATCCCCACGTCCTCACAGGGATGCTGGCTGTGCATCTTTGGCCTCCCAAAAGACAGAGCTGCTTTTATCTTCTCTCCCAGGGTCCCCAGTTTAACTGCCCCACCAGAGGAAGAGGAGTCTTACCACTCCAGGGGCAGAGGGGAAATGTTCAGCCCAAGTTAAATAATTTCCACTGGACCAGACCCACTGGAAGAGCTGCAGCTTCGTGCCCATCCTATTTTTTCAGACGTGTTTCCACCTTTAGCACAGATTCAGCCATGCCAAACACTGGTTGCTTTTGCAGTTGAATAGAAATCTGTCCAAGTCAAAAGAGAAAGGCAAGAAATAGGATTTGAAGTTAAAAATGAGTGGCTCCATTTCTTAAATAGATGAGTTGGTGTCTCCATGTCTGGGTCTGAGGGGGAGAAAGCAAAGGCAGAGCAGAGGGGCTCTTCCAGACAGTACCACACAGAATATTGCATTCCTTCCCCCAGCACCACAAGTAACACTCACTTTTTATCTCTATTGCTCAAAGGTTTAAAGGGAGGAAATGGTTCCAGCAAGTGATAAAGCTTTCAGCTTTTTTTATTTTATTTGGTTGCAAAATATAACAATAAATAAGAATTACCTCGAACACCCATGGCCTGGGGTTTAGCTCTGTGCCCCCATCACTTAGGGGACAGACTCCTCTAGTACCTCAGGAGCAGAAGTTTTAAGAGTATTCTTAGCTTTGCAGCCCCCAAAATATTTGCAATATTTACAATTCTTTTAATTCCCCACTTCCTACTGGGTCCAGCAGTTTCTTGTCACCCTGGAAAGTCTTTGTAACCCTTTTTTTGTTCCTTGGCTCCTGGTACAAACTTTTACATGCAAGGAATCTTCTACAGCAGAAACCATGACGATAAAAAATACCAAGGGACAGGAAATTCTCCAATTCATGGAATCTCAGAATGGTTTGGCCATACAGGGGTTGGGACACTTTTTATTGTCCCAGGGTGCTCCAAGCCCCAATGTCCAGCCTGGTCTTGGACACTTCCAGGGATCCAGGGGCAGCCACAGCTGCTCTGGGCACCAGAGCTCAGCACCCTCACAGGGAAAAACTCCTTCCCATTGAGCCCCCTCAACCATAGATGATGGATTCCACAAGAAAAAGTCCAAGAGCTGGTGATGTCTCCAGTACCTCTTTGGGCAAGGGTGATTTTGAGCAAGTCTGTAGGGAGAGATACAAACAGAAGTCTGGGCAAAGCAATGGGACAATATCAAAAGGGCAAGAGGAGAATACCAGTGCCACAGGAGGGGAAAAAAAAGCCCCAGGCAGGCTATTTTAAGTGCTCTCTCCATGTCCCAAATGTCACTGTTGTTTTGCCCCAGCACTGCAGGTCTGTGCAGGGCACTGTGCTGCAAGCCAAGGGAAACCTGCTCTGTGTCCATCTGCCCTGCTGCTGCAAGCCTGGCTTTATTCTGCACGCATCTGGCAGCACAGAGCATTTCTGATGCATGCAGGCCCCAGTTTCTTGGCTGCCAGCAGCAGCTCTCTGAGGGCAGGGCTGCAGGACATGCCTGTGCTGCTGCTGCTGCTGCTTCTGGCCATACCTGAGCCCGTCCTCTCTCCAAACTTGGGCTGTGAGGCAGCTGCGGTCACCAGGTTGAGTCTCTCACTGCTCATAAGCCTTTCCAGGCACCCTGGAGAGCAAACACACTTTCCAAAAGGGATTTCTTACTGTTGCTGATGGCTCAGGCCATGCTTTCAGTGGTGGGGCTGTGCAATGTAAGCTCAGAGAAGGAAGGTTGTGTTTCCCTCTCTCATCAGAACTCGTTGTGCTAGTTTGAGTTGTGCAGTCAGGGTGAAAATCAGCCTTTTGTCTCTTCAAAGGAGGTGCTGGGGTCTACAAACACTTTATCTCCACACAGGGTTGGATCCAGCCCTGCTGCTGGAGGTGCTCTCCTGCCCTGTAGTGCCCAGCCCAAACACCAAAGCCAAAGGAAATGTTTGTCCTAAATATTAAATGTGTCTCTGAAGTGAAATAAACTCCTGCTGAAGCACTTGGGTCAGGTACAGGAGAGGAGTCATCTGTAGAAATGAAGGTATGGCACCTTGGACAGTGGTCCAAGAAGAGAACCAGGGAATCATGGAATGGTTTGGGTTGGAAGGGACTGTAAGGATCATCCTGTTCCACCCCCTGCCACGGGCAGGGACACCTTCCACTATCCCAGGTTTCTCAAGAGTTCCACCCAACCTGGCCTTGGACACCTGCAGGGATGGGACATCCACAGCTTCCCTGGGCAAGCTCTTCCAGTGCCCCACCACTCTCCCAGGGGAGAATTCCCACAGTCGTATCCACACCTATAAATAAAGCCCTCAAAAAATAATCCAAATTTCCCTTGTGCCCAGATGAAACCTGGAGCTGTGTAAAATTCCAGAGTGCTTCAAATACAACTCCTGAGTGGTCAGAAGTGGGGCTGGGGCTGTCACTGACCTTCCCTAACCCACATCCCTGCTCCCTCAGTGTCATTCCCTATGGCTCCTCTTCCAGCATTCCCATCTGCTCCTGAGAGCACCCTGGACCCCGAGGTAAGGGCTGGATCACAGCTCCTGCCCCAGTCCTGGTGGTTTAACAAACATTAATCTCACTGTTAAAGACAGGCAACACCCAGCACTGAACCAAGGCTGGCTGGGTTCATAGATATCCTCTGTGGGAAGAGCATCAGGAACGCTCCAACACCAGGAATACTCCAATTTTTGTGGAGCAGGATTACTTAAACCAGGATTAACCCATGGGAAATGCTGAGGTTTCCCTTTTCTTCCAGAACAACGCTGTTCTAGAAATAAAAAGAACTTTTTCCTCCTGCTGCATCTCTGGGTGGATCAATGCCAGCCCTCAGATTGATTTCCACATTATTATCTTCGTGTCCCACATGACTCTTTTTGCAGCTTTTCCACATTTCTTCCTGGCACAGAGACTCCATGATCAATAACCCACATAATCTTTGGAGACAACTCCAAATTTATTTCCCCCATTTCTGAAGATTTGGGATTTTTCTCAGCCTTGCTGGACCTCCCTGTGACTATTAGGGCTGAATTTAAATTTTCTAGGAAACCTGAAACAGCCCCACTGACCCAAATCTTCAGCAAAGATGATAAAAATGATTTTATACAATATCTAAACCACTCCACAGTGTTTTGATAAACAGCAAATTTATTTTGGGTTTGTGTCCCAGCTTCATTTTCATCAATAAAGACTATTCCATTATTAATTTTATCCTTATGAATCTTATTCCCAACACTCAACCTTTATTTATTATTTTAAGGGGCATCTATCATCCTGCCTTAGAACTGTAAATATTCTACTTACACCAAGCACAGCACATCCTCTCTGTTTAAAATCTGAGCTGTGAGGTTTTTATATAAATTTTTTCCTTTCCAAGTTGAAAGGTCCTGAAGATAAACCCACAAGGATCCTGAAGTCATGAACCCCAGCCTAAGACCAGCCCACCAAGGGATCCCCTTAAAGCTTGGCTTCTTGCAGTGTCAACACCCAAAAAATATTTAAAAATTAGAAAAAAAAAATAATTACCTGAAAAGCAGGTGGTCACTGAGCCTGAATGCAGGGAATGGGGAAAGCAGGGGCTCCTAGAATTCATTCTTGGAAAAATTATTGACATTCATGACTGGTTATAAGGCCACAAAGGATTTCATTGTAGGGCTGGGATGTAGGGATTTATAGAGAATGGGCACAGGGAAAGGAGAATATCACCCAAATTATTAATCCAAATAATTTGAAGGAGCAACCTGGTCAAACAAAGGCAGTGTGGCAGCTTTGAATGCTGCCTGATCCCTTTTCTGAGGGATCAAATAAATTAAAAGCAGCATTGGGTGGTTTTCCTCCAGCACAGCTCTGCAGAGTGAGAATCACCTGCTCCCTCAGTCTCCAAAACCTCATCAGAAACACAGACTCAGTGCCAGTATTTCAGCTTTTCAAGATTAATTTGGTTTTATTTGCTTCATTTCCAGCAGAATGAAACACGGGATTCTCCTGGCAGGCCCCGAGGGGGCCGATTTATTTTTCATTAGTTCCAAATTAGCCCAACGATGAGACAACTTTTCAAAAGGAGAAGTTTGAAAGCGGCTCCTTTCAGAAGAAAGTCAGAACGAGGCACTTTGTGGTTTGTTTGGTTTCTTAATGGTTTCTGTCCCCTCTCTGAAATCCTCCTGGCTGCCCAGAGCAAACTCAGGATTGATTTTAGTCCAGCCAAAGGTGCAGCTGAACTATTAAATTACATAAAACAGGAGGCCACAAAGGTCTCCTTGACACTGGCACTGGCTGTGGTGATGATAAAGTGGTGTTTTCACATGCCTGGGGTCGAATTCAATTTGTAGTGAGGATGGATAATACGAGGATTTTGCTGTTTTCTGTTTTCCCTTGAGCCCTGGGGTAATGGATCCCAAAAAAACCCTGTTGGTCCAGCGGATATTTCTTCTCCCAGTAACCCCAAACTGCACTGGAGCAGCTTTGGGCTGTCATCTCCTCACCTGAGCAACCCTGAGCTGTAACAACCCACCTGGCACCGTCCCCACCCCAACCAGCAAGGGGTTAACAGCATCCCTGACCCAAGCTGGCTTTGTCAGGAGCAGATCCGTGGCAAAACTGAGTCACCAACACTCCGAGGTTGCTCTGCCTCCGTGGCTTGGCCAGCATCCAACCCAAGGAAGAGCAACACCACAGAGGTGCCACCAACACCCCACCACAGTGAGGTGACCCCAGAGAGCTCCCCTAACCATGTGTTCTCTTTGGAGCCCCAAAGCGAGTCTTTTTTGGGTGTTTTTCTCACTTTTCCCCCCAGTTTTCCACCAGGGAGAGCTCAGCATGGAAAGAAGGGGTGAGAGGATGTTTCCCCAGTGATATCACCAGCCCTGAGTAAATTCTCTGACCAAAAGAGAAGGCCAAGGGAACAATTTGTGCTGCATCCTTTAAATGCCAGATCTCCATTTGTGAGCAGCATTACAGGAACAATCAGGGCACTTAATAGCCAGCTGCGAAGTCATCAGGTATAAATATTTACAGAGCTCTCTTGCAACATGGACATTCCTCCAGATGCACGAGGATCCCAGGCGTTTCACGGCATTTTTACCTTCTGCAAAAAGAATCCTCTTGTAGACACACGCAGCCATAAAACGACAGAAATAGCATTTTATGGAAAACCCGCACTGCACCCACTCTTTAGGAGCTGTTCCCTCTCTTCTCCTGGTTTGGAATGGTGAAGTGTCTCTGGTTTTGACTCAAATAAGTTGTTACAAAGCAAAGGATGTTCAAGGTGTGGAGAAGCAGTGCCCTGTGGAGGAGCAGTGGCTGCTGAGGTGCACAAAGGCGTGAAATGAAGAGGGATGGGGTGGAATTAGGCAAAGGAAAATCCCTCTTTTATGGCAAAGCATATCCAGCCCCTCAAAAGCAGAGTTTGAAACCTTCTTAATGAAGAGATCCAATACTACAAGACCACAGTGTTGGCAGAAGGGGCAGAGGACCTGATAAATAATTTTTGTGATTAGGATAGATCCAGTCCAAACACAATGGAGACGTTCAGCAAGTGAAAAACAGATCTCCAGCCCATCTGGTGCATTCACTGCCTTTCCACACTGCCATTATTAAAACCAGCTCTTGGTTTCTCTGCTCCTTCATCACCCCTTTTCCTTATTCTTGATGCAAATTCTCATTCAGTACCAAATTGTGGCTGAGAGCCTGGGAATTACCATGGAAGAGTCCAGGTCTTCCTGATATTCCCTTTGTGTATGAAATATAACCAAACAACTTCAAGGAGGAGTTTTTTCTTGATGGGGAAACGTGGTTTTAGGAGATCAGAATTATGGAATCATGGTGTCCAGCCATCAGTCTGGTGAGACTGACCACAGCCAGGCTCTGCAGCATTCCCAGCTGTGTTATTTTTCACCCCAGACACTGATATTCACCTGATTTGTAGGACTTTGTGATGATAAAGTGGTCTTGTTTTTATCAGCCTTGGCCAGAATGGGCTGCTGGGTTCAGAATGAAAGCTGTCCACCCCGTTTCCCTGGAAGTCAGAAGATGTGGCAAAGCAGGAGGGGATGAAGCAGCACCTCCCACCACCATCAGCAGAATTCCTAGGACCTAACACAGATTAAATCCCAATTAAAACCATGTCATTTTCTCATTTTTTAGGGTCACTCTGCTCTCCTTCTCCACACTCAGCAGCATTCCTGCAACATCACCTGTGGATGCTCCAGTTGGGATTGGCAAACCCAACTGGCCATTCCTCCTTTTCTACCTCCAGAAATGCCCCCAGGACTTCAGTGAGAAAAAAGATTGCAATGCAATCCAGGCTGGAGCCAAGATCCAGGAATAATGGGAAGTTTTCCATGCAAATCCTATCTATGGGGTTCCAAAAAAATCCTAAAAGGTGCCGATTTTGTGCTGGAAATGGAACAGAAGTCAGCTTGCAATATTCCTGCCTGCCTCTTTTTACTGATTCCAGACGCCAGGCCGGGCAGGATCTGGCTATTTTCACTATCATGTTATCACTCCACAATATGTCAGCAAATTCTTGTCCAAACATGATTTTTTTCCAAGCCACGTTTTATCACTTCTTTTCCGTAATCATGACTGATAGTGAATCTAATCTGAATTGGGCTTGGAGGAGGCACGAGAACAATGAAGTGCCGTCAGCACAGGGAAGCACATCCCCTTCTTTTATTCCTAAAGCCAGGCCTCGCTTCAGAACAGTGCTGAAACAAGGCTGGAGAGCAGAACATGCATCTCTTTAGGCACCTGAAATTGGAAATAAATCAGGGGATGTCAAAATACAGGAATGTCAGCAGGCTCTGTTGTAATTGTGCAGAGGATCAGCAGCTCTTTGGAGCTGCTGGACTGGCTCAGCTGACAGCTCCAAACCCAAGCTCTTGCTGCAGGCACATCCTTCTGTCCCAGAGATCATGGAATCGTGGAATGTTGGGGTTGGAAGGGACCTTAAAGCTCATCTCATTCCACACTTTTCCAACCTGGCCTTGGGCACTTCCAGGGATGGAGCAGCCACAGCTTCTCTGGGCACCCTGTGCCTCCCCACCCTCACAGGGAACAATTTCCTTCTAATATCCAATCTAATCCTACACTCCAAAGTGAAAACTTTATCCCTCCCACCACCTTCATTAAGTATTTCTTTCTATCTTTTTTTTTTTAATTTCCTTAATTTATGTGTTATTTTCCTGCTCTAGTAAAAACCGGTATTTTCACTCTGAGGCAATTGCTCCCATATCAGCTTTGTTTTTGCATTGTTTTCTTTCTTAGCTCAAGTAGTTTGTAAATGAAGCAAACAGCACATTTGTCTGATTTCAGAGGGACCTGGCAAAAGGAAAACCTTTACAAGTTCACATTTTGTCCCAAAAACTAAAATTAAAGAAAATCAAAGCTTATCCAAGATGTGTTCATCAAATACAATATCCCTGCTCTGTTGAACCCAGAGAAGGCTGATCATTCTAGCAGATTTAAACCTGGAATTGTTTTCCACATTCAATTACAAATTCAATTCCTATTTTTGAGCCCAGTTCTTGACAGCCCATAACCACGACCTTTTCTCCCTAAAACACCTCTACCTGTAATGACAACTCCCCTAATTAAGAGAGGTGACACCTTCCCAGGCCTGAAAGCCAGACAATCCCTTGGAAATCTGCTTTTTGCTGCATCCAAAGTGTTGACATGGATGTGGATAAACCTCATGGAAACACCCAGTGACCACAGGGCAGTTTCTTTCTCCAGGCAGGAATTTTTTTGGACAATGTTGCATGGCAAATTGTGGGGAAAGCAGTGGTTTAGCAAACACAAACCTCTCCAAGCTGCCAAGCAAAATTAACCCCTCTCTTAATTTTTTCAGGTTTTTTGCTGAGCTGAACAAGGCTCTTGGGAAGGGGAATGGGTTTTGTGCTGTCACACTCAAGAGGTAACTGAGCCTTTCAAGTGCTGATCTGACTTAATCTTTCAAAAATGTGTCCAAATTGCCTGAGCAAGGAAAAGCCCATCCATCCCTGCCCTCTCCCCAAATGGAGAGATCCTTCAGAGCAACGCCTGCATTCCAGAGGTAATAACCTCCAATACCTTAAGTCAAAAAGCCAAGTCAAACTCCCTGGATAATGCATTTGGGATTAAGGTTAAATAGGCTCCCGTCACTAATAATGCATCTGCTCCCCGTGGGGAGATTTGGTGGGACTTGAGGGATGGAGCTCCTGCAGGGCTCCCCAAACAAACCCAGGGGTGCACCAGGAGCACCCCAGTGCCCCCTCCTTGACTCCCACCCTGGCTTTGCAGGAGGGCACAAAGAGGGGGGGAAAAAAGGGGGGGGGAAAAGCTGGATTCAATCCATTTCGAGCTGGCTGGATGTGTCTGGGATGGAGACAGATGCTGTTTAGACAGGCTGGGTCGGTGGGTGGCCAGGCAAGGAGACCATGGCTGTACAGTTTATAGAAGGCTCCCAGCATAAATGAACTGTTGAAGACCATTGGAAGCCTCAGTGAAATCACAACACGGGGGAGGGAGGGCAGAAAAAAAAAGGCTCTTTTTGAAAAAGCACGGAGAGAAAGGGATGTTTGGAGGGACTCGGGGAAAATCACAATGAGGGGGTTCTGAAGCCACCATTCATGAGCCCCAAAGAAAGTAAACACGCCCAGGAGGGGCTGAAAAAAAATAATAATTAAAAAAAAAAGGAGATCTAAATAGTTTTTCCTGCATCAGGGCGAAGGAACAGACGTGCCTTTGCCCTGCTCCTGTCTAGTCTTGCTAGGTGGAAAGTTAATATTTGAGGTCATGCTTCAGTGGGGAATATTTGGGTATTAAAAAAGAGTTGTCCAGGCTGCTCTGCCCATTGCAGAAAAAAAAAAAAAAAAGAGCTGATTTGGAGTTTCCTGGGTTTATTTAGAGATAAGACTGAGGTGACCTTTCACTCCCACACACACATTTGCCTAGAAATGGAACTGTCTGATCCTTGACGTCTGTGTTCAGGAAAATCCAGAGTTTAATATGGCAAATTGTACCAGAATCCTGAATTCTGGAGATTGACAGGTTCTGGGATTGTGAGGAAATCTGCTGGGACTCAATTCCAGCCCATGTTCCCCACCCAGGGAACAACAACCTGCATGAGCTGCTTGCTAAAGCCCAAGACCACAAATTCAGTTTGTTCCCACATTTCCCTTCTCTGTTTCAACAGCCAAAAACTGGAAAAACATCCAGGATATCCCAGCTCCTCTCTCCTTTCAATCCCCTGCTCTCAAAGAAAAGGAACATCCCAAAACCTTAAAATTCAGGAAAGATCAGATAATTTCACATGGATGCAAAGCATCTCTGTGATTTTTTTTTTCCCCTCCTCATCCCAGGCTGGAGCTGGACATTAAACTGCTGAAAATCTCACGGGAAAGGTTCTGTGGTGGCCTTGGAACTGCTGGGTTTGGATTGGACTCAATAAGGTCAGAGGGATTTTCCAACCTCAACAATTCCAGGATTGTGTGATTCCATGAAGGAGGGAAGGACAAAGGGAAGAAAACACCTGGAAATCAATCCCAGTGTTGGGATCAGAGGTAGGCTGGGATTCTGGAGCTTGATGCCACTGGTGGGATCAAAACTCCAAATATTAATGTTTGATGTGCAATGTGTCAAATGCAAGATGAAAAAATCACCAATTTTGGGGGATTTCTCTGGCTTTAGGACTTTTCCCTCAGTGTGCTAGGCAGAATGTTCCGAGATGGACACTCCCAGCATGGAGAGGGTAATTTGGAGGAGGCACAAATGGCTCTAAATCCTGAAAAAGCTCTGGCAGAAATCCAGATTTCCTCTCACCAAAATGGATTTGAATGGTGCAGGCTGGGTAAGAGCAACGAGCCCTAAGGAATTCCCACCAGGGTTGTGGAAATTCCAGTGTTGGATGGATCCATGGATGAAGCTGGATGATCCTAGGCAGTTCTTTTCTAGGCAAAAAACATCAAAAAGAGGAAAAAAATCAATCAAAAAACCTCTTTTTTTATGAGAACCTGCAGCTAAACCATTTCCATCCTGCAAATAAAACGTTTCCAGGTCAGAAAAGAGGAATTAAATTGGATCTAAAAATAATTTACTGTTCTGAACCAAGCCATGACAAATTTATCTGTGGAGTTTGGAGGATTTCCCTCCGTTTATTGGCATTGCAAGTGTTACGATGAAAAATAGAGGCATCAAAAATAAACTCTGCTACTTCATGTTTAAACTCCGGTGACTCCCTGTGCTCTGGATTTTCTGGACCTCCACAAGAATTCATTCACTGAAAAAATAAAACTGTCCAGCTATTAAAAAATGTGCAACCTCATCCTAATTAGTGGCTGATAAAGCGATGGAAACCATATTTCTCCCAGTTTTGACCGAACAAAACTAAGATTAGAATACTTAACAATAGAAATTCCTTTTAATAGTTTGGAAAAAAAGAGAGATCAGAGTGTATTTCACCTAGCAAAGGTCAGTTTATTTAATTACAAATGCCACGGAGTATCAGAAACTAAAATATTAAATGATATTGAAGCTGAAGAGGCATCTTCATGCCCATACATTACGCACAGAAGCAAGAGTTCAAAGACAATCTTAATTAAGTATTTGAAGTATCTCCAGCTCCCACCTTTCCCCTATCCACAAAACAAAAACCCAGCTCAGGTTCATCATCCCGAGACCGATCCCACTCCCATTTCTCCGCGGGATAAATCCCTGATTCCCTCTGCCTCATTTAAATTGCTTCCACGGCCAAACTGCGCCGTATCAGCGGCGATTTTTCTCCTGTCTCGCCCTTGCTGCTGGCTTGATAAGGGGAGTGCTCCCCTCGCTGCGACTCCACGCTTAATTAGCTCCAGATGCAGCCTAATTAGTCAGTCTGCAGGGCGAGCATTGTTCTGTTGTCACCCGAGCCCGAGTGGAAGGGCTGAGATTGAACATGAGAACCAGATGCCGGCAGCTCCGCGCTGCCCATCCCGGGATCCCCCAGACCCGGCCTGAGGGATGATAAATGTTGTGTTCAAAAGCCCTGGGCACAACCAGAGCCTCCACCAGAGCCTTCAAACGGGCAGGAGTGTGTGAAGATGGAAAGGCTCCTTAAAACGACCCATTCCCGCTAATTCTCCGTCGGGCATCCTCGTGCCGGGATTTTGGGACAAATTGCTTCGACATCCGGCACGGTTTTGCTCAGCGGGGTTTTGGTGTCTCCCTTTCCTCACCAGATTTAGCCTTTAATTCCTCTGTAATCCCACAGAGATACCTCTAATTTGGGCACAGGGGTTTTCTGTGCTTTTTCACTGATTTCGAAGGTTGGCTTGCTGGAGAGGCATTCAAATCTGGAATTAGGGAAATCAGCAGGAAAAGCACATGGAGAAAGGATTGACAGATTCTGGGATTGCAAGGAAATTTGCTGGGACTGAATTCCAGCCCATAATTCCATCCCAACATCCTGCATAAGATTCTTGCTAAACTCAAAGACCACAAATCTAGTTTGTTCCTACATTTTCCTCCTTTGTTTCAAGATAAGAGCCAAAGACTGGAAAAATGTCCAGGATATCCCAGCTGCTCTCACCTTTCACCCCCCTGCTCTTGAAGAAAAGGAACATCCAAAAACCTGATTTTAATGGCTGGCTTGGTGGAGAGGCATTCCATGCCTGGAATTAGGGAAATCAGCAGAAAAATCAGTTGGAAAATCAGCAGGAAAATCCCAAAACCTAATTTCAAAGGTTAACTTGCTGGAGAGGAATTCTATGTTTGGAATTAGGGAAATTAGCAGGAAAACCAGTTGGAAAATCAGCAAAAAATCAGCAGGAAAATCCCAAAATCTAATTTCAAAGGCTGACTTGCTGGAGAGGCATTCCATGTCTGGAATTAGGGAAATCAGCAGGAAAATCAGATGGGCAAAGGGCCTTACCCTGATGCCATTTGACACATTCCTAAACCTGACGTGATTTATACAAATCAGGAGGGTGAAACTCAACCAGCAGCCTGAGGAGTTTTCTTGGAGCAAAAGGATGAATGAGTAAGGGAATTTATGTTCTAAAATTTTTTGTGGTTCTGAAATTTGGTCTGTCTTTGAACATGGGCTGAGAAAAGCTGGGAATGGTTCTACAAATGCTTTCCAGGTCACCTTGCTGTTTGATTTTATCAGATTGAATTAAGACAAAACCAATTTGGTTCAGTGGGACCTTCTGCCATCTCAACATTGCTAAAATTTGCCATACAACAGAGTGCTTTCCCCATATTCCAGGGACAGCCATGCTATATAATCCCTGGAAAAATGGCAGTTCTGACCCATGCTGGCTTTTTTCTGTTTCATTTGGAATATTGCACAGGAGATCCAGCCAAGGAGACTGACCCCAAAGCAGGAGCAATCTGTGGATGAGCTCTTGGAGACAAGTGCCTGGCTGAAAATTCCTTCATTCAGAACAGCTCTGTGGAATGTGTCCTTCATCCAAAATTACGATTTTCTATGAGGAACCAGATTGACTCTCAGAAAGTTATATGAAACCCCAAATTGCTTGCCCAGAAACCTCACACAAACACCATGATTTTGTTATCAACCCAGCTGGGGGAAAAGCTGCTGGTGTAAAAACAATATTTTGTTCAATTGGGAGCTAAAACCACTCCATGAATGAGTCCTGTAGCTCAGAGGGGGTGCAGAATTGACTTGAAGGAAAGCAAATTTTAAAAAAATGGGAAATGTCCCAGCTCCTCTGGAACCAGGAGGGATCCATGGATGTGGCTTTGGCACCCCCTGTGCCTGCCCATCCCTCCTGCCCTGCCAGCCCCAGCCTTGGTGCAGGAAACCCAATCCCAAGGCAAGGTTTGAAGCGTGATTACAGTTTTTCCAGGCTTGCCCTGTGCCTAATTACAGCGGGCCTGTGAGGTAAGCAGGTATAGGTTTCAGGATTTGAATGGTTTAGTGTGGAGCAGCCATCCCGAGCTCGTTTTCAGGGAGCTGAAGGGAAATTGGCAGCTGCATTTGAGCACCAAGGGACTGAAAACAAAGCACAGGGTGGTCTTTAGTCCAGCTTCATCTCAGCAAGTGTCTTGTGATTCAGCTGAACTCACCCAAAATAAAAGGAAATCACAGAAAATGACAGAATTGCAATTTTTTCTTGTGTTTGGTTCCCATCTTGCCAAACCAAACTATTTCTGAAATCCGTCCAAGAGGACCAGACACCAAATCCTCACTGTGACTCCAGTCCTGGATGACTTCTGTCATGAAACCAGGCTGTTGAGGAGGTTCTTGGTGTGAGGACTCTTATTAAGCACCTTTTATAACCCTTTGAGCTGAAATCACTCAATAATTCACCATCTCCTTGAGTTCAGAGTGACTGTCCCAGGATCAAAGCCACCCACACACAGAACAAGACCTGGAGAGAAAAAGGTTGGACCTGAATCCATTAAAAAAACAGATTTTCTATTTTTTATCCACTTCCAAATTTCTTCCCATCAGATCCTGTGGTGAATTCACCAGAGGGAGCACAGAGAGAGAGCAAAATCACTTTCATAAAGTCTGGAAAAAATAACCCATCTATGGCACATCAGGTTAAGGAAGAGACATCTGGCTTTTATTACATTTTATAAGGTTGATAGCAAATAAGGGTATTAGAGTTAATTTACTTATTTAGAGAGAAACGACTCAATCACAGAAGCCGTGATTGTGCCTGCATGTTTGGAGAGCTCCAAAATTCCCTCCAACCTCCTCTGGGAGTGAAACGGTGCCAATGGCGAAGCAGAGTTTCTTTTCCATGGAGATATTCCCGAAGGGATGCAAAGATTAGAGGAAAGCCACCAGGAATAAGTCCTTCCCAGACTTCCTGGCTGCCTAGGAAAACATGCCAGGGTGTTATTTAGTGCTGGAGGATGAGGAAAAGACTCAGTCGTGGAATTTATGGAAATGGAGGATGAGATGCTGCAGGTGGGGCAGAGAAAAATGGAAAGGGAGAGGGTGGGTTTGAAGGAATTATAAATGCAGAGATTTTGCTTGGAAGGAACATCTGAGGGGGTGCAGATCAAAGCCAAAATGTCACCCTCAAGCTGTCACACCCACGTGGCCTTCTGGACATCCCAGGGGTCTGTCCCAGAGCTGCCCCATCCTCCTGGGGAGGAATTTTTGTTTCCAAGTCCCATTCTGTGGCCTCTGCCCTTTGTGAATCTGGGAACCCAAGCTTGCATTTCTCTGTGTCAAAGCGATCCTAAAAACCCCAGCTCTTCCCACAATGATTTGAACAGTCCCAGGGAGGGAAGATGGGAGTTCCTGTGGAAATCTGCTTCCCTCAGGGGTCATTCCAGCCCTGCTGGCACCTGATAGCTCCGAGGAAGCTTTCAAGGGCCCTTTCAGCACACCTCTGTCCCAGACACATCCACCCCAGGGCTCTCTGTCAGCAGCTCTCTCTGCTGTTGCTTTAAATCCAGCAGGGATGGGATTTTTTTCCCCATTTTAAGGAAGCAAAAAAAATTTTAATCTCATTTTGAGGCAGCACACCTGAGATTTCCACAATGTTGCTTGTAGTTATCCTTTCTAGGGATTTTTTTTTTCCCCCTCTCCTTTTAGTTTTCTGCTTAACTTTTGGTGGAAAAGAAATTGCTGCTGCCACCAGCTGGAGTTTTTGGGAAATAGCCTTGAAATGTTTCCTTGCATCCCACAGATACGATTCCAGCTGCTTGGACTTTTACTCCTGCTCATTGCAGTTAACTGGAAACAAATTTAAGCCCAGCTTGCTTCTTGCAGGCGCAGAACAAAATTATGTGACAGCTGACGAATTTTTCTTGGGCTGGATCCTTCAGTGCCAGGAATTCAGACAGAAGTTAAATAAAATCCATTCTCAGCTGTAATTTCATCATGAAAACAGTCATGAACAAGTGGAATTTTGGAGTCCAAAGTGGGCTGAGAAGTGTGGTCCTATCCGTATTTTTTTTTTAAATAAATAAACAAACCTGGAGAAATAACTGAAATTAAATTCAGGATCATCCCTTGGTAGGTGGTGCTTCCTTTGAGGGTCATGGTTTATGGGTGGACTTGGCAGTGCTGGGATTTTGGCAACCCCAATGCCAACCTAAATAAATCTATGGCTCTTTAGTTCTTCCTTCTCACTCTTCCATGATTAATGCATTGATTGAAAGGGAAAAGCTGTGAATTTGGGAATGATCAGCAAAACACTGGGGATGGCAAAGGCTGAAATTGATTTTCATGGAGCTGAGCAAAACTTTTCAACAATTTTCAAGCCTCGCTTCCAGCTGCAGCCAGCAATTGCCATAAAAAAAACCCAAACAGAAAAAAAAATCCATTTCCCCCTAACTCAGTGTACCTCACTTGGATTTTCTCCTCTGGATTTACACCAGCAACAGCGAGGAGCAGGGCTGGAAGAGGCAAGACAGCCCTGAAAGCCCAATTCCAGCCCGGGAGAGGTGATTTATGCTCTCAGATGCATGCTCTGGGCTGCTTTGCAGCAATGCCACTCAGAGATAATTTTTGATTCAATCCATGCCACAGGGGGCAGTGGCTGTGCTGACCCTTGGCTTTTAACCCCGAGACCTTGGCTGTTCTGGCTGAAGGAACTACTGTCTGTCCTCTGATAACCCTGCCAGAGCTCAGCTGGGGCTGGTATCTCACACGGGTGTTTATTGATAAAGATGTGGAATCAGGGGAGCAGCTGGAAATGACCACCGGGCAAAATTTTATATTTAAACTCTGTGTAGGAAAGATTTTCTCTGCTTTTTAAGCCTCGGATGTATCCAGAATTTTGGGGACACCCACATTTCTTAGCTACAAAATGCTCATATCTTATTTTTTATATTTAACATTTGTATGCCTGTCCCAGTCCAGGTTGGATTTCACTGTTGTAAGGTTTTAAAAATAGCCTCTGTTTTAAATGTATTTCTCTTCCTACCAGCTCAAAGCAAATTTGGTTTCTCCAAGCCAAAGCCATCTTTTTGTCCTGCTTGCCACTCCAGCTTTTCCCATTCACCAAAGCATCTTGAATAATGCCTTTTATAAGTTACTCATTCATTCATTCCTCTAATTTATGCAATTAATTCCTTTCTTTAATAGCCCTGGGAGTTCGTATTTAAATCCCATGGAATATTTTCGTCTGTCATCCATGTGAGATTCAGCTCCATCCCCTCTCCTGTTTGCCCAGCTCAACAGAAGATGGGAGAGAAGCACTTGGAAGAATAATAGACATAAAACAAAAAGGGAGGAAAACGGGAAAAAATTAAATGGTGGCCAAGGAAGATCAGGAATCCCTTGAGAAAGAGAAATACTGTTGGGGGGAAAAAAATCAGATTATGGTCAGAAAGATCAGGAATCCCTTGAGAAAGAGGCACAGAGCCTGGAAAAGGAGGAGGTGTTGGACGTGCATTCCGCGTGGTGGAGAAGAATTCGGCTCTCACCTACCCCGGGGCTGGGCGGGGTTGATCTCCCTGCTCCAGGAAAGCCCAGGAATGATGGATTCGGTGCTGTGCTGGGAAAAGAGCCCCGCTGCGGGGGGAGCCGGCCGCGGCCGGAGCCTGCGGAGCGCCCGCAGTGCGCGGGGGCGGGATGCGCTCGCTGATAAGGGGCAGGTTTTATCTCCCACAGAATTTTTAGGCTAATCTGGGCTTTTAAAGAGAAATGTGTTTGGGAGAAGTCTGGCTGAGGCGCAGGTGGCTCTGGGGAGGGGGGTGTTGCTGGAGGGATGCTCGGCATTTTTTGGGGAGGTGGGTTTGGGGTGGAGGGTGCCAGGGTGGTCCTGGCAGGGCGCCGGGAGGGGTTTCCATGGGGATCCAGCTGGAGATGCCATCCCTGGAGTGCAGATAACGCCCAGCAGGGATGTCAGGGCTTCTCACTCCAAGCAGGGATGCGCAGCTGGCAGATGGGCAGGAGGGAGATAAGGTGCTGCCCTCCTTTTAAAAGGGAGCACAGACAAAGCTTTCCAAAAATTGGGTTTGTCCGAGCCCGCAAAGATCCATCATTCTCCCCAAGATGTGAAAGTTTAGAGTCTGCTGTCTCCTGTCCCTCTCTACTCTTCTTATTCCAACTGAAGAAGGAACAGAGAAGAATGAAAATGATTAAAAATTACTATAAAATGTTTAATATCTATAAATCATGTCTGCAGCTCCAGCACTGCCTTTTGCTTTTCTCTTGCAAAGACTGAACAGTTGCATAAGAAAATATCTCCCTGTCTCAGCCATCCTGGCTGCAATCAATAATATCAGGAATTTATTTTGGGATTGAATGAGCATTTCTGTGCTTGAAGTAGGCAGTTGAGAGGATTTAATTTAAAAATTAAATGAGGTTCAATTCAGTCACAAAGGGTGACATATTTCTTTATTCCCCTCTGCCACTGCAGGTATAAATCAAACCCTTGGTATAAATAGGTTGGATAACTGGATCCTTGGCAGTGGAATAATAAGGAACTTCCTCACTGACAACAGGGCCTGAGCTGTGGAGGTTTTCCAGCACCCAAGAAGAGCAGCCAGGGGGGTTCCATCTCTATGGATCCCCCAGCCACTGTGGGAATTGTACTGAGCTCTATGAACATCCCAGGTTGTATCAGGGGTGTGGAGGAGATGGAGGATGCAGGGTCTGAGGGGTCCATGTGCAGGGATTGTGCTCCATGCCCACAATGATGGAATGTGCTCGTTCCCTTTGGGCACAGGCTCCTCCTGCTCTCTCTGTGACATTGCACAGCGTTCCAAGTTAAGATTTTGCCCTTCAACACCAATGGAGCTTTATACAAGCAACAAAATTATCCAGGATCGAGCAAATCTCTTGTTTCTCCAGCCTCAGCTGGATGGGAGTCACCAGTTCTGGTGGCAACAATCTGTCTTTCTTCCAGCTCATCATCCCTACATCTCCTCTCCAGGATGTTTTCCCCCAAGGTCATATTCCAGCAGCTCTCTAGGTCATTCCCACTTAGCAACTCTGCAGGAAAGGAAATATTCAAAAATCAATCTACTTATTTCTTGTCTTGTGTGCAAAGATTTCTAAGGGCAGGAGGCAAACAGGTTGCCTAAAATTCCATTTATTTTCCTCTGTACTTGTATCTGTGGCTCTGAATTGCTTTTAGAATTTGTTGCTCACTGTGATGGTAAAAAATAAGGAAGAGAGGAAGTTAAAGTTACCTTTCACCTTTGCATTCCCCCATAGGGGACTTTTGGAGCTTTATTTGTAGCTTCATTTCTTCCATCCACACTCAGAGCAGTGGGGTCTGGAGTCAGGATTTGGGGTTCTAGAGGGAGCAGTGAGATACACAAGTGAGATACACAAATATACTCGAGGACAGGAACTCTGATGCAGCTGCAGTACCCAGCACTTGCCAAGTATTTACATTTACATACTAAAAATGCTTAAAAAAATAAAATTTGTCATTGGCAAAGGTAAGCACAGAAGAAAAAAATGAGGGAAACATTTGGCAAAGCATGGTGGCCCAAGGAAAACCCAAACAATGGTGTGGGAGGGACAAGGGCAGGGCCGGAAGGGTACGGCTGCGGATCCGTGTGCTGTGGAAGGCTTGGATTGAACTGGGACCTCCTGGGGACAAACCCACACCAGCACTTGTGTGGAGGCTCCTGGAGCTCTTGTGTGGAGGCTCCCTGTCCCATTTTGTGGTGGTGACGTGGTTTTGTCTGGCCCAAAGTCTCCCTCTACAGACCGATCCCCATCCGCTCTCTCCCGGCGGTTGGGGTTTGTTGTTGTCTCTTTGGATTTCTGACAACGTGAGGTTTGCATGTTCATTTGCCTGTGCAAAGCCTCTCCTTGGGACTCATCCATCATTTTCCAAGTTAAAGCAGAGCTGCTTGTCCAGAGGAAGTCATTTGTCTCTCACGAAAGAGTCACCCTCAACCCCCGCCAACCACTCCGTGGCGGTGCAAGCGAATCCATTAACTTCCCTGGAAAATGCATCATCTGACGTGGGGACTAAACTTTAGACTAACAAACCCCTGGAGAGGACATGAAGGAGCCATCTCTGTCACCCTGCTCAGCACTCAGGTCAAAGCCTGACCTCTCTTTCCATTAAATCTTTGACTTTTAAGGGAAAGCATCACAAATTGGCAGCAGCTCCGGGTTTGGTGGCCGGAGTCGGCGCCCTGATTTCCAACCTCCCAAGGAGGCTCCTGGCTCTGTTTGAAACCCACCTCTCAGGGGAAAGCTGGGAGGAAATGCTCCTTGGAGGGGAATGGCTGGAAGATCCCCGAAATAAAGCCTGGGAGCAGGAGGAGGGAGCCCGTGGTAGGAAGCAGCCACTCAGCCGCGGTGTCCGGCGGCTCTGCCCGCTCCGCACCTCACGGGAGCAGCACCGAGGGCAGGGCTCCAAAGAAAACACCCCAAACTCACGTTCAAGTTCGTTTTCCGTGTGCTTAATCCCATTGTTTAATATTAACAAGGCTTCTGCAGTCCCTACCCCAGACTCGAAGGCCTGGAAGAAGCACAGATCAATTTTTCCAGCCCAGCAGCCAAGCAGAACCCAGGATATTTTTTTGTTCAGATAACCCCAAATATAACATCTCCAAGCATTTCCAGCTGGGTCACAATCTTCCTTGGAGACACCGACTGCCACACTTTTATGTGGGAATTCCCATGTGCATCCAGGAGAAATTATTTTTCAGGGAATTTCATGCAATACAGAATGATTTTGAAATTTTTGTGTTGGAAGTTTTCATTCACATCAGCTTTATGTTTCATATCAGCGGAAAAGAAGAGCATTTACTCCATGAACTCTCACACTGAATGATAATTTTATATTATTTGTGAGTTTCTCTAAAACTTAACAGCCAAAGTTAAAATTATTAATGACCCATAAAGACAAAAAAACAACAAAATCAGTGTTCTGCTCATCAAACTATTTCTTTTTCTGGAAGATTATTTTTTATTCTTTGAAACAATTTTTCAATTTTATTTTACTCAAGAAACAAATCCCAAAAGGAATTATTCATTTAGGTTTAAAGAAAAGAAGGCTAAGACAAACTTTTCCCTCCAACTGATTGGGAAATGAAGGGCCTTTCTATTATATGTATAAAATAAAATTTTAAAAATAAAATAATAGAAAATAGAGGAGGCGAATGAAAACTGATGAAAAACCCTGATGAAAAATGAAACATCTCAGAAAGTTCATTTGTGGACTGAGCTGTGAAAGCAAATACTGCTGAACTCCAGCGAGGTGGGGAACGTCGCTGCTTTGAGGCAGAGCTTGTAAGAGATTCGGATTTAAAAACAACAACTTTATTTTTCTATGGCCTTGAGGGGATTAGGAGAGGAGAGGAGTCCTGCTCACCACTGGGGATATAAATCCTGGAGGGTCACTCCATAGCCATCCGTCAAGCCAGAGGAAGGGAGGAGGCAGAGTCATTTTCAGTAGTAAATTTGGGAAGAACAAGCACTAATGGCCTAAAATTAAGAAAGAAAAACATCAGGCTAAATAGTAGGAAATGCTTTATAATGGTGAGGTCAGGCAGACAATGGGGAAACCTGTCAGGGGAGGTCAGGGGCTCTCCAATAATGGAGATGTTCAGGGATGGCCCGAGGAGCCAGGGAACGGGGGCTCTGCTGGAATCTCCTCCCTCCAACCCCTCGGATGGGGCTGCCCCCATGGGAACGTGTGTGACCCCAAAGTGCTGGAGATCTGGGGAAGGAATTTCAGATTCCTCACAAGCCTCCCTGCTGTCTCCCACCCAGGAGCAAGGTGCAGGGGGGCTCAGCTGCAGCCAGCAGAGATCTGCCCCAGCTGTTCCCTTCTCCAAAGCAAAACAGAGGCTGTCTGACGAGGTGGGATCGTCCACGCAGGGAAGGAAGAAAGGAGCCTTTCAGCAAAGCCCTCTGGCCAGGAAAGCGAGGTGGGGGAGAGGCAGGAGGGGGATGAGCTGGGGGTTCAGGCAGATTCCAGCTTTCCTAGGGCTGTCAGGTTGATTTCCTGCCGCTTCCCGCACGGACACCTGCGCCCCGTTCCCCACACGTCGTTAGGTTTTTTTCCAACTTCTGGTGTCCATCATCACCCCCAGGCAATCAGAGCGGGGCTGTGATAAATGATCCGCAGGCAGTTTATTATACACACTAAATCCCCTTCGCTCCGTGCTCCAAGGGTGGGCCTAATACATTTTGTTCCTGCTCGGCTCAGATTTGGGTCTTGGATCTGTTGGATAGCTCCTGGCAGATGTGGGATAGGTGCATTGCTCCAAGCACCGTTAGTTCCCATCGTTTCTCTAGTGAGAGTTCAGTAGAACTGGAGTTTTTCTGTACTCCCAGAAAACCTGGCCACGTCAGAAATGTCACTCAGCCAAAGCAGGGAGTGTCACTGTGACAGCCCAAATCTCCCAGTGGAATGAGCATGGAGATGTGACAGTGACTGGAGGATGCAGATGCTGAGATCAGATCCAGGGAAAACCAGAACTTGCTCCTGTTGAAGTGGACCACGCAGAGACCACCATAATTGTTTTGGTTTTTTTAAACAGAGATAATCCATAACTCTAAAAAATTAAAAGCCTGGTGTGGGGCTGGCCTGCAAGGCAGCATGGGGACATCCATCCATGTCCCCACAGCTGCCCTCTCCCCTGAGAGTCTTTCCTGCTTTGACATGTTGTCCCAAACACCTCCCAGAGGCGACCGTGGCAGGCAAGGGAGTGCTTCTAATAGAGAAGGTGGAATTAAGTGCTGCTAACACAGAGCAGAGGGCACAACTCCCAGGAAAAGGCTCTCCTTCCTCCAGCCCCACCAGAGCAGGTTTCCACCAGCCCACTGGAGCAAATCCCTCAAACTTCTCCCTCCGTGTCAGGAAGTGAAATGGGAAAGGTTTTTTCCACAGCGCTTTTGGAGATGCTGTTTCCAATTTTCCTTCTCCAGTATCAGATCCCTGGTTCCAGGATGCTCCAGAACAAAGCCTATGAGAAGGTGCCTGGTTGTGATCCCTTGCCTGGGGAAATCAGTGGTTTTATGGAAGATGAGGATAGAGGAAGAAAAGGAACGCAGGAGGCCGTGGGAAGCCAGAAAAGGGAATCTGAAGAGGGTGGGGGTGGGATGTCAGGGGGGATTTTGGACAAACCCAGAGCACAGAGGGCTGCAGTGCCTGCAGTGCCTGCAGCTCGTGTGCAGACATGGAAATGGTTTGGCAAATGACAGGTGATAAAACAAGCAGGGAGCACTTTGAGGAGAAAGGAGGAACCTCAGAGGAATGGCACTGACTGCTGGACTAAAGGGCAGCTTTTCCCTCTCCAAAAGCTTTGTTTCTGTCCAGCTCCTGGGGGAGGAGTGTTGGCCTGGAGCTCCAGCAGTAACTTTGAGTAACTTCTCAGGAAACAGCTTATTTAGATAGCACTGCCTATTCTTCAGAGGAGGGGAGAGAAGGACATATTGCCTGTTACTAATGAATGGCTTTTCCACAACTAATGATGTTTCCAGGGATGGATTCTCCAAGGTCTCCCCAGTATCTCCACTAACAGGATGGATTTTGGCACCAGGAAAGCCGAGCTTTTCCACACACACACACACTCTGATAGGAGAGAGTTAAATCTCTTCTCTGCTCCTAATGGAAAATTAAGCAGGCATGACGCATCTGCTTAGAAGCCTTTCTCCTTATCTCCAGCATCAAAAAGAATTCCAGGGCTCCAAGAGCAGAAACTGAGAGCAGTTCATTCCCTGCCAGCGCGTGCAGACTGGAGGAGTTCAGGTTGGACACAAGTTAAGGGTTGGAGTCTCACTGCAATAAAGAGATTATTTCCACTGCCTGCAGGAGGAACAACTTTGGATCTTGATTTCTCTGCTCGAGCTTGCAGTAAATAAAAGCTTCAAGCAGAGCCCATTAAAGCTGTTTCAATTTCCAGGCTCTGGTCTTTCTAAAATTAACTCTTAGATAATTCAATATACACAAATGCCCCTTGGCTGAGGAGGAGAAGGATTCAAATCATCAGATGTTCATCACAGCCTTCTGGGTCAAGGATCTCTCACGAATATGTCTGTGGATTTGCCACCCAGCCTGGAAAAGGCTTCAGCAAAGGATTCCCAGAGGCAATAAAGATTCTACATTTAAAGAATTTTGTCAAATCGTGGTATCCAGATCCTGCTCAAGTTTTGCACAAGAACTGGTGCTCAGCCTTGAATTCAGTTTCCTTTCAATCCTCAATCCACAAAGCTGAACTGCTGGGAGCTCATTCCACCTCAGCAGAGTTTTAGGTGTGACCTGAAAACCACAAACCCCAATCCCTGAAGGACCTGAGGCCTCTGGGCAAGGCTTCTCCTCCTTTTACAAAGCACAGCCCCTCTGAAAGAAAGCAAACAAAACTTAATCACTGCTACCTTGAAGGAGTCAAGCCCATATCCCAAGGCAGAGCAGGTCCCTAACTCCAAATTGTTGGCTCTGGGAATTTTTCTCTTGGTGGGGTTTTGCTGTGTCTGGTTGTGCAAGTTTTTCTAACGTCATTTCTCATCAAGGTAGCTCCCAGTAACAACTTTCAGCATATTCCAGGTCAAGGTTAAGAGGGAAAGGGAAATTGCACAGGGGAGGTGCTCCTGCTGCTCTTTGAGGTGGCAGGGCCTGGGAGAGAGGGGATTGTTCAGAAATTAGAGGAGTTCTTGTAATTCAGAGGAGCTGAGACAAGGAAAGGGGAAAGCAAGGTTTGTGACATCGTTAACAAATGACAGCAATGTGCAGATGCCTGGAAACGAAGCCAATGTCAGCTTTAAACCCATCCATGGCAAATTGATTTTAAATCACCAGCCCTGTGCTCCAGCAAAGGCTGTTTTTGCCAGCAGAAACTGCCTGTGCACTTGGAGATCACTTTAACCAAGTCTGGAAAACATCCTGCTATGCAGGACCTGTCTCCCAGCAGGGTCCAAGCTGTCAGATTTTGTGCTGGGCAGGTTGGGAGCAGCCCTGATGTTAATTAATAGTAACTCACCCAGAGAACTCGTGTTTGCCCCATCCCTGGAAGTGTCCAAGGCCGGGTTGGAGACTTGGAACACCCAGGGATAACACCCAGGGATAGTGGGAGATGTCCCTGCCCACGGAACTGGATGAGCTTTAAGGTCCCTTCCAACCCAAACCATTCCATAATTCTGTGATTCTCATTCAAACCACATTCATGGTTTGTGGCATCATCCTCTCCAAGCTCAGGAGACCCACATGGAAAAGCTGAATTTCACATCTGCACATGAAAATTTTGCTGCCTGCAGCAGCTCAGATTTTTAAGAGGAAAAAGAGGCCCTAAATTAAAACTCCTCCCCAAAATCTCACAGGTACACAGAGGGTTTGCAGCACAAGGAGCAAACACAGCCAGAACCTCATGAAAACCCCATCCCAGATTAATCAAACCCTCCCACAAGCAGCCAAGGAAGACATTAAACCTTCAGGCTGCTGGGGAATTGTCAGAAGCCAGGAATGCCAGCACCAGCTCTGAAGAATAATTGGCAAGGACAGCAAAATTTGGTGCTGTCCTTGCAAATTGTCCCTGTCAGCCCTGATGGGATTTAGGGATCAGTGAAGCACAGAGGACAAGCAGCTCCCTCTGCTGAGGCCATGGATGCTGGGATGTGGAGGGCAGGATGCTTCTCAACAAAAGGGATGCAGCTTTTCCATCTCCAACTCCACCCGTCCTTGACAGGTGTCTGTCATATGGCAGGGCTGGACTGGCACAGAAAAAGTGGATCACAGGAATAATCTGGGTATATTGACAGGTAAAATGCTGTCCCGACTTGGTTTTGGGGAAGAATCCAAACCTTTTTCATTTCCATCTTCCCTTGGATTGTAGTTCTACAGTTTGCAGCCAGGGGTGGGTTTGTTACTGCAGTAAATGCAGATCCAGCTGCTTGAAAATCAGAAATCCAAACCAATCTGGTGGGGAAAGTTTTTTGCTTGGAAAAAGTCCATGAGGAGCCTCAGCCTTCACTTGCATGGCCTGTGAACCTCACAGGATCCTCTTGTGCTCCTGAAAGACCCCAAAATTCTTCCTGCTTCAAAGAACTTCCGCTGCTGGGAAATTCAGCTTCTGTCAGAGCAACTGTGCAAAAAGGTTTGAATCCAGAGATGTGAAGGGAAGAAAAGGGACTTTTAGGAGCAGAAAGGCCAGGCAGGAGGGAGGATTCAGCTAGGAGAGAAGCTTGGCACAGCTGCCACCTCCCTCTTCAGCCCTGGGGTTGGGCACCCACCTCTTTAGCTGGCCCCACATTCCCCAGGCTCCAGGATTCCAGCAGGGAGCAATGAGGAGGTGCCATCAGCTACCCAACACTCACTCACTCCCAAGCAGCATCTTACAGAGCAATGGGGAAAGCTTTAACCACCCTGAGAGGTGGTTTGGAGATAAATTTCAAGCCATGGCCTTGATTTCTTGCCTCCCCAATTGCCTGGACCAGGTTGATCATTTTGGGATGTCCAGGCTGCCTGAGCTTACACAGCCAAGGCATGGCTGCTCCTCCTGCGTCATCTCCCCCAGTGCCCCCTGCTTTTCTCTCCCACAACCCTGAGAATGCCTTTCCTTGTTTTCCAGAGCCTGCCCATTGTTCCTGGCAGGATGGGCAGAGCACGGGGCGCACAATGCGGTGCCCCCTGCGCAGGATGTGCGCTGGTCATCCCAGGGCAGGAAAACGCTGACACAGGGCTTTCCTCAGCCAGCTGCCCCCTCACCTTCCCTCCCCGCTCCCCACCAGATCCTCAGCATGATCCTGGTGGTCTGATCACCATCCACCCCTCATGGGAACTCACTGCAGGTGACCAAAACATGACCAAAATGTTCACCATCCATGGAAGTCCCATGAATATTCAGAGCCCACCACAGGTAAATGCATCTCTCTCCCAAAACCTGCATCCCACATGGGGCTGGAAGAGTAATCCAGAGGGTTGTGTCCATTAATCCAGAGGGTTGTGTGCATTAATCCAGAGGGTTGTGCCCATTAATCCAGAGGGTTGTGTCCATTGTGTCCATTTTGTCCACCCCATCTGATGACAGCAGCCACCAACGTCATGTGAGCAGTAAATGAGTCTTGGAGACCTTTCATCCCCTGCCAGCCTTTGTCCTTGGCACACATGAAATTCCTGGGCATCCTGAGAGTGGGGCCAGGACTGGTCCCCATCTGCTCAGCAGCCGGTGGAACAAAGACTTCTCTGGGTGTGCAGCCCACGCTGAGCTCTGCAAATGACATTAATTAGTCTATAATTAGTCCTTAGCCCCTCGTGGCTCAGGACAGTGTGTCCACGTCAGCCCCATGTCGTGGACATCCTCCCTGGGGGCTTGTACAACACAAGGAATTCATCCTGACATCACTGCTCCTCGTAAATCCCAGATCTGAGGCGGCTTTTTCCCATCTCTCAGGCTTGAGTTCACTTCCTGGAATGGCTCGAGGCAAATCAGGAATTGGGGGTTTGGGTGGCAGTCCAACACACCAGGCTTCTGCACACCCTGAAATACAGACTGGATTTTCTTGGGACAGTAAGATTTGCTTCAGAGCTCAAACCCTCATCAATAATTATCTCTAAGTGTAAGCCATGTCAGCACTGCCAAAGGCAAAAGCATCTGCATGGACAGGACCCAGCTCACTTAGAATCAAGGAATCCCAGGATCATTTAGGTTGGAAAAGAGCTCCAAAATCATCAAGTCCAACCTGTGACCCGTCCCCAACTTGTCACTAAGCCCAGAGCACTGAGTGTCACATCCAGTCATTTATTTGGCATCTCTAGGGGTGGGGGCTCCACCTCCCTAAGAAATCCATTCCAATGCTTAATCCCATTTTTCTGGGAAGGAATTCCTCCTGGTGTCCAGCCTGACCCTCTTTAGCAGGGAGCAGTGCTGGTGTGGGGCAGTGTGGATTTCAGGATCACACAGAGGTGCAAGCACTGGGACTGGAGCTGTCACAGAGACCCCAAAAACGCAGTGGCTGGGTGGTTTTGAGGGCACCTTCACTGCTCTCCTCACTCATTCAAAGGGAATTTCCTGGGGAGGATTCATTTCTGTCTCAGAATGCTCTCCTTCCCCCAAGAACTGAGCTCTTGTTCACACCTTACTTCACCTCACCACCACTGCTGTTGCTGGATATGCTGTGGGAAGCCCTGGAGATGATCAAGGTTTGATCCCTGTTTGACTTTTGGAACAATGTGATCTTTAGGGTGATTCCAACCCAAATCATTCCACGTTTCTGTGCAGGGACTGGGCAGTTCTCACTGACTTTATTCCCTGTGCCTTTCCAGAGGCTCAGCATCCAAGACCTTCCTTCAATTCATGTGCAATCACTGACCAGATGACCCACAGGGGTGATGGCTCAGCAAAACCTCTGAGCCTGCCCCCACCAGTGGAAAAGAATCAGTTAAAAATACCAGAGTGGTTTGAATCCCTTTTCCTCTGAGGCCTGAATGAGCCTGGGGGAGGAAGGTGCTCCTCAGAGCCCTGACATCTGAATGTGCTGCTAAGGAAGAGGTGTGTATCACAGACACAATAATTCACTGGGCTTTGAAGGCTCCAAGTGGCCTTTGAATGACAATTTGCTCACAGAGGCCATAAATACACAACATGGTTTATTGGGCTTTGGTTAAGATGGGAAACAACCCAAAAAAGGGATTTTTGGAATTGTGGTTTTGCATTATTTTATATGTGTTCTGTCCAACTCAGAAGCCTGCAGAACAGCAGGGTTTGGGGAGGGGCGATCACTTGACCCAGCAGTGAAAAGCAAGATTTTGAGTGCAATTAACAGCTCAGTTTGCTGTCTGTGGTTACTTTTATTCATTGATTAATTGGGTGCAACTGCCTGGTGGAGTTCCCAGATTTTGGGGAGGAAGAGATGTTGGAGAGATGGGAGAAAAAACAACAGGGATAGAGATTCATTATCTTAAAGCCTAAAAGAACCTGGAGGATCCTTGTTTCACAGGACACTGCAGGACCCAGCAGACACAACCATGGGAAGATGCATCCATGGAAGTCACTGGCCAGCAGTTTCCAAGGTGTTCCTCAGGTTTCCAACACAAAATTGCTTTGCAAGCAGAAAACAGCCTCTCAGAGGAAATATTCCCCCACAGCTGTCGATGGAAACCTCTTAGCCAGCCTAAAACCCAGGGCAGATTTTCCAGTGATGTCCGTGCACCAGTTTGGACAGGCTGGAGGAAATTTCTCCAGGTCTCCAGAGTGGAAGCTCACCAGGTAACTCCAGGTTTCCACCATGCCCTTGAACCTCAGCCTTTTCCACCCCAGATAAAACCAGTTTGATTGCAAAGCCACCAAAAAAAGGTGTTGTTTGTCCATTTAACCAAAATCCCTCCAGTGCACCATGACTTTGTGCACATGGTGGGGAAAGAGGACACAGCCAAGAGGCTCCACTGGAAGTTTCCCTGGATTTTTATCCCACAGATAAGAGATTAAATACATGGACATCCTTTGTGGTGTCCCAGAAAAGGGCTGGAGCTCCTGGATCATGGCTAGGCAGAGGAAGAGAAGAGCTTTGCAGGGATCTCATCCAAGGCTTTTTATCCCAAAGCAAAACAAGAATATTCTCTGGAAGGATCGAAGGCTTTTGCAAAGAGAAATAAAAGTTTCCAACTTCAATTTAGTTGGAGTCAAACGTGTGTCCTCATCCAGTGGGTGAGGAGCAAGGGTTAGGAGGGAAAAGTACTTGGCTCTGGAGGAAAAAAGCCTCAGGCAAAGGAGAATCAAGTGAGAAATAATTTTTTAAAAATCCAAAAGGAAGTTTCAGACCCCTCTCCATGATTCATGCCTGCAGTGTTATTTGCAAGAAATTATTCAAAATTATTCTTCTGGCCCATGCTGCTCTTCCCCACCTCTGGAACTCCCAAGCATCCTGCTCCTCTGAGCATCCACCATCCTGGGGACCCCCACACCCACCTTGCTCCTGCCTCCAGAACCAAAATAACCCTGGAAAAATCCCTCTCCATAAGGAGAAAAACAGAGCACCCTTGTTTTCAGTATCTATTCAGCAGCTTAAAAGAGCAGGAAATTTGGGCCATTTGCTTTATCCATTGTATCTTCTGTTATTCATCAATTTTGGAAAACAGCCTCTAAAATTGTTTCCGGCTCCCCTTTCCCATGTAAATCACTCCAAGGTTTTGTGTTTTTGTCTTCCAAAAAAAAAAAAAAAAAAAAAGAGAAAGAAAAAAAAGATAGCCAAACATTCTGTTGTTCCAGCAATTTTTTTTCCCCCACTTAATTCCAATTTAGCAACTCTGTGGAGCTCCCCTTTCCCTAAAAGCCTGGAAAGAGAGGAAGCAGTTCCTGCCTGTGGCTGCACGCGAGCAGCAGATGCCCCAGCTGAGGGCTGGATGTTGTTTGTTGTTTTCCTGTCCCCTCTCTGCTCTGTCAGCTCCCTGCAGTGTCCAAGGGGACACTGCTCAGCCCAGGGAATAAACCCCCCCCTCCTGCAGAGTTTTCCAAGTGCTGACTCTGAAAAGGTTCATTGCAGCCAGGGTGTGATGCTGCCCTTTGGGAACTCAAGGCAGGTATTGAAACGCTTGGGTTTAGGGAGAAAATTGGAATTTTTTGGTTTTTTTGTTTTTTTTTTTTCCTCCTGGATGTTTTTAGGTTTGGGAGGAGATGTGCAAAAGCAAATAAAAATGGGATGTGACCATAAGCACTCCTGACAGCACAAGACACACATGAAACCCTGGCTTGGATACCTGCTGAGGGAAGGGCCAGGGCCAGCATGGACCTGGTTTAACTGGGAATCCCTTTGGTTTTTCACCAGGGTCCCACCCTGCTGATCCCAGTCTGGATCAACACATGGATATCTCACTAAATACTTCACTTGCTGTTTCCCTCCAACACCCAACATCAATACTCATCTGAAAATTTATATATATATATATATATATATATATGTATATGGGGCTTTAGGTTCCATTTTAATTAGGTTTTGGGAAGGAATCCTTCCCTATGAGGCAGACAGGCTCTGGCACAGATTCCCAGAGAAGCTGTGCCTGTTCCTGGAGCCCTGGAAGTGTGCAAGGCCAGGTTGGATGGGGCTTGGAGCAACCTGGGATAGTGGAAGGTGTCCCTGCCCATGGAACTGGATGAGCTTTAAGGTGCCTTCCAACCCAAAGCATTCCATGATTTTATGATTTAGCTGTACCCAAAGTGCAAGAAGACCCCCAGTGCATCCACGAGGAGCCTGGGCCTCCTCTAACCTTTCCCAGAAGGATCAGAAGGAAGCTGCAATGATCTCAGGATGTGCAGAGTCAGACCAGCCAGTTTCCAGCAGGTTCACACACAGAGGAGGGGAAAAACTAATTTAAAAAAAAAAAAAATCAAAGCAAAAAGAAATATTCATGCTGCAGCTTTTGCTTCTGGAAATCCCTTGTTTGACCCAGAGTGAGTCACTGAGCTGTTGACCTTGGAATTATGATGGGAATGCTGTGTGGCATAAAAGGGGAGCAGAGCAGCCCAGCTGCAGCAGGGAGCACTGGGATGAGCCAGGATGAGCTCACAGTGCTGCAAATGCAGCCCTGGTGTGGGAAGAGAGGGCTGCTGCATTCCAGCAGAAAGGTAAATCCAAGGAAAAAAAAAAATCTCCTCAGTGGCTGCACCCTGCATGGAAACACCCCATCAAACCCAGCATCCACAGCAATGGGTAAGAAACAGGTTGCCTGAATAGTTCAGCAGAGTATTCCCATTTTAATCAGATTTTTCCCAGGTTTTGGGGAAGCTCATCCAATGCCTCATGCCTCAAAACAAACAGCGAAGGAAAATCCAGTTAAATTTATTTAGGCCAGGAAAACTTTCTCAATAAATTATCCTGGCAAAGCCAAGCTCATTTTTGGACTAAGTTGACCACCTAAGGAGGTGTGGAAGTATGCAATTAACTAATTAATTGATATCAGAGCTGTTGCCACTAAGAGAAGATAAATAGGGAAGGAAGGTGGGCTTTAATCACTGCCAGGAGAGAATGGTCAGACCCTGAATGCTCACCCCACACTGGGAATCCAGTTATGGAAATATGGGCTGTTTCTCCAGGTTTGGGATCCTTTGCCAGGCACTGACCTGTGGATGGCAGGTTACCCTCCCTTCCTCTTAGACTGAAAAATCCCCTCTTTTCCTGGAACAAGCAAAAATTAGGAGGAAATTGCAATGACTTTTTTCCCTTAAGCAATTTCTTTGGTTGCCAAGGGGAAAATCCAAACTGTTCATCCAAGTCAGACCTGGGGAAGTTTTATTATGGATGTATCCTTGAAGTTCTCACTGGCCTTTCTGATGTCCAGCACAATGAAATGTGACTTTTTACTGGAAAATCCCACTGATTACAGAGATGCTGGAATAAGGCAGGGACGAGGGGATTTGGATTGTTCATCTTAGAGAAGAAAAGGCACTGAGGAGACCTTGGAGCTTCTTCCAGTGCTTAAAGAAGCTCCAAAATTGCTGGAGAGGAAATTTGGAAAAAGACCTGGAGAGACAGGGCAAGGGGGAATGGCTTCCCATTAGATGGAGATGAGTTAGATGGGATATTGAGGAGCTAGATCAGCTTTAAGATCTCTTCCAACCCAAACAATTCCATGATTCTGTGACTGAGGGAACGAAGCCAGACTTTGCTGAGGAGTTGAAAACAGCACATTTCCCGCAGCACCATTTTTATTCACCTCCAGATTTCCCAGGAAAGCAGAGGTGGGCTGCATTCCTTGGCATGATAAGGAGTCCCTACAGCCTCAGCCCCACCTCAGCAGTGGTGTCTCACCTCGAGCTTCTCCTAAAGGATCTGAGCCTGTTGCAATTGCCCTCCTGTGTGTCCTGTGCCTCCTCCACTCCAGCCCCAGCCTCCTTCCCAGCAGGAGCAGGAGATAAGTGCTTAATGAGTGAGCAGAGCACGTATTTTCCCTGCAAGAAGCATCTCTCCGTGTTCCTGCCAGATTCTGAGCCTCTCCCCCGTGCAGACCGCCCTGGCAGTCAGGAATTATCAGGGGATTTCAGACTTCCCAGATAGGAAACACACAGCCCTGCAAGTTTGGGGTGATGGAGTTTTTTAAGGGGGGGGGAAAAGCCCTAGGAGTCCCACAGGAGCTTTGGAGCACACAGCAAAAGGGATCTCTGGCGTTTAGGGAGCTGGGTTTGTTAATATTGGAGCAGAGAAAGGCTTGGCCTCTATTCCTTAGGTCACAGTGACAGCAGAGGAAATCTGGCAGGGCCACGCTGTGGGATGGAGATTGCTCTCCAGGGTGACTCCAAAGGCAATTTAAAAAAAAAAAAAAAAATAGACAATAAGGAGAGAGATAATAAAAACCCTCCAGCTTTTGATTTTCTCCCAGCAATGCCAGGCTTTTCAGGAAGGCCTAATGTTTGCCTACAGATTTACTGTCCCCCAGGCACAGGGGGCAAAGGGACAGAGGTGACATTACTTGGCAGCTCCAGACAAGGATTTGCATCGAGCTGAGCAAAAATTGGTGGCTGGATAGAAACAGGGTCAGAATTTTCTTTTCCCTGAAGAGCCCTGTAAAAGGATCAGGACCTTAAATCAGAATTATTCCTGCTGGAGGCAGCTTTTTGTCCCTGTAACAAACACCAGCTTGTTCTGCTGGAAATAGGAAAGGCTGTGGACAAACAATGTCACAACCTCAGGGCACGCAGCTGGGGAGTCACCAGGAATCCTTGGGATGAAAAAAGCTGGTGTTGGCTATTCCAGGGCAGCTCCAGTTGTTCTCCTTGGCCTCCACCCCAGCAGAACTTTCAGTCCTTGGTTCAGAGCTCAGCTCAGCTCACTCTGAGCACACAAAGAGGGGAAAAAAACCCGAAATTAAGTTAACACAGAGCCTTGAGGAGCATCTGTCCTTGGAGGGCTTGGCTGATCCCATGAGGATCCCATTAGGGATGAACCAGGAATCTGATTAATGGATTTAATGGATCAGGCATCCATTAAACCCCACTCAAACTGGGTACCAGCATGAGAGTTTGGAGCCAAACCTGGACACAAGGAATTCCTCTCACTTTTCCAAGCCCTGACTGTCCAAACCTGGGTGCTGGACATCCCCAGGGATGCTCCTGGAGGAGAACCAAGCTTGTGGACAAACCCCTTTGCTGATGATGCTGCAAGTACAGCAGTGGGAAGGGATGGGCTGGGGAATGGGATGTGGAAAAAGCAAAAAACATCTTCTGAGAGGAGCTTGGGAGTTTTGTTTTCACGCTCCACTTTCCCTTCTTTCTTCCCTTTGGAACAAGAATGCCTAAGTAGATATATTTGGAACCACTGGAATGTTTTCTTCCAGGGCAACTGAAATAATATGTTGATATTAAAAAATTATGGAATTAAATGAACATTGATACAAAAGGAGAAGGCTCAACTCAGGTTTCTTTTATATTTTTTACATTCTCCTCTTGATATAATTTGGTGAAACGAAGGCACTTCCTGAGAAGGGTTCTATTGGAAGGCATTTCCTGAGAAGGAAAGTTGTTCTGCCTGGCTAATTCCAGTGACAGGGACCATGGAATTACATGGATAATGGCCAAAATCATGGCTGGTGGTGAAAACACAGCACGTGGAGCACCCAAGATGTTCATTACTGACTGCCCTGAGGGAAATCCTTCCATGAGCTAAAAATCAAACATTTATCCTCATGAAGGTGACGTAATTCTTAGTTTTATTCCCTTTTATTGTTTTTAGGGGGGGTTAGTTGCCCTTTTTTTTTTTGTCAGTGCTCTCCAACCAATGACTCTCTTCCCCAAAAGCCAAAATCTTTCTCCACCTTGACCACGTTTTGGCTGAGGTGACTCCACCGTGCCAAAAGTGATTCACACACTTTATAAACACCACCAGAAATGCCTGGATATCGGGAAAATCCTAAAAAAAAAAAACCCCAAGCAAAACTAAAAACCCATGCCTTTTAGCTATGGATGTGTGGAAAAACACATTAATCTTGCAGAACACGGCCAGCAGACAGGAGCCAAAAGGTTGCCACCGGGGTGTGGTGAAGGGGAGACATTTCCATGCTATTGCTCAGCAGGTCACAGCAACAGGATGCTGATAACATCCTGCAAACTTCCTCCCTCAGCTGGCCTGGAAAAAAATCCCGAAAATGAAGGCCCCGAGGCACATCATGAGCAGCCAACCATTCACAAATTCACCTTCTGGGAATGTTGTGTTCCAGGGGAGGTGGGGATGCAGGGATTTTCTCTGGTGGTAAAGGGGACAATTGGAAAGGAGGGAAAACAGGGAAAAGAGGGAAAACAGAGAAACAGGGAAAACAGAGAAAATGGGAAACGGGAAACAGAGCAAACAGGGGGAACATGGAAAACAGGGGAAGCAGAGAAAACAGGGGAGACAGGGAGAACAGGGGAAAGAGGGAAAAGAGGGAGAACAGGGAAAAGAGAGAGAACAGGGAAAACAGAAAACAGAGAAAACAAGGAAAATAGGAAACAGGGAAACAGGGGAATCAGGGAAAACAAAGAAACAGGGAGAAGAGGGGAAACGGGAAACAGAGAAAATGGAAAATGAGAAACAGGGAGAACAGAGAAAATGGAAAACGGGAAACAGAGAAAACAGGGAAAACAGGGGAAACAGAGAAACA
This sequence comes from Alethe castanea, assembly GCA_024734035.1. Lineage (NCBI taxonomy): Eukaryota > Metazoa > Chordata > Aves > Passeriformes > Muscicapidae > Alethe > Alethe castanea. Next base: position 17,912,014 of record JANRGV010000008.1, read on the forward strand.
GGGAAAACAATGAAACAGGGAAACAAGGGAAACAGGGAAAATAGGAAACAGGGGAAACAGAGAAAACAGAGAAAATGGAAAACGGGAAACAGAGAAAACAGGGAGAGCAGGGGAAACAAGGAAGCAAAGAAAACAGGGAGAACTGGGAAAACAGGGGAAACAAGGAAACAGAAAATAGGGAAAATAGGGAAAAGAGGGGAAACAGGGAAAACAGAGAAAATAGGGAAAAAAGAGAAAAGAGGGGAAACAGGGAAAAGAGGGAGAACAGGGAGAACAAGGCAGAGCTCCATGGCCAGCAGGACTTTGGGGTGATGGCTCAGGGACCACAGTGCTGGCACAGCCACTCCTTTTATTGCTCCAGATGGATTTTAAACGGAGCAGAGCTGGAAAAGAGGTTTTTTAATAGCTGGGTTTCCACTTTTTCCTTGTCTTTTAGAGTTCCAGTAGGTTCAGTGACACAGAGGTAAATCCAGAGAAGGCAAAGCAACAGGAGAGGATTTCCTCAAAAGGCAGGGAGAGCAGGAGATTCCCATCACATCCAGCACCTTTAAAATCCATAAAATGAATTCAATTCAAGCTTTGACAAGAGAGAAGCAGAATTTCTGCAGTGCAGTCTAGCTCATGGCAGGGGGCAGCAAGAAGAAAATTGTTTGCCCAGAGCACTGAGGGATTTTTTTTTTCTTTCTTTTCCAAAAGAAAACACAAAGAGAGGCTCAGAAAGAGAAGCGAAACCTGCCTGCAAAGGAAAACTGCTGAGAATAAAAATCTAAAAAAAAAAAATCTAAATATATCTTGGTTTAAGAAAAAAAATTTCTTCTAACAAGGTCACTAAATTCCAATTCACTCCAGTCATGACACTGACTTGGTTCTCAGGGAGAATGGGGCAAGGACCTCTGTGAGATGCCAGGGGCATTCCCAAATCTCAGGGAAGGGGATTTTGCTTCTGAACAAGACTCAGTTCCCCCAGATCTTTTTCCAACCAATTTCTTGAAGAAATTTCCAATTTCTTCTCTGCTTTTAACTCTCACCCCACAGAAAGGGAGAGGTTCTTGACACAGCCTGGTGGGGAGGAGGATGTGAGACAGTGCTGGGGAGGGGATTTCTTCTGCTCAGAGCAGTGTCACCAGTGCTGGGCCTCTGGTTAAACCACAAACCTGAGCTGGGGGGACAACAAATGTGCCACAAACACAAGGAAAATGCACTCCTACCCCTTCATTTCCTCAATTCACTTGAAGTGGATGAAAATGGTAGAATTATGAGAGGGTTTGGATTGGAGGGGACCTTCAAACCCATCCCATGCCATGGGCAGGGACCCCTTCCACTATCCCAGGGTGCTCCAACCTGGCCTTGGGCACTTCCAGCAATCCAGGGGCAGCCACAGCTGCTCTGGGGCAACATTCTCTCAGCCTCCCCACCCTCCCAGGGAAGAATTCCTACCCAATATCCCATCTAAACTGGGTTTGAGGCCATTCCCACTCTCTTGCACAGCAAGGCAGGGCCCCATCCCTCATGCTGCACCAACTTTGGGTCTCTGCCGCTGAACTTCCAAGCCCCAGGAATGTGATTGCTCCCAGAAAAGGGGAACAGCTGGGGACAGTGTCCCAGTGGTTATCTCCCACCCTAATTAACACCTTTGAGTGGCTGCCAGCCGCTCCAACTTTGCTCTGAAGTCCATTCCTCGCAGCAGAGGGAGCTTTGTCAGCCCCTGCCCCCCTTATCTCCCCCCGGAGCTTTCCTGTTTACATTTCCCATTAGATTCCTGTAATTAACGCTGGTTGGGAATGGTGCTGGCTGCACCCTGGGATGAGCAGCACCCCCCCCCACCCACACCTGGAGATGCCACCAGAAATTTTGGGGTGGCACCCCTCTGTAAGGCTGGTCGTGGATTTGCCTGATTTTGGATGGAGCAGCCCAAAATGCACCCAGGGGGATCTGCTTTAGGGTGGATGCAGATATTTCCTGTGCTGGGGGTGCAGTTTTGGCTGCACATCCCAAAATTCCAGCTCCAGGCAGCGCTGGCACAACGCAGTGGATTCTGTAAAGCCTGGCACAGGGAGGCTCCCTGATCCTTTAATCCCTCAGGAGCTGCATTTAATGCCCAGCATGCCAGTATTTGTAGCCCTGCATGGCACAGTGCTGCTTTTCCTGGAAAATGCTCCAAATCTCCCTATTTTCCCTCATTTCCCTCCATTTTACCCTGCAGCAAATAGAAAAGTTTAACAGCACTCAGGCACAACTGGTGGTGTCTGTGCAGTCCCAGGGCGGGGAAGGGAGGATGGAGAAGTATTAAAATCTCAAATACTGCTTTTGCACGTTTTCTTCCATTCCTATTCCCAAACTATCCAACAAAACAGGCAACAGCGATTCTCAGCTCTTCATCTAGATCAGGCTCAAAGACCACCAGGAGACAAGAAGAGAGAAAAACCTGCCCAGATTTCCCAGGAGAAGCTCCCGTCTCTCCATCCGGGCGTTTAAATCCCAAAAACATCCAATGCCATCCCTTCAGACGCCAGCGGGGGGAAACCAGAGCCATAAATCCCATAGCTCCCCCTTGCCCCGAGTGCAGATCCCTATCTGAATCAAAGCCCGCAGCTGCTGGACGTGTGGCAGGGAGCCTTTGGTGGAAAGAGCCCCCTTGCTGTTATATGGCATCCAGGGGAGCTGTGGCTGTCGCCTTTCCAGAGCTCAGGAATCCTCGGGGGGATTTAGGGAGCTGGGCCTGCCCCCAGCCACACCTAGGCAGCAGCGGGAGAGGTGCCATGTAACAGAGGAGGGTGGGGGCAGATATGGATCTGCAAGGAGGGAAATTTGGCAGGAGAAGTAGAACAAGGAGAAAAAAAGAGGGAAATAAAGAAAAGAAAGAAAAGAAAGAAAAGAAAGAGAGAGACAGACAGAGACAGAGAGAAAGAGAAAGAAAAGAGAGAGAGAAAGAGAGAAAGAGAGAGAGAGAAAGAAAGAGAGAAAGAAAGAGAGAGAGAAAGAAAGAGAGAGAGAGAGAGAGAAAGAAAGAAAGAAAGAAAGAAAGAAAGAATTTGTTAATTTAGTACATAATTTTCAAAAGGAGACTAATACTTCCACCAAAATATAAGTTTTTATAGCACATTATTGCTATATTGGACAGCTGCATTTCTATCATTTAAGTGCAAATTTATCAAAAAATGTAAAGAGAACACAAAAGTCACAGTATATAAACACATGGTCCCAAATGTCATCAGAGGTGGGTGTCTTCCCAATGAAATCTGTAAGAAGGGGCTAAAGTCACCCGAATTTAGAGTTAGATGATGTCTAAAATGCATGGCATACAAGCAGGAGTCACACTGCTGGTGTGGACTGGAGGCAGTGAAAGGTGGCTGTGCAGAAGTGAAGGCTACTGCCCGTGCTTGCCACCTCCTGCTTTCCCAGGAATCCCGCTGCTGGGCCATCCTTACACCCTCTCTATTTCCCATCCCACAGCCCACTGCTGCTCACATCCTCACCCTCTCTCAGCCTCAGGTCAGCTCCCACGCCACCACTCCAGCCAGGGTCTAGCTGTTGCTTCTCCCCCTGCCAGCAGGCGCTTGGTGTCAGCATCCTGTGCCACATCCCCACGGCCGCCTCCACAGCACCGCAACATCGGCAAACGCAGAGCTCCGCTGTCCTCGTGGCAGGGTCAGAGAGCTTGACTCCACCTGCGTGCTTCCTGCTGTGCCTCAGACTCAGCCTGTGCTAACTACAGCACACTGCAAGGCTCCATCCCATAAAGGGCCATCATCTCTGCAAAGTCTGGGGATTCAGGCTAATAGTAATTAAAAAGATATGTCCATGTGCAGAAGAAGGTTCAACTTCTAGAGGTTTGAGGTCTGGCTTGATTTTAAGACTGTTTGAAAGCTGAAATTTGAGTGGAAGATCCCCAACACTAGGATGTAGCCATTTTTGATTACCTGTAAATTCCAACCATGAAACAATAAGGCTTTCAGCTTAGCAAATACTGAAAATTTACACTCTACTCACCAGCTTGGAATTGCATCATATTTTTCTCATTAAGGCCATGCTGCTTTGTCAGAGGTAGTTTTCCATTTCTGCTCTCACTCTTAAAACTTCATGGCAATGCTACACTGGACTCAAGATGACCAATCTGAGAACTGAGTAAGAGCAGACCTTGTTACAAAAAAAATATTTCCAATAAATATTGATCTACCCTAAAACTCTCACAATAAGATAAAGATACTTTTCAGAAGCCATATAACTCAGCAAAGAAAGATAGCTTCTTCCATACAAAGTCAATGAATCCAGAGATCATGGATATTATTTTCCAGCCTAGTTTGTGGCATTGCATTCTCATACGCCTCACGGTTCTTCCCTGTGTACAAGTATATAAATATATGTGTGTTCCTATACAGTTCTGGGTGTTACATGCTTTTTTCTTCCTCATTGTCATGTCTTTGCTTATGTATTCTCACCTAGGCTGCTTTAATTTTTTCATTTGGGACTGAAAGAAAGAGGTTTCTCAGGAAATTTCAGTTTTGTCCTAAATGCAGAAGAGTGACAAGAATGTTTTGTTTGCTTGTTCTCAGTAACTGATAGCAAGTTTACTATCATGTTCAGTTTCTACTTGGATGCATGCAGAACCTCCATGAAAAGTGAAAGGTAATATCCAACACTAAATGCCATACTAACTCTGCGTATGCATCTTGTAATGGTACATCATAAACCAGGATCATAACCTGGCTAACAGAAACACCCAGAAGACTGAAAAACACTCAACGAAAATTGTCACTAGTGCCTGCCTTCAAAATAATTTTTGTTTTCTCAAATATGAAACAGCACAAAACAGAACAAAAACACAAACAAGACTAATTCTGCAAACTTACCACACAAGATCTTTCTGGCTAAATGGTTGAACATGACACAGCTTCACTTCAGTGTTATTGACAAAACAGTGCGTTCATCAATAAATATGTCATCTCCTGTGCCTTGTGATTCTACTTAACCTGTAAACATTCAGTCTCCTGGATGAACATACCTACTGAGGGACTGCATTAATGTTCTACATTCAGAAGATAATCATTAATCATAGCATGCAAACTTTGTTTATAAATACATAGTCTCTAAAGAGTGATACTAAGTGAAGCTTAAAAGTTAGGTTGACTGATGTCATTAAATCATACACATTTAAATTATATTGCCATTTTTTCTTTAATTTCTTTATTTATAATTAATGTCTAAAATCCAAGCCAGAGAAGTCACCAGTTTTTCTACTAGATCTTCCGAGTCAGAAAAACCCTCAAGTGTGAAGAAGGTGGAGGGGTAAAATACTTGTAATAATGCACTGAGAATGTTTTTCTTGTTTTTCTTCAATTGCACACAGATTCTGCAGTGGGACATGAAGCTCTAATATTTCATCAGATTTCTTAGTCAGGAGAAGTAGGTTAGAAGAGAGAAGCTGAGAAATGAGAGGTTTGCAATCTAATGTAGTCTTTTCAAGGTTAGTGTTTTATGGGAGACACTTAAAATACGGAGGTGGCAGCTTAAGTTTAAACTGGACCTTGTATTTCATATGCAAACTTCAGATAATTTCTATTTTTGGTTGGATCTCATTGATGGCAGAACAGAGGATTTGGGAACTTCATTCTTCCAATCAGTAACTCCAATTACATAATATTACTCACTCTCAAATCCAATACTGATATTTTCCTCATTTCTATATAACTTATATTCATATATTGGGAATCATGCACATAGTGAAATTTATGTGGACTAAAATTAATTTTCAAAAACATGCCTGACTCGTATGTAGCTCATTTTCATTAATTTAAGGCATGTACATCACTTTCTTACATAAAAATAAACTGACTTTGATAAATATCTCAGATTTGCCTTAGCTTTTGAAAAACACACAAACTATAATTTTGATAATTTTAGTAGGATAGTTGTCTAACATATGGGATTTTATCCCTTAGTTACATGAATATATTTGCAAACACAAAGAAGTAGAAGAAAGAGAAAGGGAGAGAGGGACAGAGAGAGACTACATATCTTACTCTCTTAATCAACACGTAGAAACTTACCACTACACAGTACTAAGTCAGCATAAGTCTGACCTTGTCTCTGATGTCAAAATTTGTCCCATCATTTTTCATAGCAAATGATTGGATTGACTAATGCACTTGTTTCTGGGACAACACTTTTATTTCTTTTGAAAGTATTCTTAATGGTGATGGAAGATGACATTGAGGCTTCATAGATAAATTTGAACTTCCTGGAAAAGGTGAATGAGAGCTGATCAGGAACATTTAATAAAATTACGCTGTCCAAGTCACAGATAATGGATGAAAAATGTATTTTACCTTGCAGAGAAATTTTATTTTTGATATGACTGATTTGATGTCTAAATAACTAGCAATTAGTAAAATCAAAGACTCCCTGCAAAAAAAGAAGAAGGTTGAATTACAAAAAAATTGGAGACCATAGTTATCTGTTAATAATTCTCAGACTTAAAAATCTAGCTGGTGATTTAAAGGAGACTAGTCGTATTTTGATATGGGTTTTAGTTGGGAGACAATTTTAAAACCTCCAAACTACTATGCCATTATGTTTTGAAAGTTTGATTTTTCTGTACTTTAAGACTCCTTTTCCTTCTTAGAAAATATTACAGTTTTAAAATGTGCACTGTCTGGACAGAATGAAAGAGTCTTAGAACAAAAGCCAACCAGGCTCTTCTCTGAGAATTACATTACTAATCAGATTATAGTAGTGAAGGAAACAAGGGACTTAGTCATGATTCTATTTACATGTTTTCACAGGTAGATTAAAGATGTAAAGAGTGTCTTTTTCACAAGTTACTAATATCTGTATATTAGTATATTAAGCATATGTATAACTTGCAGTAGAAAACCAGCTGCATCAGAGTTATATCTCTCCTCAGAATATGCAACATGGTGGTAGGTGCAGAAAGGCTGGAGGAAGACAATCTTGGCATTGTTAAGCTCAAGAGAGACGCAAGGAGTGGGCAGTCACCATCTCATTCCCTTCAGACCTCAGAAAGAGGTCTGGTGCTATTGTTGGCATTGTGGTGGCCAAGCAGTGCTGGGAAAGCCATTCCACACCTTGGTCATTCAGTGGTGCCACTGGCAGTGTAGCTGGAGAATAGGGAATTGTGCATGAGCTGTACAAAACATGATGAGGAAGCTGCATACATGGGCTCATACAGACACTGGGGATATGGGCAGGTGTGTGGCAAAGCAGATGAGCTGGGAAGGGGTTTACTCTTTGTAAACATTTCACTCAATGTTCATTCGTGCATTTTCAGTGAGGAAAGTACTGACCACCCACTTTTCAAAGTGCAGTTAGTTGTTACAGATCAAGACAGGATTTTGAATCCTGTATTTGTATTTTTCCTCAAACTTGTCTTTTGTTTTTCCTTTTGTGGCAAACAGCCTCATTTTGTTTAGTAATAATGATTCTTTTAGGATAGCTTCATAACTTCCTCTTCGAGGAGGATTTGAAAATGTAAGACTGGTATGATTTTGGAAATAAAATTGCCAGGAACTACATGAGATAAAGGAAGAAATATCAATAAAAAGAGATGAAAGAAAGCAGAAAAATTTTCCTCTGGGATAGAAGCACAGACCTGAGTCTGGGAGTGAAGAGAAAGAGTTTTCTGTGCTGACATCTTCCAGGATTGGACCCAAACTTAGCCTACAGCAAATCTTGTTGAAAAACTGACTTTGTAAGAGGCGTTTGTTATTCTGCCATTTCCAGCAATTGTCTTAGGGTAATTTGAGCATTTCAGCTTCTGGAAAAATAGATAACATGAGATAATATATATTTATTAGCAGAAAAACACTGCAAATTGTTGATATTTCCACATATCAGTTGTTAAAAATGAAACAATAAGGCAGTCTTGTCTTACATTTGACAGTTTCAGTTCCTGGCACACTAAGCTCTTGTTTGATAAGCTACATTCATTCCATATTTGTGTAATACCCTGGAAGAAATTAGGTTGCAATGAAGTCCATTTTTGTCACTGCATGTAGCAATGAATATCACACCCAGCAGGGTACAGTGGCACCTGGCTGTCCAGACCCAGTGTAGCACAAAGCCATCTGGGGGTAATTACGACAAGGTATTCTTTAAAGACCAGATGGGACCAAGGAACAGAAGCCCCTACCCCTCCCAGTCATTTACAACATAATTCCTTTCAATGATATACTTAATCCTCCCACCAGCTACGCTTTTCAGCTTGCTGTTGTCACTGTTCCTTTATGTTAATTCACTTGAGAGACACAGAAAGGGAGAGAGAGCGGAGAGCGGAGAGCGAGCCACCGGTGCCTCAAGGGGCTAAAAGAAATTATTCATCCTTAAATTGTTTCCACTACACCAAGTACAGTAACAGTTGTTTTGTTTTGTTGTTTTTTTTTTTTTAAGAGGGTTGAAATTATCCTAAAGAAGGTCAATGCTATAGCCCTGTGCAACACCAGCTGAGTTTTATTCAGCCACCTGTTAGCTAGGAGTGTTCTGCACATGCTCATGATGCATTTAAACAGTTTAAAGGGTCTTTTTATTGACTGGCAGCCTCCCTATATTCAGAGTGCTCAAGACATGGCCCTGCTTTGTGATCATATGTGGCACACAGGACTTAATTCAATTATGCTGTAAGCCTATCCAGTTTGTATCAGTGGCCTTTCACTTTTGTGTCATTTGTCTTGTATCTTGTAAAGAGTTGGGTGGATTTTTTTTTGTGGGGGAGGGGTTTGTTTTGTTTTGTTTTGGGTTTTTTTTAGGAAAAGGCATGCACTAGAAGAAAATTGCCTTTATTTCATCATTCAGATTTCCACTGCAGATGTACAGGCTACACTTTAAGAAAAACACAAAAAAAGTATTTTTATTAATACAAAAGTAGCAAAACAAAAGAAGTTTTCTACAATTTTAAAATCAAAGATATACACATACATTTAATTTTGACAGAAGGTCAGCCAGACAGCCCAGACATATTTTAAACAAGAAACAAATAGAAAGATGAGTGAAGAGAGAAAAATAAGTAAATGTATTTAATAGTTCTAAAAAAAACAAACCATGAAGGTCTGGATATTGCTATTCTTTCTTTAGAAGTAGTTTTTTTGTTTTAAAGAAACTGTACATCAACTGACTTCTCAATACGAGTAAGCTTGAATATATTTCAGCCTTGCTTATATTGCTGTATAACCCCTGAATTTGTGATCAATGTGTGAGTGAACTGCAAATTTTCCAAAAAAAAATGGTGTTTTTGAAATTATACAGCAAGTTGTTGCTAGTATTTAGTAAATTTGTATGAATTATGAAAAGACATAACAAGGTGTCTTTCAATCTGGAGTTACCTAGGTGAGGTGATCCTGAAGTTCAATGTGATGCTACCAACCATCTCCTTTGCTTTCAGTTACTGTTCCACAATTCTGACCAAACATTTAAGCAAGTATCAGTCCTGGGTTTTCAACAAGTCACCAGCTATGTCCTTAAGGATATTTATAATGGATTCAAATGCATAAAAGTCTGTCTCTTGTGGAAGAAGCTGCAAAGGTCCAAGCTTTCTTCATACAGAGGCCACAAATGCAAACTGAAATAATATTGACAATACAGTTCCAAGAATCATGATACAGGCAGAAGGGAGACTGAGTTTTTTAAAAAATTTGATTTATAAAGACTAGATTAGTTTTTGCTGGAAGCTGAGATCAATAAAAATATAATGTGCTATGGTGAAATTTGCTTTTCACCTTTCTATAGTGCCTTCAAACGTTGGTGTGAAATCAGTTATAAAATCCTATCTCTGCTCAAGTGTGTGTGTGGATTCCATCACAGTAATAGATAAACATATCTTTGTTAGACTGGGATAAATATTCATTGATATCTCTTCCCTCTCCTTTTTCCACAGAACAAAAGTCAGAGAAAGGGCAGTAGTGCCAAGTTACTTACTAGTCTGCATGGCAAATAGGTATCAGTTGCTGATGTATCAGCCTCAGAACTAAAACACCCTGACCATGAAAGACCTTCATAATACCTTCCCTCCAGTCATTAAAAGAGCTTGTCATGACTGTGAACAATTTATATCTTGAATCTGATACTTTTCTGACTAACATTTTCCACAAATGGATTTTTGTTTTGGTCATTTTCTCTCATCAGTCTTAAGGATCTGAGGAAAACTTTGAGAAGATTACTGAAAAGCTTAACTGAGCTAGGAAGAGGGATAGTCTGGAGAATACCACCCATTCATTTGGGATCTCTGGATAGCATGTGAATACCACAGACATAGACTGCATAACAGGATTCTAGGTCTTCATCAAATAATGTAACCTTTATTATGGAAAAGAGCTCCCAAAGGAAGAGCTGGAATATTTAATTTTTAACAAATAATGAAGAGATAATCACTGGGAAAGAACTACAGCAAAGTATTTAAATCTAATTTTACATATGTGAAAGCTCACATAGGTCTCAGCATTAGAATTAAGTTGATCCTTCCTCTTCAAAGGTGACTGTCACGAAGTTTTCAGATTCTGATTTCAGCCTCCCCACAAAGAAAACATATACATTTACTTTATAAATTCTTAAATCATATAATGTATGATTTGTAATCAAAACTGGGTAATCAAACTGTGCAGAAAACAATTTCACATTATTCAAATATCAATACTTGAGACTTTAACCCAGATCTTCAAGGAAGTCAGTGAAAAATAAGGACTGTGCTGATAACTTCCCACCTTGTTTCCATTCTACCATATTGCTTCTCAAATTATGGGTGACTGATTAGGTTATTACAGGCATTTATGCATATAATTCCCAGCAATACCCCTGAACTAGACAGTTCATGTATATGAGTATATTTTTTTCACATAAAAATCACATGTTCTTGATCACAGTGAACTGCTAAATCTCACAAATGCTTACTTACTAACAAATTGCAAACAATTACAATACACATTATGTCAAAAATCACAGAGAGATATGAAGGATGGACTAATGCAAAAAGCTTCTATCATATTCCCAATCCCTAAACACTCACAGTAATTACTTGTGCTTATTTACTTAGATGTAAGTATGTGCCAATTCACTTAATTCAGACTCATACATGAATCTTATCTAGTCTACAGTACAACTCAATCCACTTTAAAATGCAAATTATTCCAGTGTAATCTCTCAATTCTCCATCTACCCTGACATTCACTTCCTTCTTTTTCATATTTTGATTGTTTCAGTTTAGCTTCCTATGATCTTAGACTTGCCTGAAAGTGCCTTTGTAAAGCACAGTGTGGGTGAAAATCTCTAAATAATGTGGCATCTGGAACTTACACTGTTGTGGTACTATGGAATCATGTGCAGTCTGAGATATGCTGCCCTGGCATCATAATGTTCTAGGAAGCCCCATTTTTACACATCATAGGAAAACTTGTTGGGAAAATATTCATAAAATAATAAAGTGAAAAAACAAGAGAGTCCAGAACTATTGAGAAAGAAAGTTTGGTTCCATGCAGAAACCAACAACTCTTTATCTTTTGTATTTAGTGAAGTTGTACCTAAACAAAATCCCTGAAGGTGATTTTACAAAAATGTCTTACCCTCTTTGTATGGACAAGGAGCTTTTCTCTCCTTTATTTTGGGAAGATAAGCAGCTGAAAGAGGATGTTTATCCCTTTTCCTCCACCATCCCTTCCTCCTCTTATAAGGTAGCAGCGGTTGTTTCTCAACCCCACAAAGTAATGAAATGAAAATTTGTTCAGGAATTCCACCAAGTATGTAGCCCCGTCATAGAAGACCACCAAATTTGTTAGGGATGATTTCCATTAGTAAAGCCATGTTGGTTGTCACCAATCACTTTGTTTTCTACGTGCCTTAGCATAGTTTCCAGGAGAATCTGTTCCATGATTTTTCCTGGCACAGAAGAGAGACTGCAGTTCCTTCAGTCTTCTGCATCCCTCTTTTTAAAAATGGTGGCTATATTTCCCTTTTTGTGGTCACCAAGGACTTCACCCATGATTTAAAAAAAAATTATGGAGAGTGGCTTAGCAGCTTAATTTACCAGCTCCCTCAAGACCCACACATGAACCTTATAAATTCCCACAGACTTGTGCACATTCCTTAGACCATCTTGGCCCTATTCCTCTCCTACAGTGGGCTTAGGGTCTTCATTTTCCCAGGCTCTGCTTTTGCCTTTCTTGACTTGCCTGACATAGCTGGAGTACTTGTCTGAGGCACAAAAGCTGTTGAGAGCCTCAGTCTTTTCTTTCTTTGTAGGGCCACCAGGTCTCGAGTTTCCTTCTGGAGTGGGTAGCATTTTCCAGATACTTCCCCCTGCTTCTAATATCTATAGAAACTTTTCCTGATATCCTCTGTATCTCTGGCCAGACTCAATTTTAACTGAGAATGAGACACATGGAAGAAAACATGCCTTCTGTTTAAAAGTCGATTAAAGTGCGAAGCTATTGGGAAATGATATATAAAAACAAATAAATAAATGAAATTATTTTAAAATACAAAACCAATACCAGTGGTCAGGAAGACAAGACTTTGGAAAGGCATTCTGTGCAAATACAAAGATACATGCTTTCTGGTATTTTGTTATTTGTGGTTCTTAACGGCTGGTGATTCCTGATGCTCACTTGCTCCTCTGCTGAAGATATCAGCTACAGCTGCTGCAGTATCTATAAGCCTTCTCCTAGCAGGTAGGTACTTAGGACTAAAGAAAGGAGAGGAAAAACAAGAAGTAGAAGAGTTTGTACACAAGAGCAGGCAACTGCAGGAGGACACTGAGCAGGGTAATCCTGGGGGCTCCCACCTGCTGAAATGCAAACAGATCATTACTACACTGGGCATTCTGAAGTCATCACAGAAGACACAGACAATCCCTATTAATATGAAGTGACTCTGACTGCTATCCATACGAATGTTTGCACATTTTAAAAGTCAAATATATGAAACAGATGTTCTGATGTCAATGTTATATAGGAAGTAAAGAGAAAAATTGCTGTAAGCTCTTTTCCACTTTGCAGAAATATATTGTCTGGGTTCATCTTGCTAGACTGGGGGATGTATCCCTAGTTTAATACGGAGAAAATTGTTTTTATTTTCAGTGACTAGACTTGTCAGTTTAGGAATTGTCAGAATACCTCAATATCTCTTGCTTGGTTTTTTTTTTTTTCCCAGGTTTTTTTTAGACAGTAGAAATGTCTAGGTTTGAAGATGTTAAGCCCAGTATAAATAAATGCTTTTAGTGTGGGAAGTATTCAGATATTAATATGTCATAAAGAGAAACTGAGAAGTCATGAAGACACCAGTTTTCTACAGAGTTAGATTTAACCTGAAGCTAAAATGAAAACTTGTTCATCTGGGTAGAGGAAAAACATTAAACGGGAAAACCAGGAAAAAGTATGTCAATAGGTTTTTCATTGATTGAGACTTTTTTTTAACATTTTCTAGTGCATTGAATTCCTAGTGCCTTAGTATTAGTTCTTCTTGGTTAGTTAGATCCTGGTCTTGGTGAATCCATCCACATTTTTAGCTTACTTAGTAGTTAAACTCAATCAAAACTCTAGAAAAAGAGAAGGGGTTTTTAAGAACATATGAAAAAGTAATGAAATGATACCCAGCTTCTGAATATTTTTATGAAGATTAAAAAACACATATTTCTGTACATCTCATTGGTGATATAAATTCTGCTGGAAATCAAAGAGTTTTAGTATTTGATTTCATAATAATGTCTTTTCTATGAAAAATATATATGTAAAAAAATTAGGGGTTGCCAAGAATTGTAATAAATTTATTTCATAAATGTTTCCCCAAAAGCCTACTACCTACATATTTTGACCTTTTTTAAATTCTGTTTTACAGTTCCAGAACTCAGATGTGCCTTAATGTATGGTATTCATAAACTGATATGTTAAACACGCACATCTTCACTTGGAAAAAATGAGCAAATATGAAAGTTCTCAGTAAGTAACTAGTCCATTGTTTTAGATAGTTGTTAATTCAGATGAAAATCTAATATGGAGAATAAGTATGTCTAATGATGATGAGGAAAAATCTACAGTCTTCTAATTATATCATGAATAAAATGGGGTTTAAGGA
>JANRGV010000008.1:17928077-17942068 GCA_024734035.1 Alethe castanea
CTCCTGCTCCTGCCCCTGCCCCTGCTCCTGCTCCTGCTCCTGCTCCTGCTCCTGCTCCTGCTCCTGCTCCTGCTCCTGCCCCTGCTCCTGCTCCTGCTCCTGCTCCTGCTCCTGCTCCTGCTCCTGTTTCTGTTCCTGTTCCTGCCCCTGCCCCTGCATCCCTAAATCTCCCTCAAATCCTTGATCCCTCCCACCCTCAAAAACTGGAATGTGCCAGCATCACTCACCCAGGGATGTTTGTCTGTGCAGAGCTCCAGGTTTGGATGAATCCAGGTTTGGATGAATCGGGTTTGGATGAATCAGGGTTTGGATGAATCCAGGTTTGGATGAATCTAGGTTTGGATGAATCAGGGTTTGGCACAGTCCTATCTCCGTCTAAACTCATTTCCTTCCACTCCTTATTGTGGAGAAAAATCCCAGGGAATCAGTCCTGTGTGGATTAAAGCAGGAATTAAAGTGCTTTGGGACTCAGATCAGGCCAAGCATTGCTCACAGGTGGTTCTGATCAGCACAGAAAAAGAGCAGTTCCCCTAAATTTATTATAAAATTATACATCTGTAACACCCAGGTAGTAAATTTGCTAATTTTCAGCCAGAGCAAGCAGGAATGGAGGAATAGGATTGATAAATCCATCTTCCCTTTGCACCAGGACTTCCTGAAGTAAAAAAGAACTATGGAGCTGCTGGGAAGTGGCTTTTTAAAGAAGGCAGAATGGGTAGAAAAGCAGAAAATTGAGGGGTTTCCCTCAATTCCTTCTCCAAATGGGTTTGATTTGGGATGGGTTTTAGCTGGGACATTAAAGTTTGAAAAGCTTTATAAAGAGTTTTATTCATAGATACACAGGTATTATGTTGAGGCATAAAATATATATGGATGGATATACAAAACCTAAAAAATAAAATATAAATGTGACCATTCTCCCCAGGTTTTCAGGAACAAGGAGCATTTTTAAAAACACAATATAATTTCTATGCTAAGATAATCATAACATTCCTTGCCAGACTGAGCAATTTGTTACACATTAAATGATGAGATGATACTCAGAGGGATAAAGAATAAAAAGTCACAGAAAATTGATGCAAAAGCCCTTTTTTAAAGCATTGAGCTTTGCAGCCAAATCCTGAGTGTTTCAAAAGAAAACCAGATATTTAAAAATCAATAGGGTTAGATGGTTCCACTTCCCCTCTTGCCTTAGGGAAAGGAAGAGCCCAGGGAAGGAATAAGTTAAATTTTTAAGGAAGTCTGACAAAAGGTTCGATTTTGAAACTCCAGAGTGCCTTTTCTAGGCTGATTTAGGGGAAAAAGCAGAGTTTCTGCTTTCTCATTAGCACTCAGGGGGACATTTTTGCTGCTCAGCTGCCAGGGCTGCACCTCCTCCAGCTGAGACTTGTGCAAAATCCCTCCCAAAGCACCTTCCTTCAGGAGGGGACCTTTGAAACTCATCTAATCCAACATCCCTGCAATTAATAGGGAAATTTTCAACAGTTCAGGCTGCTCAAAGCCCTGTACAACCTGACCTTGAATGTTTTTGGGGATGGAGCAGCCACCACAGCTCTGGGCAATATGCACCAAGAGTTTTTCCACCCTCTTGGAATAATCCTCCTCCTTTTATGCAGTTATTGTTTGCAAAAAGTGCACACCAAAAGTCCCACCAATATTCCAGGAGAGCCTGGGGCAGGTATTTCCAGTGGGGCAGCCAGCACAGCTTTTACCTTCCCCAGTGCTTCTCTGCCTTTCAACACACTGCATTTACAGCAGTCCATTTTTGTTATATCACAAAAAAAGCTGATTTACCCCCACTAAACCCAGCCCAAAGGGAGTGCACGGTCAGAGTTTGTCAAAGCCACACAAACTGTGTTTGTCCCCAGCTCAGCAGCGCATCCCACAGAAAGAGGAAATGGTTTGGAGGCTGCAAATCTTTTTTTGTTGTTTTTTTTTTTTTCTTTTTTTGCAGATGAACCAAGTGTAAATTAAATGCTGAGCAACAGGGAAGGAGTTTTGCACTGGGAGAAAGTTTAGCAGTGGTCAAGCAGTTCCCATGGGGGATTTTGTGCAGGAGGTGGATCAGCTGTGCTGCAGGACACGAGGTTTTTGGAGGAAATGCTGCTGCAGTGGTGCCTTGGGGTGCCCAAACAGCTTCAGAGCCAGCAGCTGGAAAAAGCAGCACTGGCATTAGTGCTGGAATAACCAGGAGTGGGATTTTTCCCTTGGAAAGCACCAAGGGATTCCTGCAAGTGGGCAGGAGGTTTTAAGTTAAAACCCTGTGCCTTGAGAGGAGGATTGAGAAAATTGTTTCTTCTTAATCCAGAGCCTGGCCAGAATTGCACCTTAGATCAGGGGATTTGAGCAGAACTGAATTTTCTGGCTCTGGACACTCAATACCAGCCCCCAAGGAGCAGCTGGGTCCTGCCAGGTTCCCAGCCCTGTTCATTTGGCCAAGTTTGTTTTGGTAAAGGAGCAGCAGCACCCAAGGGTGTCCCCAGGCAGCAACACCCCACTAGCTGTGGGATGGAGAAGGAAAAGGAGCTCATCCCAACCCTCCCCTCCATCAGCTGCCCAGCAATTCATTGATCACCTCACACAGACACTTCTCTCCTTACAGCTTTGTGCTTTTCCAAGCAGAAATCCCCCAAGGAAAGGAAGAGAGCAGAGCAGAGGGGACACCCATGGGAGCACCATCAGGGCAAGGGGAGCAGCAATCCCCTCTCCAGCTGCCCAAGAGCAGCCACCACTCCAGCAGAAGGATTCCTGGACTCCCAGTTCCCTCCCTCCAGCTCCAGCATCAGGGAATTTACGCTCCATTGCAAGTCTTAAAGAAAATCTGCCAGCAGCCATTAACTCTGATAAGGCTCCCCCCGGGCTCAGGCAGCTCTCCTCCAAGCATTTCCAAAGGATGCAGAGCACATTTCAAATTAAATCCAGGGAATTTGCTGCCCTTCCAGCAAAAAGGAGCAAGCAGCTGGCTCAGCAAACACCCACAGCCCTTGTAGGTTACAGCTTTACAAGGTACATGAGCTGCTCCAGCCACTGAAGCATCAGGGGAAAAAATAAATAATAATGCTGCAGCAAGAACATTTTCTTTCCTGTGCTCCTAATTAGCCTCATTAACCACAGCAAGGTGCACTGTGCTGAATTTAAAGGGTTTGTGGTTAAATAGGTGTGGGGGAGAGGTGTCTATACAAAGGTGAGCATTGGTTGCTGAGTAAGTAATGGAAAAAGGATTTTTAAAGCTGTTTTAGGAGTAGGGCTAGTGCTGTTGTTAATAATTCTATTAATTGACTGTGATTTCTGTAGGTAACAATTGAGAAATACAAAATGTACCTTTTCAAAAAAATCCCTAGGAGAGCCACAGCAGAGAGCTATGCTTGCTGAGGGGACTTTGCTGTTTCCATTCCAGGCAGAAAATTCTTGAGGGCCAAAAATGAGCCCCAAGGTGGGAGGGACGAGCTGAGAAACCATCAAAGCCCAGGTCCCAGGTGGCTGGGATTTCTCTGACCATGTTCTCTGGGCAAACACTCAGAAATTATGCCCTGATTTATTGTTTGGTGTGACCCAAGCTGAGGAATAAGCTCAGGGGGACAAAGGAGGTTGGAGTTTTAATCTCCAGAGATTAATCTTCCTTTCAACCCTAAAATTCTGTGGTTTTATGAAAAGGGGGCCTTGGAGATGTAAGCATAATTCCCTGCTGGGACTTTCCCTGAGGATGGGGTCTGCCAGCCCAAAGTGCATCAGCAAGGTTTGCACTTAAAAAAAATCAGTTTTGTGTCCCTCCTGTGCAGCCAAATCTCCCTGATTGGGAAAGAAGTGCCCGCGGGTTTCAGGATCTCTGATAAAGGGACCAGCCACGGCTTTTCTGTGCTCGGAGAGGCGATTTTTGGGGATTGGCAGGGCAGAGGCAGCCACTGGGTGGCAATCGCCATCCGGCTGCGGCGCCGAGCATCCCTCCCCTTCGCCCCGCATGCAAATACGGGAACATCTGGCAGCGAAGACTTGTAAAGATAGCCCTCAGCTAAGCAAATACAGGAACAGGGGTTCAACCAAGCTGTCGTGTAGTTAAAGCGCTTTTTAAAATATAATTCTGCTTTTTTTTTTTTTTTTTCAATGCTCATTTGCCTGTTGTTGTTCGCCCTGCTGCATCTTGCTGGGTTTTATGGGCTGTCTGCAGGGTGGCACGGTGGCAGTGTCACAGAGCCGTGGCATGGGGTTGGAAGGGACTTTAAACACCACCCAGTCCCAACTCTGTGCCACAGGCAGGGACATCTCCCACTAGACCATGAGCCTCATCCATACCTGTCCTCATCCTGCCAGGGAAAAGTTCTCCTTGTCATTTGAATTATCCTTAAAACTCCTGCTTTGCTCTCCCTGGATGTTTTGGGCAGGGTTGGGCGTCCCTTGCAGCTCAGGCAATGCTCAGGAGGCTGCTCTGAAATGCAGCCACAGCGTTTGTGCAATTCCTCCTCGCTCTCTGCAGGCTGGGCTGGGGTTAGGGCTGAAGGACTGGGAAGGAAACCTGTGGTCTGGGAGTCTGGAGCCTGCTTGGGGTGGGAGCTGGAGTGGTTCACTGAGCTCTTGCTGGGCTTCCCTTGCAGCCCTGGGTGAATTGCTGTGTGGTCCCCAGCCTCTGTTCACAGCCAGTGCAGTGGGACACAGTTCTGGCCCAGGGAGGAATTCTGAGGACAAGGGAATATCTGAAACACCCAGAGAGCTTCAGCTGTACCTCCAGCAAGTTTTGTCACTTATCCTGCAGAGCAACCCAATTTAGACCCAAACCCTGGTGATGCAAGCCTAACTCAGCAAGAGGCAAACCACCACAGAGATCATTCCTTGGGCTGGCTTTGCCCAGGTCTCCATGGCAGCTTCCAGAGCTGCTTCACCACCAGTGTTCCCCTGAACCACACTGACAGCAAATCTGCAACCACCATCTCCATCCCTGAACCACACTGACAGCAAACCTGCAACCACCATCTCCATCCCTGAACCACAGCAAACCTGCAATCATCACCTTCATCCCTGAACCACAGCAAACCTGTAATCATCATCTTCATCCCTGAACCACAGCAAACCTGCAACCATCGCTTTCATCCCTGAACCACAGCAAATCTGCAACCATCACCTTCACCCCTGAACCACAGCAAACCTGCAACCACCATCTCCATCCCTGAATCACAGCAAAACTTTAACCACCATCTTCTGAACCACACTGACAAACCTGCAACCACCACCTCCATCCCTGAACCACACTGACAACAAGCCTTTAACCACCACCTTCATTTATCTCTGCCTCACAGAGATGCCTCAACCAGACCTGGGATTGTGCAAGCCAAAGCTGGGTTTGGAGAGCCCCAAGAGGTTGGGCTGATGGCCATGGAGGACACCCCAGAGCAGACACTCCCAGCCACCTCTTCCCCCTGTCCCCAAACCACTGCCCTGTGGGAAGGAGGAGATGGGGCAGCATCCCTCAGGTGCCAGTGAGTAAGAGGCTGTGGTTCCCCTCTGGTTTTGTGGGGCCAAGCACCACGGTTGCGATGCTGCGATAGGTCCTGGCAGCCACCGCTGCGGTCAGCACTGAAGAAATAGTGCAGTGGAGCAGGCAGAGAAATTGCAGAGGGTGGTGGAGTGAGGAGAACCAAGGAACTGCTGCCACAGGACAGCTCAAGGTACCTGGTGCTGGGGCAGGAGCAGAGGAAGGGGCACAGTGGGAGAGGGAGAGGTGGGGTGGTCGTGCTGGACAAGTTGCTGGTGCTTGTCTGAAATGGGGAGACTGGAAGGAAGGGTGGATATGAGGAGGACTGGGGAGGAAAGCTGAAGAAAGGGATGAACAGGACAAAGTGAGACATCTGTGCAGTCACCTGCATCTCTGGGGGCTTGGATGGACTCGCCAAAGGAGCCAACAATGGATTCAACGGTGCCTGGAGCAGGCAGTGAGGAGGCACCAAGAGCCTGCTTCAGTTTTGGGAAGGAACCACAGGCTGCCAACATCACCTCTTCTGGGAGAGGGTTAAAGCAAACCCCCAGCATGGCAGCCAGGCTGCCTCGCTCCTCAGGCTGGGTTCACCTCCCCTGGTCACAGGTGACCTGAGCCACACAAGCACAGCACGTGTTTGTCATCACCTCAGTGACAAGAGCCTGTTTCCAGCTCCAAGAATAACATCAACCATAAAACCATCTTGTTCTTAATGGATGAAGACACTGGGTGAAGGATTTGCATGGGAGTGGCATTCCCAGAAGGGGTGAGGCAAACACCCCTGCTCTCCGTGCTCCTGGACACAAATGCTCTAAATCAGCTCTCACACTTCTCATGCTAAGTGTTAAATAGAAAAATATCCCCATGGCTTACAAGAATTTTGCTGGTCATCAACATCTGCTCCCAAAGTATGGCTGCCAAAGCTTCCAGGAAACCCTCGGAGCCTTTTTTATCATATTTACTCAGTGTTGTGACTCAGTGCTAGTGGCACTTTTAGGAGAGCGTCTCAAGAGATTAAAGCCCTGGTTTTAAAACCATACAAATGATATTACAAGGGTTGGGTGGAAGACATGCTCAGGCACGAAGGGCCTTTGTCCTGCTGGATTTTCAGACATGGATCTGCAGATACTCAAGCACAACAAACTGTTGCTTGGGCTCTCCCAGCCCAGAAGATGACAGAGGTTGATTGCAGATCTGGCCAGATCCATCTCCAGATATTACCTCAGATAACATCAGCTGGTCATGGCTGCAGAGATGGCTTCATAGGAGGTGGGCACAACTCTTTTTCTGACCAGCAGGTCCTTCCTGTTAACCTCCAGGAGATGTTCTCTAAACTGGCATCAGCAGGTGGTGTCTGCAGAGAGGTTTGATGGGAACCAGGAGCTCTGCGTGGCTGTACCCATGTGGAAGTGAGGGCCCTCCTGCAGTTTCATGCAGGTGGAACCAAGAACAACGGGAGGCACCAGCACCGAAAGTCCTGTCTTGGTTTCAATGGTGAACCACATGGTTTTGTTGTATTGTTTTTATTCTCAGGCCCAAAAATTACTCCCATCTGGTTATTTCCCCCGAAACCATCGCGAATCGGCACTCAGCCAATCGGAGCAGGGCTCCTCGCCCAAAATTCCGTTCTTCCCTTTTATGGTCGTGATCTGGCCTCTCCAAAGATAAAAAAAGGTAGGCACGGACCACGCCAAGATGCGGGCGGTTGGTTTCACATGACAGGTTGTCCCGTGACCTGCTCCTGCCAGGCCACCACAGGGCCACGAAAGAGGAAAAAAACCCAGCGGGCAGAAGGTGATGACACTTTTGGGCTCAAAAAAACAGAGACCCAATAGACATCTGAGGTGGTGAGACACGGAGAGCTCTGGGGGGTGCGGTGTATAATGCCCCCCCCCCGACCAGCCCTGCTAATGAGCACCCATTAATTGGGGCTGGAAAACAGCACTGGGCACCATGGCTGGGACTGGGTGTGGGTCTGGGGAGATTTTCAAGGCTTGGCCCAGAGTTGGGTCCTTGCTGTCCAAGTGATACACGAGGAGAAATCTAACAGAGAGAGCTCAATCCAGTTAGGAAGGGATTTCCCTCCTCCCAGCCATGACCATGGGAACTGACAGACATTGATTTCTGTTCGTGTGTTCACACTTTGGTGGCATTTCCAGCCCTCAGCCTCAAATGTTGGCATGCAACACCTCAGGCCCAGCTGGATGGATTAATGATCAAGCCCTGATCTGAGATTTGTCTGCAAATTCAGGCTCCTGGCTGAAACAACAGAGGTCAAACCCCACCGCCAAGAGCCAACCCCAACCTTCCCAGAATCAGAGGTGTTTGGATCTTCAGGGGTTTTCTGAGCTCTTCCTGGTTCCCAAGCAGGTGATTACACATCAGTCTCTCCTCATCTCATCCTGCACTCGAGAGGAGCCCAATAACCAAGGAGCCAGAAAGGAAACCACTTTCTCACTCTGACCCTGAGCAGCCTCCCTGTGGGCCTTTAGGAGCACTGGATTCTGACAGGATTTGCAATTATTTGCTCTTTTCAAGCAGGATGAGCTACCAGAAGGAGTCATGGAAAATCAGGGTCCCAAATCCTGGTCTCTGACCAGACAACTCCAGCAGATGCCCATCCACCCACCAGTATTCACCAGACAGCTGCCTCCTCCTGCCCTCCAAAAAATGCAGAACATTTCACAAGCACAGTCCCTCATCATAGTTTGTGACTCTCTTAATTCCATTCTCAGACAGAAAAAGCAACAAATTACTGGAAGAGGCAAAGCACCCTTAGAGCAACATTTGCCTCTTGTCTGAGCAAATCCTTAATGTGGGGCAGCCCTGTAAGATAAACAGATAAACTCCCTGGAACGTGTTTATTCCCAGCACTCCAATGTATTTCCTCATACTGATCATATTTAAATCTTCTCTCCTGGCATGAGTGCATTCAAGTATTTGGTTAGAAGGCGGATTCATCTGCCAAGCAGGAAAAAAAAAAAAAGGTGGCATTGCTTAAAGAGGATTTAATGGAAGCCGTGCTGGGCCCAGGCTGAGTTTTTGTCACTTAAAAGCTCTGTAACCAAGGCAGGAAATTTGGTATTAATGAGCAGGGGAGCAGCTTTGAGTTTCAGCAGCCCTTCTAGGGCAGCACAGGCACCCCAGAGCTGCGGAGGAGATCTCATTTCTCTCATGTGCTGCTTCTGACAGTCCCATCATGTAAAATTAGAACATGGGAAGTTTCAGGAACGAATTCTCAAATGCGCTTCAGTTGCAAGAAGTAGAAGAAATTAATACCATGGGGAAAATTTCCTGCCAGGCTGAAAGTCTTGTCTTGACGAACGAAGAGCGAAATGCTCTGCCGAGTCATGGGCACAGAGAGTGGGGAAGGGTGGAGGAGGCCAAATATTTAATCTGCTTTTAATCTCCAAAATTCTTGACTCAGACTTTCACTGCTCTTCATACCAAGAGTGCAGTTCCTGCTTTGCCAATTCCTGCTCGTTAAAGGGATGCAGCGACAGGAGAGGCAGGAACAGAAGGAGCATTTCTGGGCAGCCAAATCAGCCCCGAGACTCGTCTGCAAAGGCTGGGTAATGTCACTGTATAAATTCATGAGCCCATTCCTCTGGGGAGCCGGGCTTTAGTGCCAAAAGATATTGCGGAATTACAGCAATCAGAAAACAATAAAGAGCTTGGGAAAACGCTGATGAGGGAAACCGGAGAAATTAGGGTAGTTAGAAAGACAAATGAGAAGGAATAAAACCCAGGTATTAAATAATTGGTGGGAGGCAGGAGGTAGATTAAGAGCTGTTTTCATGGCTGGGACCCCGAGCACAAGGAACCATTAGATGAAAGGAATAGATGGAAAGGAATAGAAAGGAAATCAAACCCCCCCCAAAAGGGCAGCACTTGCACTTGGCAGAGGTAATTAGAGCAGGGAGCTCAGGCTGAAGCCACCATCTGAAGAGGTTAATGTGAGTGTGCTGTGCCATCAACAGCAACAAAAGCTGCTCTGAAAGGGCTTTCAGAAACCCAGCCTGGCTCCCTCCTCTCCTGCTCTTTTCCTTTCAACATCTGCAGGGAAGCAGCTGCTGGACCACAAGACTGAAGCAAGAGCCTGGTGAAGTCCTGGCATTGGCCAAGAGAGACCTCAGGCACACCAGGGACTGCTGACACCCACGGGAGTGCTCCCCCACAGCCTTGACCCACTCTGTCCTGGAGAGATTTCAGATCATCCCCATTATTCATGCCTAGGGATGACCTTAACTCAGCAGATTTCTGGGAATCCAGCACTGTCACAGCTCATTAATATTTAACTCCAGATTAGGGGGTTGCTGCTATCAGGGCATGGGGGAGGCAATATTCCCCTGAGCCCTGATAAGAGATAGCACATCCAACTCCAGGAGTTAAATAATCGGGGATTAAATAAGCAGGGGATAAATAACACACCGGAGCTGATGGAGTTTATTGCCTGACTTGTTCACTCTTTGCCCCACATTGATATAATCCTATCTAAAGCATATCCAAGAAGAAAAGTGAGAGTCCCTTATTACACCAGTAGCTGACAGGACCAGAGGGAAGCACAGGCAATTATTCACCCTTTTAGGATGAGCTGTACAATACTTGTTATTTTTTTTCCCTGTAAATCTCCAGCTCACAGAGTTCTGTCATTACATGAGAATATCACTCTTCCTTTTTTTGAGAAACAAGAACTGCCAAGGCTCCCTGAATGGAAGGACAAGACACAAACGGGTATTTTTGGCAAAGATTGTGCCTTTTAGCACAAATTTTTTGGGTTCTCTTGGGGCTGGCTTGTGGCACTCTGGAACATCTTGATTTTTTAATTCCTGACTTTGGCAAAAGCACAGTGAGATGGTGGCCAGCAAGATAAAATAACGGGGGTGATTAATACTGCCTCTTTAATTCTGCCAAACTTCATAAACAGCTTGACCTCAGCAGGCAAGAGCTCGAAAGTGAAAATAAAAGCCTGGACAAAGGTCACTTATTCCATGCTGGGAGGGGCAGAATTTGCTTGGCTTTCACAAATACTCTCCCAGAAGTTTTATGAATGACTTGTCAGATTTCTTGGTGAGTCTCACGTCCCCAAACAGCCTCCAGCAGCTGGGACCAGTCCAGATCCAGCACTGAGAGATGCCAAAGTGGGACAGACAGGTCAGGGGCATCCCCATCCCTGCACCACAGGTTGAAAATGTGATTTCCTCTGCATTTCATTGCAAAACTTCCAGGTGAACAAGTATTTCTAAGGGAAGAAGGGAATGGCTCCAACCTCTGCATTTCCAGCTCTACCTCTCCAAACATCAGGAGGTGACATTTGAAGAACAACCCAAACATTGAGGACCTTGACATTCAAAGCTGCATTGCAGATGTCCTTCTCTAAACAGTATTTTTAGTTCAGGAGCAGCAGCTCCATCTGTTTCTTCCTCCTTTCCTATAAGTTAAATAAAACCAAAATTCCTGGAATCTCAGCTCCTCGTTCACTTAAGTGAGCTACAGTTTTAAAATCCCATCACGCTTTGAGTTTTCTCCTTCTGGTCCCATCAGTTTGCTTTAATACTAAAGGCCAATTTTCCAGCTGCCACAAGTAGCTGGAATTTAGAATCTCATTTTCTCCTCTGCTATTCCCCTCTCTTCAATCAGCAAAACATTTTCCTGTAGATGAGGAGAAAAAGTCTCACTGTGCAGGGCTTCTATCACATCCTGGGGGCCAAAGGACACCTGAAACAGGTTTTTTTACATGGGGTGCCACTTGTCTTTTAGCTCATAACTCATGGTAAAAAATCACAAACATCTGTATATGTGCCTGATGATATCCCAGCATCTGCCCCATCTCCTGGAAGTGCCACCAGGTCTGCCTTGGAGATTGACATTTTGTGGCATGTGCCTGGTCTGGAGTGGGGCCACCTCATCAGTTTTGCCTTCATCTTCTGTGGGGTTTTTCTGTTCTTTGGAAGGTTTCAGGCAGAAATAGTGTTTCCCCAAGCCAAAAATAGGCTTTCAGATGTGTTATTGTTTTCAGGGTGCCTGCAGAGAGAGAGCTGCTGTGAAAGCCATGGTGCACCAGGGACATATCCTTCCCCCACTGGTTTGGGCCAGCAAGTGGAAACACCAATAAATTAAAGGGAAAAGGAAAAATTGATGGGAATAGGACACAAAAAACTCTCATTCCTCATGGTGTAGCTGTGCATACAGGATGCTGGAAATCTGTTTGGCTTTGAATTGAATTTTTTGAGCTGCATGAGCATCCTTCGACAGGAAGCTCAGACACTCCTTACAATTCCCACCCATGCTGCCATCAGCAGGGTTTGAGGGGCTTTTCTGCAGGTTTGCTCACCCTTTCTGGGGCACCACCAGGTTTGTTCATCCCTTTCTGTACCATCACCACCAGGTTTACTCACCCTTTTTGTGCCATCACCACCAGGTTTACTCACCCTTTCTGTGCCATCACCACCAGGTTTGCTCACCCCTTTCTGTGGCACCACCAGGTTTGTTCACCCTTTCTGTGCCATCACCACCAGGTTTGCTCACTCCTTTCTGTGCCATCACCACCAGGTTTGCTCACCCTTTTTTGTGCCATCACCACCAGGTTTGCTCACCCCTTTCCACACCACCACCACCCTGGTGAAGCCACCCAGCAGGCAGAGGCCGAGCAGAGCCGGTTGAGCCCTTGCCAAGGCCCTTCATGGCTGGCTGGGGCTGTGTTTCCTTCCCTGGCAGGGCTGTGGAGGCCATGCCAAGAGCTCCCAGCGGGGTTGCACAACCCCAGCCCAGCGCCGGCTCCCAACCGTCAGCGCTCGGCGGCGGCAGCGCCGGCGGGAGGGGAGGACGTGCAAAGCCCAGGCTTTTTGTGCCTCCCCCTCCTCCCCAGGCTCTTTTTATACTTTAGAGAAGTTGGGCTCATCCCTAAGTTCCTCTCCCACAGATTGTTCCTGTTGTTGTCGCTGCTCCGACCTCGCAGATCATGTGGCTCGGGGTGACCTGGGCGCAGCCAGGCTGGTGGCTGGGAGCTCCTGGTGCCTGTCCGTGCTGGGGACACTGGGGACACCACTGGGGACACCACTGGGGACACTGGAACAGAGGTCCCTGTGGCTCTATAGCTGCCTGTTTTTCCTCTTCACCATCTTCTCACTCTCAGCCCATCCCTTTAGGGAACTCGCTCCCGCTTTGACTTCCTAAATATGCAGCTCTGTCTGTTCCTCTACCACCTCTACCTTGGCAGCTGTGCCAGGGAGAAAGTCTGCCTTCCAGCAGCCCAAGCAGAGAGAAGGGATTCCATTTTTGGGGAGCATCCCTTGAACACACTTGGCAGGAAGGGCAGAGTCGTGGTTAAAGGTGAAGCTTTCCCTCCTGCTGCTGGGTATCTTTCAGATTTTATCTGCTGCATCGTGGCTGGGTTCAAATTCCCGGTTGTTTGGGTGCAATAAACCCTGATTTATTTGTGGGGTCGGGTTTACTTGAAGGCTCAGCCAGGAAACTGAGCTGCAGCCCTGCTTTGATGCACACCTGGGCCAAAAGTCACCCTCTTGGTGCCAGGGATTGCAGGGAGGCTGCAGGGGCACCAAACTGGGAGCAGAAGGGAATAAATCCATGGAATAAACTGAGTTCTAAGGGACCCACAAGGACCAGCGAGCCTTGGCTCTGCACAGCACAACCCCAGGAATCACTTCAGGTTCTTGGGAGCATTTTCCAAAGTCATGTCCCTGCTCCCAGGGAACCAGGCAGGCAGGGAGGGCTTTAAAACCCAGAGCAAGAGCAGAGCTCTGGGGTTTTTTAAGAGTTTTGCTGTGATTAACAGGTGATTAAAAGTGATTAAGCAGCTGATGAGGCAGGTTCTTGGGATGGCTCTGCAGCAGCAATTCCTCCCAGAGCTCCATTTGCAGCTGCTGGGCTTGGATGGGCACTCAGGGCTCTTTTCCAAGGTTTCCAGTGCTGGTGGCCAGCGATGAATCCCATTCCCTTTACCTCCCTCCAGCTCCCAGGAGCTCCGAGCGGATTTTAGCACAAAAATCTATTTTTCTAGGGGAAAAAAACCCAAAGAGCAGAGCAGAGCAGACACTTGGCAGTGGAGCATCCCACCCAAACCCGTGCCCTGCAAACCAGCAGCTGCAAACCAGCCCATCCCGTTGCATATTTGAAATTTTCCATTCCAGTGACCACTTCCTGCTTTAACTGGATCGATTGACAGCACAATTCCTGCTGGAGGGAGCAGTCGGCGACTCAAAAGAGCAACCATGGTTGTTATATAAGAACAGGATGAGCAATAATGGTGAGACTCTGACCAAGCCGTTACATTTATGGCTGGAGCACGTGGGGCAAGGGGATCAAGGTGTGCAGGGAGGAGAGACAGAGCCAAACCAGCCCCAAACCATGCAAAAAAACACAGTGAGGGGTGGTGAAAGGGTTTTTTGGTTTGGTTGGTTGGTTGGTTTGTTTTGGGGGTTTTTTTGTTTTTTTTTTTTTTTTTCTATGATTTTTTTTGGTGATAATTCTCCTCAACCAAATTACCTCTCAAATTAATCCTGACTTT
>JANRGV010000008.1:17942168-17960486 GCA_024734035.1 Alethe castanea
TTTTTTTTTCTTTTTTTTGTTTGTTTGTTTTGGGTTTTTTTGTTGGTTTGGTTTTTTGTTTGTTTGGTTTTTTGTTTTGTTTTGGTTTGGGTTTTTTTGTTTTTTGTTTTCTGGTTTTTGGTTTTTGGTTTTTTTTTGTCATCTCCCAGCCTCTAATTGAGCTGTGGGAGGTGGTGATGGAGATCTGCTCCTGGTGTTGCAGAAGCCCCAGCTGGGTTTGTCACTGATGTCACAGCAGGGTTGGTAAAGCCTGTGGGGGTTTATGGCAGCAAAGAGAAAATCATGGAAAAGTTGGGAAAAAAAAAAAGTGAGAAGTTTCAGGGTTTGGAGGGAGGGGCAGGGAGATGGTTCCTAGTTGTTGCATCTGGTTGTTGCTTAGGGTGATAGCAAGTAAAGGAGCAGGAAAGGCTTGTGCAAGGGTTTTACAGAGATGTTTATTTCAGCTACACGTGTCCAGAGTTCAGGGAACAGAGGCAAAATGGCTTGTGGGGGTTCAGGTTTGGTACATGAGAAGCAGGGCGAGGAAAGCCTTAGGGACCAATTAGCAGAGGACAAAGAAACCAGGTAGAAGTGACCAAAAGGCTGACAGAAGGCAGAGGGAACAGGGTTGACTCAGGGAACAGAACGGGGGTTGCTTTCTCTAATTAAAAATGCCTCCACACCAATGGAGTGGCCTCTCCACTGAGCCCTTGAGGTTTTCCATCCTCTGAGCTGCAGAAAGCTCATCCCAAAGCCCCGTGGAGCTGCTTCCCAGAACCCTCCCTCACCGGGATTTTCTCTGCTTTCTCCACATTTTCCCTCAGTAACTCATCCCAAAAGGGTGAATAATCAATCACCTGTGCTTTCCCTCTGCTGCAATAAGGGACTTTCATGCTGTGCCCATCTGGTTTTTGCAGGACCTTCCAGTGAGGATTTGGGGAAGTGATTTTCCACAGCCCTAAAGCTTTTATCTGGAGAGAAGAGCTCTCTAAGGCAGGGCTGGATCCAACCAGGAGCTCTGCCTGAGGAGGGATGGAGGAGAAAGGATTCTCCATCCCCTCTTTCCCACTTTTTGGGGATTTGGAGCCACGTTCCTTCCTTCACATTCCTGGCATGCACATCCCTGGCAGAGACACAGGATCTCCCATGAGATTCCCCCTCACCCTCTGATCGGTTTGGATCTGCAGAGCAGAAATTTTTTCCACTCCTCTCCAAAAAAAAATTCTTAAATTTACCTTAAATTACTTATATTTACTTCCTAAAAAAAAGCCCTTTAAAAATTTTCTTCCAAATTTACCCTAAACCAAAGCAAATACATTTAATTTAGCCTTTCCAGGAATTGGGGTTGATGCCAAATTCCAGGTTCCTCCATCACTCAGGACCATGGAAAATCGCACCTGCTCGTGTATTTGTATTTTTTTGTTAATTTTTTCCCCTCTAACAACAGCCTGTGGTTTTCCCAGTGACTCAACACCGGCTCCCAGCAGCTCTGCCAGGGGTCAGGCTCTGTTCTCAGTCAATCAGCCCTAATTAACACTGACTAATGGTTCTCCATGGCTGTGGATTCTTCCCGTTCAGACAGAATATTCCCACTGTTCACTTCCCAGGCTGTGCTTGTTATTTCTAGCGAGATCTTTTCCCCCATGAAGGGGGAAATCCAGAAGGATTCGAAGCTCCTGATTTCTGAGATTTGCTTAGAAGCCATGTTTTTCGTGCTGTTCTATTTATTACGAAAAGAAAACCACATTTTTTTTCAAGCAAACACCAAGAATAACTAGCTAAAAAATAAATCAACATCCTGAACAAGTCCCTGTGATCTCAGCTCTGCGTTTTAGCAACACTGGAATTGGGATATTTGCATTTTGTTAAGGCGCGAGCAAAGTTTGTTAGCAGCAAAATAATTCCCAGGCTCCCTATAAAACCCTCAGTGCAAACATTCCCACTTCCAATGATCCAGAGGGTGGCTTTGGGGGTGGAATTTCAAGGAATCCACACAGAGAGATGTTTTTTGCCCCTGGAAGCACCGAGGAAATATTCAATGTACGCAAAGGGAGGGGAAGTGCACAGCACCAGGGAATTTGGGATTCATGGCAGACACCAAGGAATGAACGAGGGGCTGTCCATAAGCCTTGATGATCCATAAAAACAGAGGGAAAACCCTCTGGATTTGTTATTGGTGAGCTTAATCTTGTCTGTGGAGAGTTGATGGATTAGAGGGGGGATGATTTAACAATTTTCACAGCCTGGAGGGAGGGTAGTGTGTAATTTATGGGATGGTTTGGGTTGGAAATGGGCAAGGAGACCTTCCCAAAGGATCTGTGATCCCACAGCTTTGTTGGGAGCAAATGTTCCACCCAACCAGGGTGATCAGAGGGATGGAGCAGTGAGGACAAAATGGGAGAATTTGGATTGCTCAGCCTGGAAAAGAGCAGATTCGGGATGATTTAATCATGGCCTGAAGGGAGCCCACAGGAAAGATGGAGAGAGATTTTGGGCAAGAGCTGCAGTGACAGGAAAGGGGGGAAGGCTTCACATTGAGGGGGCAGGGATGGGTATTGGGATATTGGGATATTGGGATGTTTGGATATTGAGATATTGGGATATTGGGATATTGAGATGGTATTGGGATATTGGGATATTGAGATATTGGGATATTGAGATATTTGGGTATTGGGATATTGAGATATTGGGATATTGAGATATTGAGATATTTGGGTATTGGGATATTGAGATATTGGGATATTGGGATATTGGGATGTTTGGATATTGAGATATTGGGATATTGGGATATTGAGATATTTGGGTATTGGGATATTGGGATATTGGGATATTGGGATATTGGGATATTGGGATATTGGGATATTGGGATATGGAGGTATTGGGATATGGAGGTATTGGGATATTTGGGTATTGAGATATTGGGATATTGAGATATTGGGAAGGAATTCTTCCCTGTGAGAGTGGGCAGGTCCTGGCACAGGGTACTCAGAGAAGCTGTGGCTGCCCCTGGATCCCTGGCAGTGCCCAAGGCCAGGCTGGACAATGCTTTGAGTAATCTGTGCTAGTGGAAGGTGCCCCTGCCCATGACAGAGGTGGAACAAGATGAGATTTAAATCCCTTCCATCCCAAACCAAGCTGTGATTTATGCCCCCACTCCCAGTGCTGCTCTCTATCCCCTCCCACCTCACTCTCAGGCCACCCTCCCTGGCCAAAAGCCACCCCAAGTGGCATTTCAGTGGCACTTGGTGCCAAACACCCCCCGCCCTTCACAGCCCTCCCAGCCAGGAAAGCGGTCGGAAAATGAAAATGAAGTTTCCCTCGGCAGCAGAAACCCTGGGGTGAGGTTTGATTATTTTGGGTGGCAGCTCCAGCCAAGCAGAACCAGGACTGGGCTGTCCCCACCTTCGAGCAGAGTCCTCTGTGCTCTCACCCCTCTCTAGCGTGGTTCCTGCCAGCACCCAGCGCTGCCAGGGGGGATTTTGTCACTCATCCCCAGCTGGGTGGCATCAGGGAGGTACCAGCATCATGCCCTGACTCCCCTCAGCACCCCCAGGAGGATCAAGGGGTGATCACAGCCAGAAAAACTCTTTATTTCCTTATAAGCTCCATCATTTCAACTCAAATCTGCTTGTTTTTTAACCCCTCGCTGTGGCTTCTGGCACGCAAGGAGCCTTTTCTTGAGAAAGCCGTGGCTCAGGGGGGATTTTGGAGGGTGGGTGACCTGTCCTGAGCTGTCCCCACAAAGGGGTGGAATGGGGAAACGCTCCTGCGATGCTGCACCCAAAGGCTGAGCTGGTTCTTTGAAATATTTTTAATTTTCTTTTCAGTTTTGCTCTACCTTGCGGCTGCATGGGAACTCGTCTTTGGGCACCGAGCATTTTCATTAAGGAACAAGAATCCTGTTTTTTTTACAGCCCTTCCTCATCACCCAAACCCAAAGGGAAGAATGAAGATTATTACCCAGGAGATAACGAAAGTGGGGCCTTCCTAAATCTGGGCTTTGCAGCTTGTAGCTCCTTGCAAAAGCTGCAAACAGCAGGGACAAACCCCTGGGTGAGGATGGGATGAGGTTGTGATGCTTCAACCCCAGAGTTTGCTGCCCTGAGCAGCATCTCCAGCTCTGTTGGGGCCAAAAAAATGAGATTTTGGGGCTGGGAAAAGCCCCACAATCTCTGTAACCATCCCTTTCACGTTTCCTAATTGCCTTTCTGCAGGGGTTATTATTGAGTAATGCCCATTTGGTTGAAAAATTGCACCATAAACAGCCAACAGGGAAGGAAATAAATAATTGCTAATAAATGTCAAAATGGATTAGCAAAACAGAAAGGCCAAGAAAGAGCAAGTGGTTTTTTCTTCTTTTTCTTTTCTTTTTTTTTTTTTTTTTTGGCTTGGAAAACAACTCCTTGCAAAGATTGGCTTTAATGAAAACTATTTCAGTGCCTTGCAGGGGAGTTAATGCTTTGTCATTTCCTCAGAGTGGGTTAAAATCTGTCTGACTCCCCCACAGTCTGCAGCCAGCCTGGAAAAAACAGCTTTTTCTTCTGTAAAACAAGGAAAAGGCATAAAAAATTGATGGATTTCTCCTGAGCACACCAGGAGCTTGGAATATTGGATGCAAAGAGCTCAAGTGTTGAGAAAATTGGGAAATTTGGCAGGTTTAGCGACACTCCAGGGTTTGAAATTCACAAGATGATGTGCATCTCACTGATATTTAGCAAAAAATTGGCCTCCAGGTCCATTCAAAAGTGAGGGAAATAGGATTGAAAGCCTTAAATAAAGTGTAAGCCCAGATATAAATTAGGAAAAAGTGAAATAACTAAGATGAAATTGTTGTTCCTTCCCAGCCAGGCAGTGTTTGGGAGTTCTCTGTGCAGCTCCTTTCTGGAAGGAGACACCAGGTTTGCTTTGGCCACCACAAACCTTTGATTTAAAGACTCATTAACAAAGCTGTGCTTGCCAGGATGGCTGCTGGGAGCTGCAAAAGTGACTTATGGAGAATGGGAAAATGGAAAAATAAGGAGAAACCCCCACTCAGCTCTGCCCTTGGACCAGGGTGTCCCCCTTCACCAGGCAGGGCTGGTTCCTCTGATTGCTGCAAAAATCTCAGGTTTTAAAGCTCCAAAAGCTGATTTTTAAAAAACCAGAATGCAAAGAAACAGCCCCATTTTGAGCTACTTCATCACAAATCCTGGGCAATTTTTTTTTCCCCTTTTTATTTTCTCCTCTTTCTGTGAACAACTCGTATTTCCCTGCTGCTGTGCTGAAGAAATAAAAACCTCAGGAGCGCAGAGGATGCTGAAATGAATGGCCAACCCCTCTGTTATGCCTCGTGGCTCCCCTAACTCCTGCCAGCTCAACTTGTGGTTGAGATTACAGCGATAAATCACAAGCTCCTCTTTGAAATAACAGCTCTGATTTCACCCAGGGTGAGGAAGGAGAAGGAAAAGGACCTTGCACAGGGGGTTGTGCAAGGTGGGGGGACGGGGACGGAGTGGATTCCCCTGGGCTTGGTGGGGAATAGAGGGGTCCCAAATAGAGCCACACACAATCCCAGGTGGATCATGGGTGGAAATATCAGAGAGATTTTCATGCTCCAGCTGCTGTCCTTGTGTAAGGATGGGGGGTTTGGGCTCCTCTTGGGCAGGTTTTAGAGCGTGCAGCTACACTGGGACCTTCTGTATGAGGCAAAGATCCCAAATCTGCAGGTTTCTCCCAAAAAATACCTAAAATCTGTGGGTACAGCACAGCTTTAGCACCTTTGGGCCCCAAAATGCAGCTTCCTGCCAGGGTAGTGATCCCACAAAGCCAACAGAGGTGATGGGGAGACCCCACTAAACCCATGCCCAAGAGGGCTCCCCCATTCCTCCTGCTGAGGCCCCCCAAGCAGAAATAACCCCAAAGACACCCTCAGCTTTTCAGTTAACCCAGACTGAGTTTCACCTCACACTTTGGGATCCTCAGAAGCTTGCACCAGCACACCCCTATTTTTAGCCTGTCCTCTCAGCCCCAGCTGCTGTGGCTGGGAGACCCTTGCAGGACTCCTGTGGCCAAGCGTTATTTTGGGGTATTTTCAGCTGTGTCCATCTGTGACGGGCCAGGCTGGGTGAAGGAAAGTGTGGTTTGAGCATCTGTGAGCGAGGCAGGCCGGGCAGG
Source organism: Alethe castanea (assembly GCA_024734035.1). Lineage (NCBI taxonomy): Eukaryota > Metazoa > Chordata > Aves > Passeriformes > Muscicapidae > Alethe > Alethe castanea. The sequence continues at coordinate 17,948,301 of JANRGV010000008.1, forward strand.
AGGGGCAGAAACGGCTCCAAGGGCTTTCTGGCCGTGGCCAGCAGCAAATGTGGAAGTGGCTCCTGGATCCTGGGGTCGGGGAGGGTTAAATAAAGACAAGAGTGGCTGTGACCAGTGGGGTTTGGTGCAGCTGAGCTCAACCTCATCAGCAGGAGGGGAGAGATGGAGCAGCCCCGTGCCCAAACCCCTCCATGCTCCTAACAGGGCAGAGAGGGGGGATAAGAGATTTCTCCTCTTCTGTGTCACCCCTGTATCTCCTCCTGCAGCTCCTGCATCGCTGTTGCATTGCCCTGGTGCAATCCTGGCTGCTGGAGTTGACCCCAATTTTGCTCTCCTGAGGGGCAGATTCACAACTCCCCAGAAGCCACGGCCCCAGCGCTTCCCTTTTCTCAGAACAAAGGGTGATGTTTCTCCAAGAACAACAACATTAAAAAAAAAAATAACCTCCACCCCCCAAAAAAGCAGCGCTGGAACTTTTACTTTCCTTGTGCCTTTTGCTAAATTTCAGGTGGGATTTGGGAAGTTGCTGCAGGTTTGGCAGCTTTCGACTTCGCGTTTTCACTTTTTAAAGTCGGCTGCGGTGACCGAGATCTGCCTGCCTCTCCCACACTCCCTTTGCCTGGAAATACCCACTGGGACATGGAAAATAATAAAAACAAAACCTCTCCAAAGGAGCCTCTGGTTTCTCTGATGGTCTCACCAGGTCGCTGGTGGGACCAGGAGCCCGTGGGTTGGTGGGAGGCAGCTCTGATGCTGCTGGGGACACAAGGAGCTTATCCTGAGGTGGTGGCCAAGGCCAGCGGTGGTGACTCATGATGTGGACATGGAGTGGCCACCTGACCTTGCTGATCATGGTGTCTCAGAATGGTTTGGGTTGGAAGGGACCTTAAAGATCACCTTGTTCCAACCCCTGCACAGCTTCCACTACCAAGATGGCTCCAAGCCCTGCCCAACCTTGCTTTAAACACTTCCAGGAATCCAATTCTGGGTTTTAATCCCTCATCACCCAACCTCCATGGGGACACTGACCCACCCAGGATTTCAGCCTCAGCCAGGCAATGTAAGTTGGATCCCAGCACCACCTTCACCACCATGGGGAGGCCCATAAGCTCTTGAGTGGAGCCTCCACCATCCCAAAACCAGTCACCCAGAGCTGTCCCATTCCAGCCCCACCATTTCCACCTGGACATCACTCCAGCTCATGGCACGGAGCATCCAAGCCTGCCCTGACCCCACCCCACACCCCAGAGCTGGACTTGGTCCACACCATGCTGGCTGCCCTTCCCCTCACCCTCCCCTGCACCCTTCCCAACCGGGGCATGTCTTCAAAGCACAGGATTTATAAATAAAAGAAATAAATAAGGCCTTTTCATGTTCAAATTTAGCCCCGGGCAGACAATGTGTCCGCGCAGTGAAAGACTCGGTTTCCTGTCTGTTTTTCGGGGCTCCTTAGAAGCTTCCTCCACACAACAAACCCGGCCAGAGGGCGGAAAGGGTAAGGACCGAGCTGAAACGTGAACAGTGGGATTGCACAACATCCCTGGCAGCCTCCAGGCCCTGAGATCCAGCTGGATCTGCAGGCTGAGGGTGCAGCATCCCTTGTGCACCCACCTGCCCCGGGCTGGCTGGAGAGGATGCCCGGGCAGCATCAGCAGGGGAGAGCGCTGCAGGAGGCGCTCACCCAAACCCAAAATAGCTCTTGGGATCCACAAAATGAGTCATTCGATTTCTCCACCAAAAATATCTCCCCGCTCAGCACACGGGGCTGAAAGGAAAAGCCGGATGCCGTCTGTGCCGGGCGGTGCCAGCGGATCCTCAGCGGATCCTGGACGAGGTTTGGGAGGCTGATCCCTGCTGGAAGTGTGGGAAGAGCAAAGCCAGAGCTGAGAATGATGATGCAGCGTTGTTCTTGTGGTATTTCTGGCCCAGCCAGAAGTGGGAAGTGTCAGAAATCTCATGAGGCGCGACTCGGCCTTGTGAGATTTCCAGCTCTTTTGCAAACCCCCCTGAGGCCTGGATTCATCTCTGACCTGGTTTGCTCTCCCTTTTTGTTTTTTATTCCTATAAAACACCCTTCTGCCCTGAAGGGATGCTCAGTTCTGTCTTCCACCTTGGTGTAGCTACAAGGAGTACAAGGATTAATGTCCCATTCCACCCTGCAACCTCCTGCACCAAAAACGGTGGGGGGAAAAGGGACAAGGAGTCCATCAATAACAGCAGGAACAAGGAAATAAAGCAGGAAAAATAGATTTCTCTCATTCTCTGGCATACTCAATATATGAGAAATAAACCCTCCCCCCCAGCCATGCAGCTTGTCTGACATAGCATTTATTGGTTAAGGAAAGTTTGGGGTGCCAAAAAATCTTTTTCATTAAGGACTCTGTTAAATGTGTCCCTTTCCACATGAATGTCCCCAAGCTCAAGTTGGGGCTTCAGGGCCATGGGATCCTGCAGCATCCCAGGGTCAGACCAAGGGAATCCATCTCCCAGCATGGCTGGAGCACCTGCTCCTCTCCACAAAGCACTTTTATTTCCTTCAGGTCCAAAGATGAAATCCTGGACAAAATAACCTTGGGGAACTTTTCCTGGAGAATTTTGTTTGCTCCAAGCCCCATCCAACGCTTCCAAGAATGGAGCAAACCTCCTGGGAGGAGAAAATATGGCAATGAAGTCATTTAGGTCAGAAAAGATCTCTAAGATCATCAAGCCCAGATGTTTAATGAGGTCACCATGAATAGAGGTGACAGAGGAGAGGCTCAACCCCATTACAAGACACCAGCGAATCCACCCACGAGGAAAAGAGGTTTGACAGCTCTCAGGGCTTTTCCCCCTTCAAGATCTTGTTCCAGCCCTGAGAGACACCAAACCAGCCGGGGGTTTTAGGGCCGAGCCTGGCTCTGACAGGAAAGCAGCTCACGCCCCACTTCTCACCCGCCGAGATGTAAATGAGGCCCCTCCTGCACCCACTCCGGCACTCATCACTTTTTCTGACAGAATTTCTGCAAGGAAATTCTGATTTTTAAAGCAGGGGCATCCCCGGGCTCAGCGTCCCATGGTGGAGCTGAGATCTCGCAAAGAGCAGAGCGCTGCAAATTAATTAATTCTCGGCAGAGGCCAAAGTTCAAGCTCAAGGCTTGTTTGCCACAGGGAATGGATCTCATCCTGGCTCATCCCAGCAGGAAAAGTCCTCCTTGACTATTCAGGAAGCTTCAGTAGAATAAAATAAATATTTATTTAGTGAATTTTATTTTTCTCTGCACACGGGTTTTGTGCACTGCAGCTCATTTAGGTTTAATTTTTTTTTTCTGCTTGCTTTTGAAAATTTGGTCTCAAGCAAGAATTCTTCTTAAATTCCAGATTCAGCAGGAGGCTGTAGCATAAGCACACAATAAATATCTGGAAAAAGAGAGGGGTTACAGAATGGGGAGGGCTTTTTTCAGCTCCTTTCAGTGAAACTCCAGGTTTTGCTTGTACAAAACTGAGAGCAGCCCTTGGTGTTGGGGGAAAGGAGTTGGGGAAGTTTTTCTGCAGCTCTGTGAACTTTCAAAGCTTAAGCTTTTCCTTTTGTAGGCAGTGGAGCTACCCCAGAACCAGATGAGATGACCACACCTGCAGACTCCAAAGCTGAAGCATGTGATGGAAAGATGCTGGTTTTGGGGAGAATTGGCTGTGCCCCAAATCCAGCCTGAGAAAAGCTGATTGAAAGCACAGGACAGCAGCTCTGACTCTGCCAGCCTCCACTTGTGACCCAGAAAAACCTTAATAAAATAGCTAAAACAGCAGAAAAGTAAGGAACAGGAGAGAGATGACCAACTCACCACTAATTCTTATCTCAAGAAAAAACAGAGGTGTGCTAAAGTCAGCTCAGATTGGGGTCACAGGTCCACGGGCCACCTCAGGCACCATTCCTGGAACACTGGGGTTACCACATCGTGCCCAACTGGCAGCTCAGGCTGGAGGTGAACCTTTACAGCATGCCAATAAAAGGGAAAACAAACGTTGCCATTCATTCCCATCCTCCTATTTTAAGACCTGGCCCTGCCCTGAAATCAGATCCCGTCTCTGGCAGCACCTCGGCGTCCATCGGTGACACAAACAGAGAGTGAATTATTAAATTCACCGGGCTCGTTTCCAGCCTCACCTCTCCCTATAGCCCTGAGGGTTGATAAGGAGCAGGATGTCTCAAGGACTGGGTTCTGGTGAATCAGCTCCTCCTGAGCAGCTCCAGGTTGTTTGGAGATGAACAAATTCCTCGTGGGGCAGGGGGAGAACCAGCCCCAGGGTATTCAGCCTTTGGGAAATGAACCTTTATGGACAGGCAAAGATTTTCCTGCACCTGGGGTTGCTGCTGGGATTCTGTGAAGAACCAAAATTAGGAGAGAAGACCAGAAATAACACAGTGACCCCTTTTCCTGCACCAGCTCGAAAAGGTGATGTCACTTTACCAGAAATACGGAATAATTTCTCAACGAGGCAAAACCAAGGGCAGGTTTTGCTTTCACATCGAGACCTCTGCAGTTTCAAACTCACAGCAGGAAGAGTTCCAGGCCAGGTGAAATAATTTGGGATGGAAGGAATTATTAAAAGTCATCTAGTCCAAACTAGATAGCCCAAAGGCCATCCAAATGGGATGGGTGCTGGCCAACCAGCCTGGCCAGACACCTGCTGCTACTCAAAATCCTCCCTGCTGCTCAAAACCCTCCTGCAATGACATCTCTTGGCTTCATGACTCATCCTTGCAGCAGGAAGCTTCACCCAGAAAATCTGATGGGGGAAAATTAAGAAGTTGTGCTTTTTCTAAACACTCCAAATCATTGCCCTCCTTGAAAACCAACCGAGCCAATATTTCATCAGAGGGCACAGCCCTCAGCTCGAGAAGATGGGGAATTTCAGGGGATCACAATCCTGAGGGCTCACACCAATCCTGCCCTGCTCCAGCTGATGTTTCTCCTGGGGGAGTTGCACCCCATGGCTTTGAGTGCCCAGCCCAGCAAAGCTGTAAAACCCCTCAGTTTCTCACAACCCACAGCAAGATTAAAATTACCCCAGAATTTCCAGACTCTTGTCGAGACTGAGAGTTTCCCACATCCCCCCGAGGGCAGAGCCCCACAGGGTGGGAGCAGGGGGTTGTTTCCCCACCACTCCGTTTGGTGTTGGTGTCCTGCCCCAAAAAAGGAGACCCAGCACCATCACTGGCTGTGGGCAGGAAATCAAGCATACAGTGCACCAGAGATGCTCCTCAGGAGGAACCCAGGATCTCCTGCTCTTCCAGTGCTGTGTCCTGTCCAATGGGGTGGAATCCCTCTCTCCTTTCTGATGCCATCCCTGAATAATCCAGCCCTTGGCCCTCACTCCTTAGGGGCTGGTCCCCAGAGCCATGAGTGGGTTAAGAGCATTAAAGATGTCCATGGAGGAGAACTGTGCTGGGGGCTCTGTCCCTCCACGCTGCAGCCACAGCCCATGGTCCAGGCTTCCCTCAGCTCCTGATTTTGGGGTTCAGCTCAGCCACACTTGCTCCTTCCCCTCCCAGGGATCTCTTGGATGTTGTGTAGGACCAGGGCTGGACATGTGGCAGATGTTCACCCTTCTCCTGAGCTGCTCCAGCAGTGAACCTCCCTCCAACCATCACCATCTCTCACTTTTCCCCCACCTTTTCCATCTCCTGCTCGGTGGTGAACACCACAGACCACCTTCCCCACCTTCCCAGCCACGAGCCTCCTTCGCCAGGCTCTCCCTGCCTTTGCTGCCAACACCACCAGTGAAGACTCCCTTCCCTTCTCCTCCTGAAGCTGAGAGGCTCTTCCCATCTCTCCTTGGATCAAGTCTCCTTCAGACCTCACCATCTGCCCAAGAAGGGACTGGAGGTCAAATTGGTCACCAGCATTTAGGAGCAAACAGAGAAAACTTGGGTTGAAGCAGCAAAGCAAATCAGCAAATTTGAAATATTTGGTATTTTTACAAAAGAGGTGTCCAGGCCCTCCTCCAAAACGACACCAGACTGTATTTTTGGGGCAGAGGTGTAAAAAACATTCCCCAAAATGGTGCCTCTTGCTATTTTCTAGCCATGATCCCTGGGAAGACCAACCTGCCTTTTGCACCCTGCAGACCTGTCCATGAGCCAGATTTCTCTCAGGGAGAAGTGGTTTCTTCTCAAATACAGAACAGAAAGGCACAGGCAGGGAATCACTTGTTTCAAACCACTGTTGCTTCCACATCCCTCAGTCCTCCCTCTGAAGCCCAACAGAAGAAAAAGCAAGAACCACAGGATGCTGGAAATTTATATTATTGAAATTAATTGCTCCAAAGACAAAAAATCTTGTTATTCTTTTGGGGTTTTGAGCAGCCTGGTCCAGTGGAAAGTATTCCAACCTCTGGGATGAGCTTTAAGGTCCCTTCCAACCCAAATCCTTCCATGTTTCTATGATTTGCATTTCTCTGAAAAACACCCAGCACAAAGCAAGGAGGTTTTACATAACCCATGTGAATTATTCTCTCAGGAGGAGCTGGAGCAACTCTTCTGAACACACAACTCCATTCACACACTGGGGTGAAAAAGAAGGAAAAGGAATATTTCTCCAGCTTGGAGTATTTTTTTTTTAACCATCACATTGCAAAATCCTCCTTGTGCAATGGCCTAAAAATGTCCTTTTGCTTGTTCCCATTCCCATTTTAGGGCTGAGACCAAGGAAGAGCAGCAGAGGCCCAGGTTACCTGGTGCCCCTGGGACACACAAAAAGCTCTGCCTGGTTTTTATGGCTCCTCGGTGCATCCGGGTGTTTTGCTACTGCAAACAAATCACCTGCAATAAAAACATGTCAGAGCAGGACACAGCCCCTAAGCACATGCAAACTGAGGGGGAAGGGAGGGGATTTCAGCCTGGACTTGGTTTCAGGCTTGGTCTCATAACAAACCCAAATATTGCCTTGCTTCTCCTCGTCCCTGTGTTGTCTGTGCTGCTGTGGCTTGGGTGGAGCCTGTTTTGGCGAGCCTGGTGTTCAGGCAGAGACCTGCAGAGGGAGAGGGCATCTGGCAAAAGCTGGTTCTGAAAATTAAGGGCTGTCACGTTTTCTGGGGTTTGGGATCTCCTTTCCTCTGCACAGGACCTTCCTGCAGCCAAGCCCGGCTTGAGGAAATCCTGCAGCCTCAGGCTCCTCACCCTCAGCTCTTCCCACCACCTCCTCTTCCTCCTTTTGGTGGAGCTGAGATGCTCAGAGCTCAGGTGGTGCCTTTGGTTGATCCTTGTGCTGCCTCCACAGTTCTGACCTCATGGTTTGGCCCTTGAACTGAGTCCCACCACCCACCCAAACCAAAAGACAGCTGAAAAGTGTGACATGAAACCATGTCCAAAAAACCATCACAAAATGGGGCAAGGCCCTTGAGATCCACCAAAGTCAACTCAGGGTGGGTTTTCCTGCCAGCTTTCCATCACAAATCATCATCCTTGGCCACAAAACCACCCAAGGGAGTATAAATCCCTTTGGAAAAGGAGGTTGGAGCCTCCATGGAGCTTTCCTGCCTCCCCAAGGAGCAGGGACCCCTTCGGAGGGGGCTGCTCCCATATTACAACACGCTGGCAGGAAAAGCCTGGAGCAGCTCACTCTGGACAGTTCTGCTGTGCTGAGACGGGGGCATTGAGCAATCACACCAGTTGGAGAGCCCGGTGTCTAGAAATAAAAAGTGACTGTTTGTTTTCTAACGCCCCGAGAGGCGCCTGGGGGGCTCGGTGCCAGGCAGGGGCAGGCTGGAGGAAGCAGCTGGAGCTGCTGGGCCTTGGATCCCTGAGCAGTTCAACTGTGAGCTGGGACCTGCCACCCACAAAAATCTTGAGGATTTTTCCAGTCTAACTTTCTCAAGCTCAGCTTTTTCCCCAAGCTAGAAACCTTTTCCTAATGTAAACATAAGAGAAATAATTATAACAAAAAATAAGCACCTACTAAATCCATGAAAAAACCTAAAACAAAAAGTGTTGTTTTCTTTGACCTATTTTATTTTGCACAAACTCTTTTGTTTAAAAAGCATAGTTTTCTTCAATAAATACTCTTTTTCTTGCACCATACAAGAAAAAGTCATGTTACTGTGTCCTTTCACTGCTCCACAGCCCCACACAGTAACAACCCACTTGTGGTTGCACAGCACTGGATGGAGATGCCTGCAGAGCTTCTCCTCTTCCTCCAGGTTGAGTGGGGATAAATCTCAGGATTTAGCTGGGACAAACCTCGCCTTCCTCCTCCCCAGCCCATCAAACTTGTTCTTGACACAGATTTGGCACTAGGTGACTCCTCACACTGGGTTTTAGGTATGTGGGAGGGGTGGGCAGACACTTGTTGTCCTCATGGATGCTGAGTTCTTCTCCTGAAGCCACTTTCAGTGGTGTTCTTGGTGTTTGGTGAGGGCCACATCATGGGAAACTCCAGAAACACATGATGAACAAGATTAATACACCCCAGCTCATTTTTTCCAAAGAAAAATGCTTCCCAGGGGCCCAGCTGCCTTCCAGCCCCAAATCTCAGGAGAAAGGTTGGTTTTGAATCCAAATTACGTCCCTGAGTCAGTGAAAAAAACATCAAGGGGCTGCAGTGCTGATCGCATCTCTTGCAGCACCTGGAAATCAAAATGTTTCTGTGTCCACCCAGATGTCTTTAGGTTGGAAAATCAGAAAATTCCCCCAAATTTCCTGCCCTGGTCCACCCTTCTGTGCCAGGTAAGCACATGGCTCCTTCCCAAATATTCTTGAGGGAGCCCTGCATGTCCTGCAAAGTTTCCTTCATGGAAACCAAGCTCCACTCTCCTTCCCAGGTGGAATCTTCTGCTCCTGAAGGCAGGAGTTCAGCCTGGGCAACTCCCAGAAATTCCATTCCCACAGGCCTTCTTGGGAAGCAAGGAGATGTATTGACATCAAGTTCTGACCCCAAGTCTGGGAAAGCACCAAAAAAGCAGCAAGAATTTTGGGGAGGGCGGCCTGAGCTTCTCATTTATGCTCCACTACCCTGCTGTGCCAGGAGGATCATTCAGTGGAGGGGATGCAGGGCATAAATCACCCCCAGGGTTTGGGGACAGGGTCCTCAGCCAAAAACTTGGGCCAATTTTCGGACTTGCCAGCAGACAAGGCACTGACAGAGAGGAGCTGGCCCTGGCAGTGAGGTTTCACTTCAGGGAGGTGGCAGAGAGGAACCCAAATGAACAGAAACCAACGAAAGGCTTTGAGTCACCAGCCAGCCCAAACCACGGAGACAGGGCCCAGCTGCAGCAGCAGCTCCTGCAGCTCCCAGGGACGAGCAAGGTGCAGGGATGGGATGCAGGCTCTGCACTGGGGCACTTCCAGACCCCACCAGCTGGGGATGGCAGTGCCATCCCTGCCTGCCTTGCAGGGAAAGTGAGAGATGTGCAGGAGCTCCTGCTGGAATTTCACTGAAGCCACGGTGACTCTGGGGCCAGAGTGTGAAATCAGTGCACTTACCTTGAAATCTGGGACATCATGGTGGATTCCTCGGGATGGGTTGCAGGATGGAAATCCAGCTTAGGGCTAAACCAGGCATTAAAACTAAGCCCAGCACTTCTGCAAGCCCCAGCTGAGCTGAAAGGGGACCCCTGCCCACAATCACATGCCCACCCCATTACTCTTCTTGCATCCCACTTCCCATTCCCACCAGGAATTTCCCCTTGGAATCCCTCTGGGGTGGAAGCTGTGGTGCTGGTTAAGGTCCCAAAGCGAGCTCTGGGCTCTGAGACACTGAAAACACTAAAAATAACCAGTGCAATAAAAGGCACCTCAGCTCCCCACAGCTCTTCCGTGGTCTGGGGTGGAAATTGAAAGAGCCCTGGGCAGGAGCAGGTGGCTCCAGGCAAGCACAAGGTGCTGGTTTCTGGGGAAGGACTTGGCCCTGCACATCTGGGCAAACCACCAGTGGGGATTTTGGTGGCCCAAGCTCCAGCCTGTGTGCTCCAGCACAGCCCACAGTGGGTACCTGGCTCCCACCTCCACCCTGCCAGGCTCCACTGGAGGTGAGGTGAGCAGCAAGGGCTGGATTCAAAAAAAAATTGGATTAAAAAAGCAGAATTGAAGCCTTTGGGGTCCTCAGGAAGAGCAGAGAGAGGCTGAGCAGTGCTCACAGTGCACCTACAGGTGCCATGCTCACCTCAATGCCACAGCATCCCACAGGAGCTTACAGGATTGGGGTCTCCTTTGCCTTTAGGATCCTGAAAAATGTGGCTCTTCTCACAAGCACCAAAGCCAAGTGCTGTAATGCCTGCAGAGGATGGGCAGCAGGGCACAGGAAGGACCAGGAGCATCCCCCCAACAGGGCAGGGGCAAGGATGGAAGAATTCTCTTAATCCTCATGTTTGATCACAAAGTTCAAGCTGGTTCTCCCTTAGACCAGAGCCCTGAGAAATCAGCATGGAGAAGGGTCCTGGTTTCTGCTGGGATAGAGTTCATTTTCTTCTCAGTAGGGGTGAGCAATTGTATTGTGCATAACTTGCTTCTCTTCACTTTTATTCTTCTTTCCTTTTCGTTGCAATTACTATACTTTATATTTTTATAATTGGAATCCCTGAATGGTTTGTATTGAAAAACTCATCTCATTCCACCTCCTGCCATGGGCAGGGACACCTTCCACTATCCCAGATTGTTCCAAGCACCATCAAACCTTGCCTTGAGTATTTGAGGGATCCAGGGGCAGCCACAGCTCCTCTGGGCACCCTGTGCCAGGGCCTCACCTCCCTCACAGGGGAGAATTTCTTCCCAAAGTAAAGAATTTCTCCCAAATATTAAACTGTTCTCAATCCACAAGGTTTTTCTTTCCAATTCCCCTCTCCTTGAAGTGGCAGCAGGGAATAAGGGAAGCACCTGGCTGGGATTGCACCACGAGAGGACACTGGGGAAAAGCTCCTATTTTCCATGGGAAAAGGAGAAAAGGAAAGTTTTGGACACAACCATAAAAAACTGGCCCCACCCCATGACCTGGAAGCACCACACCCAGCTCAGTGCTGGGGCAGATGAGCAGGGACACATCTTCCTCCTCCCTGGGATGAAGGCTCCCCAAGTGACCCCATTTCCCTCCCTCCATTGCATTACAGCATTTTTGACTCATTTCTTTCCTGCCTGGAGATGAATCCAGGAAGTTCTGGAAGAGGAAGGAGGTGACAGAGGCTTACCACAGACCCCACCACAGGTAAAACCAAATCAGGGGCAAGTCAGAGATCCCAGACTCCCCCCACCAGCCCTGAGACCCCACTCATTCCACCCAAAAACCACATTGCAAGAGAAATACAAAACATAGCACTTTAATTGCAGGGAGATATAAAAATTTACCCCCAAAAATTAATAAATCTCAGGCATACAATAAATAGGCAGCTTTGGTGGCATGCACACGTGTGCAGCCCTGCTTTGGGAGGCACCAGCAGCTCCCCAGAGCTGGGGGCACACACAGAGGCTGTGAAAATGAGGATTTACACATGGATGACGCTGCCTGGACACGCTTGGGAGAGCCCCACACGTGTGTTTGGGAGGGTGAAGCCAAGCTATTCACACTGTGCTGCAAATCTTGAAAAATTAAAATTCTCTATATTTATATAAACTCCGGCTCTGGTCAGGAAAAATTAAGATTCCTGTACGTTTTCATAGTCAATATTTACATGTAGAATCTCTGGTTTGCAAATTTCAATCCACTTTGGCATGAAAGAGAAACACATAAATCTCACAGCAAAAATAAAGAGGAATTTCAGGAGTTCTCTTTGGGAGGCACACCCTGCCTTCCATCAGCAGGGCTCTCTGAAGGGGGAAAGCTGATTCCTGGATATAATTTCCTAAATTTGAACATTCTAAGGCTTTTCCAAGAGTCACCCCTTATCAAATTGCTGCTCTCAGCAAGGTCTGAGTTGCAGATTGTTGGGGCAGGTGGTTACAGCTGTTGATTTTTGGTTCTGCTTGACTGGCCATTAACAAAGGCAACACAAAGCAAAGCCAGCCCTGACCTTCCTTGTCCCCCATGAGCTACAGACAGTCCTGGCAGTAGAAAAGTCACTTTTCTCTTTTATCATAAATCGTTTAGAGGATAAACACTGAACATCCGACCACTGGAAACGGCAAAGAACAAAACCCAGCTTTCCAGAAAAAAAAAAAAAAAAAAAAAAAAAAAAAAAAAAAAAAAAAAAAAAAAAAAAAAAAAAAAAAGGGGGGGGGGGGGG
>JANRGV010000008.1:17966958-17977728 GCA_024734035.1 Alethe castanea
GAAAGGAAGGGAAAGGAAGGGAAAGGAAGGGAAAGGAAGGGAAAGGAAGGGAAAGGAAGGGAAAGGAAGGGAAAGGAGAAGAGCTACCTTGAAAATAGAAGCATCCACCTCCTGGTTGTAGTCCTGCTTGCCGGCGTGCTTCCAGGGGATGCGGAACATGGACTTGTGCTCGTTCTCCCAGATGAGCCCCGGGTAGAGCTCGCTGTCGATCTGCTCGATCAGCCACTGCCGCAGGCGCCGGCCGCCGTTGCGGTCACACATCCTGCAGGGACACAGCCCAGCCCCGTCAGCTCTGCCACTTCCATCCCAGCACGGCTGGGGAGCGGGGCTTGGGCTGCTCTGCCCCATGCTCAGCTGGCAGAGGCACCACCTGCAGCTTTTGGAAGCCAAATGATCTTGTGCTTCAATGATCCTGAAGGTCCCTTCCAACTCAAACCCACAGTTCTGTAATTTTGTAATTCTAGGATTAAAATATCCCCACCCCACCCCACCCCGTGCTTCTTTTAAAATTTAAAAAAAAATCAAGACAATTTCCTTCTGAGTTACTACAAATTCTTCCTCCGGCTCTACCAAAGTTCCGCTCCCAGAAGCAGCTGACTCAGTGCTCTGCTTATTCCTATTTTGCTGCAGGATAAATCACAGAGGAAGCAGATGGATTGAAGCCTCCAGCTGTGCTGTCACCTGAGGTAGTGACACTGGGCAGGCCATCCTGGGGTGCCAGAGCTGTCCCTGGCTGGTCTTGGCACAAGGATTTGTCCCGGAGGGGGCAGCAGCTCCTCTCACCAGGCACTATGTGGGGAGCAGATGCCAGCTCCAAACTGCATCCCAAATCCTCACAGGGACAAGGAACACACAAGTGCTGGAAGCAAAGTGCCAGGCTCAACCCTCCCTGTCACCTCCATGGCATGACAGGAGCTGGTGGCCTGGCAGAAGTGAGCAGCAGCCCCTAAATCAACTTTCCAGGCATTTTGGGCTCTAAATTTTACTGGACTGCCTCTCCCTCATTTGTTTGTTATTTACTGTTCCATTGGAAGATTTTTGGGGAGAAAACAAGGATGCTCCCAATATAGCCTGAGGGCCAGTGGTCCCTGCTTTGCCATGGGCTCCCACTACCAAATTCCATCCCTTCTCCACTGGCCAGCAGGACACAGAGATGGCCCTGGCTACTCAGAGCACAGCCCCTGTTTTTCAGGGATGGTGAGCACCAACACCACCAGGCAAAACTCACGGAGGGCACAGCTCTGGCTGCCCCAAAGGACATCTAGGAGGAGTGGGCAGCCTCTCTGGGGGCTCCAGCGCCCAACCTGAGTGATGCCAAAAGGGAAGAACCTGAGAAATCCCGAATTTAGGACAATCTTAAATCACGCCGTTTTCTAGAAAGCTTCTCCCCATCACTGCCAGAGGACAGAGCTGCATCTCCCTCCCCGAGAGCGAGTCAAGGAGCCCCTTTCAACCCGCCCATCCCGGGCTGGGTCCCTGCGCAGGGGACCGCGATGGGGACTTCCCCCACCCGTGCGATGCCGCGAACTCCCTGCCCTTCTCCGCAGCCGTGCGGGTAACCGGGCAGGGCTCGGGACTTGTCCCCCTGCCTTTCCGCCGCCCAGTGCCGGTGCCTTCCCCGTTTCCTCTCACAGAGGATGCCCGTACAGGTCGCTGTGCTGCGGCAGGTCCCTGTCTATCCCACGGGGGATGCCGGTGCCGGTACCTGTCCCTCAACCGGTCCCTGCCCACCCACGGGTGATGCCGGTGCCGGTACCTGTCCCTCAACCGGTCCCTGCTCACCCACGGGTGATGCCGATACCTTTTCCCTGGCTGGTCTCTGCCCTCTCACGGGTGATGTCGGTGCCGGTATCTGTCTCTCACCCGGTCCCTGCCCACCCAAGGGTGATGCCGGTATCTGTCTCTCAACCGGTACCGGTCGTTGTCCCCCGGCCGGTCCCAGCCCACCCACGGGTGATGCCGATACCTTTTCCCTGGCCGGTCTCTGCCCACCCACGGGTGATGCCGGTACCTGTTCCCTAGCCGGTCCCAGTGCAGGTCACGTTTCCGCGCTGCCGGTGCCGCGCCCGCGGCTTCCCCGCGCTCATTTTATATCCCAGCGCGCTAATGAGACCACGCCCACCGCCGCGCCCCTCCACGCTCCACCAATCACACGCCCCTCCCCTCTCCCAATGAGGGGGCGGGGCCGTGCGGCGCTGACCAATGAGAGGCGGCCTGGCGGGGCGCGCGCCGCAGTTTCTCTTAAAGCGCGGCTTTCCCCGAAATCAGCTGACCGGGAGGGGCGGGGCCTGGGCGGGAGGGGGCGTGGCTAACCCGCCCCTGTCCCGGGTTTGCCCCGGGCGCGTTCGCTCCCGTCGTTCCCAGTCCCAAATTAATCCATTCCCAAATTAGTCCATTCCAAGTTCTAACCCAGTTTCTCCAGTCCCCGAGCAGTCTGCCCAGACCAGACTGGTCACTGTCCAGTTCCAGGTCGTTCTATCCCCAATCCCAAATCTGCCTTCCCAGTTTGAGACCAGTGTCCCCAATCCCAAGTCGGTCTTCCCAGACTCAGACCAATCTCCCCAGTCCCCGATCAGTCCATTCCCAGTCTCAGACCAGTGTCCCCAGTCCCAGATCAGTCCATTCCCAGTCCCAGCTCAGTCCATTCCCAGTCTCAGTTTAATCTCCCCAGTCCCAGATCAGTCCATCCCTAGTCTCAGACCAATAACTCCAATCCCAGATCAATCCATCCTCAGCCCATGATCAGTATATCCCCAAATAAACCTCCCTAGTTCCAGACCAGTACCCCCAGTTCCAGATCAGTCTAGTCCCATGACAGTCTTCCCAGTCCCAGACTGGTCACTCTCCTGTCCCAGGTCATTCTATCCTCAATCCCAAATGAGCCTTCCCAGTCTCAGACCAGTGTCCCCAGTCCCAGTTCAGTCCATTCCTACTCCCAGACCACTTTCCCCAGTCCCAGACTGGTCCATCCCCAGTCCCAGTTTAGTCACCCCCAAGCAGTTCCTTTCTGGATCAACCCCAGTCCCGGATCATTCCCTCCCTCCCTGCCCCAGCACTTCCCACTGTTCCCAGTCCACATTTGGTGTCCTGACTGTGCCCTAGCCCAGCCAAACCCAGCCAGGGTCACCAGAGCATAAAGGACCATCTGCAGCCTGACTTCAGCGGGGGTTTTTTTTGGGATTACCAGATTACACACACATTTCTTGGAAAAAAACCATAATTACTCCCATGTGGGTAATACAGAGAAATGGGAAATGTATGGAGCTGCACAGATGGTTTAATAAAAATAACGCTCTGAGGTGCACAACCTTGCCTGTCATTTCTAATAAAGAATGGCTGGAATGGTCCTTGTTTTTAAACACCCCACTGATCCTCATTGGAACCCCCCCAGGAGATTTGGGGTGAGCCAAAAACATCTTCTGCAATTAGATACAGCCAGGAGGATTAATTCTCTTTTTTGACAAAAACACAATTTTAAGCTTTGCAGAGGCTTTGCATCATTACCTCCCCCCTGCTAGATAGAGACCCTCCTCTTTATTTTATTAAAATTCTGAAAACCTGTGATATTTTAAAGGGTTTGGAAAGGTAAATCCAAATTCCCTGGGGTGAGGATAAAAAAAAATTAACCCTCTAAAATGGGGTTTCAGGTTTGAAATAGGCTGGGAGATGCCCCACAGCCCTGTTTGCTGCTGGGAAGATGAGCACTCCAGGAATGTTTTGGGAGTAATTTCCCCGTGTTAGCAGCACCCTGGGAAGCTCAGCCATGCTTCAGCAGACCCGTTTTTCCCCATGCCAGAGGCACCAGACTTTTGGGGAAACTGATGTGGAACAGCAGAGCCGAGCAGCCAAGCATGAGGTGCCCTTGGCAATGTCCAAAAAGTGGAAATCAGCTCAGTTTTACCTGTTCAGGGTTTGCCTCCCAGCTCCCAGAATTAAATCCACCTCAGGTCCCACTGGTGGAGACCAGAGTGGGAAAATAGATATATTCACCCAGGATACCCCTCAAATCCAGGGAGATTTGGGTTAGGAGGAGCTTTTTGGGCACAGTTATGGCTGTGATGTATGGAGGTTCTGCTGCCCCAGGGAAGCATTCCCTGTGATTCCCCAAATCTGGGGGTTTTCCCAGGTTTTGCTTTGGTGCCGTGGTTCCCTGGGGAATGTTTGATCCCCGGGATGGCCGGCAGGGGCAGGGCTGTGGAGGTTATCACACCTCCTGCAAATCTAATCTCTGCTTATCACCCATCTCCAATGACTTCCTATTAACTCCCACTTTCTTCTCTTTTCTCTTCCTGCGTGCAAGTTCCATTTTTCTGCTTCCTGAAATGAAAACAGAGGCTTTAAATCCAATATTGATCCCGTTTGCTCAGCCCACTCCATCAACAGCCTCGATCTCATTAATTGCTTTCCCATTACTTCCATGTGGAACAACAGCCACAGGGACTCTTTTCTCCATCTAAAAAAATGGGAAAAACACACTTTTTTTTCTCCCCTGGAATTCTATACATCATGGCTAAACACAGAATATTTAAAACTTTTCGTTTTGCTGGTGGTTCTCATCAAGAAAATGGGAAGCAGGGCAGTCATTTCAGTCATTCCCACCAGGAACACCACAAATCAAGTCCAGGCACCCTCATGATTTTAATCACTCTCTTCTTTATTCGAAGCTGAGCGAGTCACCCCTGGTGCTGTCACACCATGAGTACCCAGAAATCATCATCAAGAGAATTCCTAGAAATGTTTTTAATCCCTTTTTTTCTTAGAAGGAATTGCAGAACAGACGTTTTTGAGTGGACAAACAGGGTATTTATAGTCAAAGGCTGGGAGGGCACAGAAAGGTTGAAGGTTTCCACATAGAAAGGCTGAATCCATGGGATGGGACCAGATGAGAGAGATTCCTCTCAAAGAAAGCTCTGGAAAAGCACAATCCGAGTTTGGGATAAAAAACTGGACATGGCCACGGCTTTTAGGTATTAAAAAAGTTTTTAGAGAGAGACAGAATTAAACTGGTCCACAGTTGAGTAAATCCAACCAAGCTTTTGGATTTTTTGGCAAGCAAGGACATTCAGATGGGGCTCAAGGAAAACCCAAACCCACTCTGGCTCCAGGGATGGAGGCAGTGGGACAGGCACTGCTGGATTTCCCCCTCCCTGGGGCTGGGATAAGGAAAATGCCAGATATTCACCTGCCAAGGGCAGGCTGCACTGGGAAACTCCACACACAGTGAGGGACAGCCCTAAAACACCTCCAGTCCCTCTTCCCATCCCTCTGGGTGCCAGCAGAGCTTCAGCAGCACCTCCACATCCCAGATTCATCCCTCCTTCCTCAGGGAAGCACAGAACAAGGTGGCCTCTCTCCATCTCATCCCACCTTGCACTTCCAAGGTCTGCATCACCTTCTGTGCACCCTGCCAGCCCAGGTATTGCCATGAGGAGAGAGGGACAGGGCTGGCTGCTGGGGGTGGAAAAGGGGCTGGAATCCATTGGGAAGGGGGGAATGGGACAGAGCAGGATGCTGTCATCCATTCACTGGAGCTGGCAGCTGACAGGGGGGTCTGTGAGTCCTGTCCCCCCACTCCAACCCTGGTGCTGGCAGATTTCTGCCCTAGACATGAATCCCTGGACGTGCTTGGCAAGGGGAAAACTGAGTTTTCCAAGCCCCAGGGCCTGCCTGGGAACAGCCTGGCTGCTTATCTGCTCATCCATCTGCTGCCACCACCGGTGCCACCTGCGTGGCAGGGAGGAGGGAAGGTGGGAGCAGGGGAGCTGAGCCAGGAGCAGTCCCTGCTCTCCAGCTGCTGCTGGCCCAGCAGGCTCTGCAGCTCCTCCTGGTCCTGGAAGGGGTTCCTGCCGTAATCCCGGCGGATCCAGGCACGGTACTGCCAGGAAAAAACCAGAAAACGTTGTCAGGGTGACCTGAAAAGCTGAGAGACAGCAGAGCTGTGACAGCAGCGAGCAAAGCAATTCCTGCTGCATCCCCAGCAAGGCTGGGGGATCCCCAGGCACATGCAGCATGCAGGAAGGTCCCAATCCCACGGGAGCTCACACTCAGCACACCACAGATGCAGCAGATCCCTCCATCCCAGCACTCCCCACATCCCCAGCCTGCCACAGTCGCTGGCTGCAGCTGGGACAGCAGCTTTATTTATTTCTCCTTGCCAAGAAGCTGCTGCTGTTCCTTGTGTGCCTGAATTCCCATAAGGAATGCTTCCCAAAGTGTTTTTTGGCTTTTGGTTTTTTTTTTCCCCGCAAGCAGCACAGCCAAGTTGGTCCTTGCAAGGTGGGGCAGGTTTGTAGTCAGAGCACCTCGCTCACCACGGGGAGGTTGTGAGGAACCTCTGCTCACACTTATCCTGATTATTCTGGAGGCAGGAGCATCCTGGTGGCCAGGGCCCAGCTGGCAGCAGGCTGAAGCCTGGGAGCAAGGGATGATCCAGAGGAACTGTTCCCGTTACTGCTGGGATGAGGAAACAGCCAGACAGCCCCAAATTGCAGCACCCAGGAGCGTGGGCAGGACGGGGCAGCTCTGCCAGGATTCACCATTCCGGCTGCCCAGGGCTCACAGGGAGCAGCCAGAGCTCCCTGAGGAGCTGGGAACCAGCTGCTCCAGCAAGGAATTACTGGGATGAGTGGTAGGAGCACAGGCAGCAACACCAAACACCTCGAGGAAAGGCTGGAGGGCACCTGGGGGTGCAAAGGGTGCGGAGAGCATCGGAGCCCTGGACAGGGATGGGATGCAGCCAGGAGATCCAGGGGGAGAGGGAAGCAGCTCCCCTGAGCTGCCCAGCCTTGGCACCCCCAGAGTGAGGTGCCCTCACTGTGGACTTGGCCTCCTGAATGGGCAGGAGGCACCGAGTTCCCAGAAAAAGTTTGGGATGCAGGACAGGCAGTTCAGCATTGTCCTGCCAGTGCTGGATGAGCCACAAGGGGGAAAAAGTTTTAGATTGACCCTGGTGGTATCAACCTCTCCTGCAGCCAGGGAAAATCAGCTGGGGCAGGGGGGATTTCCACTGGGAATGTCTGGATTTCCCAAATCCACTCTCTCCCACAGCAGGACTCACAAAATTGCCACTGCAAGCAGGGAGATCCCTGTTCAGGGAGTGTCACCTGTATTTCCTGCAAAGAAACAACCCCTGGGAAGTGAGACCCAAAGGGTTTGGGGCAGGATTTGGGGCAAGATCCATGCCAGGATCTCATGGGGGGAACATCCCTTCTATGCAAGCCATGCAGAGGGATGGAGCTCCATGGGCAGCACTGGCTGGCAGCCACCAGCCAGGCAGGGAGGAGGGAAGGAGAGGGTGGGAGGTGGGGGATGCTGCCAGGCATTTCTCTTAAAGCCAGAGCAAGAAGTGGTTCCAGCCCATTTCCTCCAGTGCTGACCCCCAACCCTGTGCCCTTCTCCTCCTCCTCCTCCTCCCTCCCAGGCCAGGAGCACCCAGCTGGGATGGCAGCAGGGGGAAAAAGGCAGCCTGGCCATGGTGTGCCAGCACCATGGGGGACAGGTTTGTCACCAGAATGCCCATCTCTGCCCTCTGTCACATCCCCACTGCCCTGTCTGTGCCCACTGACTTCCTTTTCTAACCTTGCCCATCACCCTGCTGCTGCTCTTGGTCCCTTCCTTCCTTCTTTATCCCTCCAGCCCAGAGAAGCCCCATTTGCCAGCTTGAAACCACAGCTGCACGCTCCAGCAGTGGGGCTGGAGCATCTTCCCCACTCCTTCCTCCCATCTGAGCTCCCTGAGATGAAGGAAACTGAGGCACCAGGAGGTCCCCAGAAGGTCCAACTTGTTCCTCACAGGTTTTAGCCACCAAGGATTGAGGCTTTCCACCCACGAGGGCCATTCCCTGCCCAGTGCTGACATCACAGGGAACACGAGTGGGAGTTTCAAGGAAAAGGCAGCTCTTGCTAAATCCCACAGATAGAAAAATGCAACCAAGCACCTCCACACTTGGCTGTGCCTCGGGTGTTTCAGGGAAAGGGTTGCAAAGCCACAGGCAAAACTGTGAGGTGATGGAAAAGCAGCTTTGAAGGGAAAGGGAGGAAATTGTGGTGTCCAGTGAGCCCAGGCAGGATTTTGGGAGCAGGAGGAATAACTGGGGTGGAGGGAGGGCACAACAAACCCCACACCAGGGGCTGTGCTGAGCCATGGCCAGAGCCTGGGAAGGGCTGGGGAGAGCTGGGGAAGCCCCACAGGGGAATCTCCAGCACCGAGGGTGTTTTGTAATCTCTTGGAGCATTTTCCACCTTCCTCCATGGGCGTTTTTGCAGGCTGGTGATAACGGGGCAGAGCCACATCCCTCATGTGACAGCACCCAGGGAAGGGAACTTGGGGCTGGCCTTTGGGCCAGTGTCATGTGCTGTCCCTGCTCACTCCAAGAGGAGAGGAATCCCCTCCAAGAGGAGAGGAATCCCCTCCAAGGGCTCTGCAGGGCCAGAGGGACCACAGGGCTCTGCTTGCCACGGGGCCATGCTCCATGGCTGCAGTGGATGGGGGGCTCTGCCTCCAGGGATGGCACCCAGCCTAGGGGTGACATGAGCTGTGACATCCCTTGATCACATCTCGACCCTTTCCTTGCAGAGGTGTCTGTGTCCCACGGGAAATTTGGGACTCCAGGGATGGGTGAAGGAGCACGGTCCAGAGCCAGGTGGGAGCTGTGCTTTTAAAAGCCTTTTCCTTCGCTTTTTCAGGTCTTTGCCTTTCAAGGCCTTTCCCTCTGCTTTCGAAGGCTTTCCCAGGTCAAAAGTGCAGCTCTGATCTCTGCACTAAGTGCTCTCCCAGCTGCTGGAATCCAGCTCGGCTCTGCTCCATCCTCCCTCCCCTGCACGGGATGGGAACTCACCCAGCCTGAGCTTCTGCTCCCCCAAAACCTGCTGCTCCACCTCGTTTTGGGGAGGAAATTGGAGGTTTCTCCACCCACACTTGCTCCTGCCTGTCACCTGTCTCTGAGAGCAGGGGATTTGCTGGCAGAGGGAGCCCTGGCAGATCCCAGCATGCCCAGAAATCCCAAAATTCCTCACAAGAGCCTTCCTCCCTCTCCGTGCTGCATTCCTGGGAACTGGCCCAGCTCCTTGCTGAGGTTCCCAAGGGACAAACTGTTCTCCCATCCCTCATGCTGTGTCCCAACTCAAGAAAACAAGTTCAGGGTTTTCAAGTTCAGGGTTTTCAAGTTGAGGGTTTTCAAGCTGAGGGGTTTTTAAGAGCTTTTTTAAAGCGCACTCACATAATATCAATGCGCTTCTTCTTTTTTAAATTTTCTTTTTTGTTTTCGCATGCAAACCCCCAAACCCCCAGGTCATAAATGACATTCCCAAAACCCAACTAGGGCAAACAGCTGCATGCAAAGGAGCCTTGCCTGCTTGAAAAACCCTTCCAAAATATACCCAAGGGGATCTCACCTGCTGGAGCAGGGTCCTCTCGTATTCCTGCAGCTGCTGCTGGAATCCCGAGTTGGGGCTGACGTAGGAGCGGGCAGCCTTGGTGGCAGCCAGGCAGCTCTCCCAGCCCAGCTCTGTCACTGTCATCAGGTATGCCACCAGGATGGTGGCGCTGCGGGACACCCCAGCCAGGCTGGGATGGCCCCAGGAAACAATCAGGGAAAGGAGAATCCCACAGGAAACACATCAGGGAAAGGAGAATCCTGCAGGAATCACCCGCGGGATGCAGATTCCCTCCATTCCCTCGCTGGGGTGTGAGCAGCCATGGGGTGGGAGGGGTTAACCCTAACCCTCAAGCCTGCCCCACATTTTGGATGCTCAGGTGGTCAGTGAAAAGACCACCCATCCCTGGGAGTGCTCCTTGAGAGTGATGAAATCGTTCCCAAAATGATTGTTCCTCCTCTTCCCCTTCTTTCTCATCCCATCCTGCCTCAAAAGCAAAGCTTGCTCTTAAATGAGCACCTGGATATTGGAAATGTGGGGTTTTCAGGTGGGTTTTGATTCGGTTTTTGCAGAGGAAGGTTGGCATCAATTCCTTGATATTTGGATGAAGGTTGCTCATTCCAGCCCAAGGTAAAGAGCTCTCATGTGGGGAAGGACAGAAAATCTCCAAAAGGTGAGAATTATTATTATTTAGCTTTCCAAAAATAAGGATGGATCCAAAGCTGCCCATGGCTCTCCTTGCTGTTCTGTGCCTCCTCCTCTCCCTCCTGCCCCTCCCCAGTGATGTTCAACACCAGGGACTCTTTTTGGGAGCCCATGCCCAGCTCCCAGGGGACGGATGGGGCGTGAGGGGGTGGCAGCAGCTCTCACCAGTGCACCAGGCAGCCTCCCCCTCCGAGCCGGCACTCGTGGATGAACTGGATGCACTCCTTAAAATGCTGCAGCCTGCAGGGAGAGAGCAGCAGGTGAGGAGGGAAGGGCTGGCCATCCCTGCAGGGCACCAGGACACCCTGCAAACAGCAGCAGGGTCACTCCCAGGCGTTTCCCACCACCCTGGGAGCAGAGATCCTTCCTGTGCCAGGTGAAGGAAACAACCTGGGAGACATCCCAGGGGAGTTCCTGCTTCCTGAGGGGTCAAGGAGTGAGGGTGATGCCATCAGACAAACCAGCTCAGCCCTAGGGACACAGCCTGCAGGGAAAGGGACACAAACTCTCCCAGTTATCCTGCCAAAAAAACCTACCTACCTCCTAGGGAGAGAGGGAGAGATGCCAGCAGGGAAGAAGAAAGGAAGAGAGGGAAAGGGGAAAGGGGAAAATGGAAAGGGGAAAAGGGGAAAAGGGGAAAAGGGGAAAAGGGGAAAAGGGGAAAAGGGGAAAAGGGGAAAAGGGGAAAAGG
>JANRGV010000008.1:17989669-18001333 GCA_024734035.1 Alethe castanea
GAAGCCTTCTCCAAGGCCTCAGGTCAAAAGCAGTGTTCTCCAGGGGCTCAGTGCCAGAAAGCACAGAAAGCTCAAAAATCCCAGGTTTCTGGAATTCAGCAAGTGACCTGGGAATTTTAGGGGATTTGGGGAAAAACAGCTTGTCCGTGTGAGGACGCTGCAGCATGGCTTGATTTCCCAGAGTTTTTCTGTGGTGATTCCAATTGATGCCTGGTTCTTTTCCATGCCAGTGACTTCTGTGAAGATTGGACTGAAGCCCAGCGAATCGCTGCCTCCCTCCTGGACAGCAAATCCTACGAGAGCCTGGTGGATTTCGATAATCACCTGGATGACATCCGCAACGACTGGACAAACCCGGAGATCAACAAAGCTGTGCTGCACCTGTGCTAGGAGGGATCCTCCTGACTGATCCATGGCCATTCCCACTCTGTACTGAAGAGAGAAAAATGCTATTTTTGAATGTAAATAGAATTAATATTCAGTACCTTGTGTGGAAAGCTGACTGATTAAAGAGGAGTGGCCTGTCCCGTGGCACGGTGCTGTGTCCCTAAAGCCATGGAATGTTGGTGGTGACATTCCCTGGAAGAGCTGCCAGCTGTCCTCGTGGACACCATCCCACTTGTAGTGAATGTTGCTATTCCTTGGAAACCAGAACTGCTTCTGCTTGGCCCCCACTGTTCCTATTCCAAAGTTTTGACTTCAGCTTTTCTAATCTTTAGAGAGGTTACTTTTTAACGATTTCTGGAAATACCTTTCCAAAAAAAAAAAAAAAAAATCAATCCTGTCCTCAGATGAGAGATTTTAAGGGCAAATAGATCAAATGGGAGGTGAATGGTTTCTTCTGGCCTGGGTTGGAATTGTAACTCTCTTGGCACAGTAAAATGCAATCTGCTGAGGATGTTCCATGCTCATGTGTCACCTGTTTTGCAGTGCTTTAGCATGACAGAGAGTTTTAAAGCAGCATTCCCAAATAATCTGGTGGTTCCTGCACTCTGTGGGCTTGGCAAGCACAATTACTGCTTGAATGTGTTAAACCCAAAGTAAATGATTTATAAAAAGGACTGTAAGCACACTGCTGAGTTTGAATCCACAGTTGGAGTCTACAGTAGTGAAATACTTATTAATTATGTGTAGTGGGGGGAGGTGTTCATCAGCAGATCTCATTTTCCACGTGATCCATGTACATGGAATCAGGGAGCCTGGATACAGCCTCGTTCAGCTTGCCCTGTCTTTCCCATTAATATTTATTTCCAAGGGGAAGTTTCCTGGACAATGCAGCTTTATACCAGCCTGGAAGAGCTCTTTGTAAGCCCTTGTTGCCTCACTCCTCGTGGTTGTTTGCCCAACTGTAGTTAAACACAGCCTCAACCTGCAACAATTCCTCCAGAATTGTTCCTTCTCCAGCATTCCTTCTCTTCCTGCCCAGAGATGTTGTCACAAGGAAGATCCAAATATCCAAAAAATGTCTGTTTGCCTGTCTCCAATCTTGGTGTTAAAATCACAGCCAAGTTTGGGTTGGAAGAGACTTAAGGATCATCTCATTCCATGGGCAGGGACACCTTCCCCATGACCAGATTGCTCCAAGCCCCATCCAACCTGGGCTTATTTCAAAATGGAAAAGTCAGAACCTCTAAATTTTAAATCAATAAGCCCAAGTTTTACTCCTGGTCTTGGAGAGGGATGGGGCAAGGCTAAAATCCCATTTGCAGCAAGGAATAGAGCCTGGATGCCCCCAGGCTGTGGAGTTCCCTCCAGGTGAGATTCCAGGGGGTGTGAGGTGAGGTGAGGTCGGAGAGGAAGCTTTGGACACTTTGTTTTTTATCTCCCTGCTGTGCATGGGTGAGGTGTGATTACTAAAGGGATTGGCACCAAATCAAGAACCTTCCCTAGGCTGAGTCAGGCTTGCAGGAGAGGGAAATGTTTTCACTTGTTGACTGAAAACATGTATTTAGCTCCCAAAAGCAGCGAGATAACACATTCCAGTGACTGCTCCACTCCACATCTGTAGGAAGAGATACCCTGGGAGCAGAATGCAAAGCACCCAGGCTGCAGGAAGAGCACTTTGTACAAACACCCAGGGAAATCCAAGGCATTGTTCCAGAGGCAGATCGTTATCTCAGCCAGATTCCTCGTGTGGGGCTGTCACAAGGAGCTGCTGCTCTCCAGAGCCACGGGAAATGGGAAATGTGTTTCTTGTTCTTTGTAACAGCATCTCCTAATCAAGCTTTGATCATAAATATGCAAATCCAGGCTAATCCTGCTCCCCCTGCGAGGCAGAGTGTCTCCTCAGTGTAACCTGCTGGAATATTCCCTGTGACTAACCTGGGACACAGCTTTTAGTGCTTTGTCTTCTCCTTTTTTTAATCTTCCCTTTGCTTTCAAATGAGGATTTTTTGCCACCGGCAGAAGCTCAGGCTGGCTTTAAGCAAAGAGAACAAACCTGCAGATCTTATCTCCCCTGGCCTATTTGCATTGAAGGCTGGACAAAAGCAGCAATTCCATAAATCCAGGCAGCCACCGTGGCTCTCCTGAAAGAATGAGGAAGCTGCAGGGCTCAGGGCAGGCTGTGTTCCCCTTTCCTGCTGATGTGCCCAGAGCAAATGCTGCTTTCCTGGCTGCTTGATCCGCTGGATTCAGCACAGGAATTCAAGGTAATTCCTTTTAAATCTTCAGGGGGAGGAAATCTTGGGGAAGGCATCTCTTGCTGGAGCCCTGGGAAGGCAGCACTGAGAATGCGTGTCCTACTCTTTTTTGGTTTGTTAGCAATTAATGACTTTCAGGATTAACTTTTTTTCTCCCTATCCAGCAAAATTTGGAGATTTGGCATTTGCCTGCCCAGATGTTTTAATTCCCAGCTTTTCACCTCATCCACACGACCTGAAGCACTTGGAAAAAAGAATCCCTGAATGGTTTGGGATGGAAGGGACCTTAAAATCATCTCATTCCACCCCCTGCTATGGGCAGGGACACCTTCCACCAGCCCAGGGTTCTCTAAGCTCTGTCCAGCCTGGCCTTGGACATTCCACTGATCCAGGGGCTGCCACAGCTTCTCTGGGCACCTGTGCCAGGGCCTGCCCACCCTCCCAGGGAACAATTCCTGCCCAATATCCCATCTAAGGGCAGTGGGAGCCATTCCCTGTGTCCTGTCATTTCACACTTTATCCCAAGTCCCTCACCAGCTCTCCTGGAGCCGCTTTAGGCCCTGCAAGGGGCTCTGAGCTCTCCCTGGATCCTTCTCTTCCCAGCCTGTGGGATTCTCTTTTCCCCACTCAAACCAATTTTTCAGAACTGTGGCAAACATCCCCACAAGCAGATGGATGACAGGAGCCACGGAATCCCTGCTCAGCTGTTCCTGGGGCACACACGAGTGAGGTCTCTGTTCCCAGGGAATGCCAGGCCCCACATTCTCCCTGAGCTCATCACTCTGTGCGTGCATACGAGGATTTGGGGGAGGTTTTTTTCCCCATCCAGCGAGCAAAGCAGCCTGCTGCTGGCATTTTCCCTCTTCCCATCTGCTCCTGGGATGTTCCCTCCCCGAGGAAGGTGAGCAGAGATGTAACAGCTCCAGCTCTTGGAGCTGATGTTGGACGGGGGAGCAGGTGAGCGGTTCAGACATCACCTGGCACAGCTGGAGCCAGCAGCAGACAGATGTGCAGAGCCCACCCCAGCCATGAGGGGCAGCCCCCTGCCCCCAAGAATCCTTTCTGTGAGTGGTGAGGCGAGGAGAGGTGCCAGTGACGGATGCAGGAAGCAGGGCCGGGGCTCTCTGCTCTGCTCCCTGGCTCCGCGCCTAATCGCTGCACTCCGCCATCGGGGAAGCGTCTGGAGATGCCGGTGGAGGAGGGCACTGCCAGGGAGAGCCGGGATAATGCTAATGGAGGAGGCTCTTAGTGGGGTGGGCTTGCGGCTGAGTGCAGCCTGGAAAATGGCCTCGAGGGGAAATGTGCTCGGTTTGTGAGCTCTGCTTCCCGTTTGGCTGAAATTCAGCTCCTGGAGCACCCACACGAGCTGGGCCCTGCTGGGCTGCTCCACTCCCATCCTGCCCAGGCTCTGCCGTTCCCAGCTGGGCTTAAACACCTCCACACATCCCAGTCCTGCAGCACAACCCCATCCTTGCTTCCCCCAGCGCCCTGACCCAGCCCTCCCACAGCCGGCAGCGCTTTCTGTGTGCCCAAGGATCCGCTGAGGTCTTTATCGATTTCCCTTTTGCTTTGTTTTTTTTTTTCACTGTCGCTTTTAGACCACATTTTCACCCAGCCTTCTCCTCCGAAAGTACACCCCAGCTGCATCCCTTCCTTTTGGTTTCCCGTGGAAAGCAGCGGAGGCAGATTCGGACAGGACGGTGACGGGGCTGGCAGGGGGGGACAGCGCTCCTGCGTGTGGCACTTCCAGCCTGCCGGAGCTGGGATGAGGGAAGCAGGGAATTCTGCTCTTAAAAACACCGGGTAGGTGGGCTGGGGGTGAGGGATGGCTCAGTGAGTGCTTCCAGGCAGCGCCGCCCCGGCTGCAGCACTTTAGCGGGATGCGGGCAGGAGCCGTGCCAGGCATGGCCCTCTCTGCGCACAGCCAAGGCCGAGGGAAACGACACAGCCCTTCCTAGAAATGCACCCTGGGGCTTAAAAGATGGACCTAATTGAAAAAAAAACTCTATCGAGGTTGTAGCAGCAGGGGATAAAAGGGAAAGCTGGGCCCAGATTAACCTGGAGCTCAGCGAGCTGGGAAGCACAGCAGCCGTGGCCGGGTCCCTGAGCCAATTCCTGGCCTGGATCCATGCTGGGAGAGAGGTGCTGTGTTCTGGATGAGGGAGGTCTCTGTGCCTCAGGTACGTGCTTGCTCCCCGCTGCGCTCCCGACCCTCTCCGCAGCCGCTCCCGCCTCATCCCGCTGCATTTTCTCCGGGGGTGCTTCCAGCCCATGCGGTTCCTGCTGGTCCTGCCAAGAGCCCGTGCTTGGGCAATGCTGGAACTGCTCCAGTTTCCCCAGAGCCTGCATCTTCAGCTGCCTCCTCGTGACATCCTCCTCCCTCCCCACGCCTGGCATCCCCTCCGGGTACCGCTCGCCAGCCCCGGATGACTCTGGATCTCCCGGAGGGAATTTCTTCTCTGCTCCCGGCTCCTGCAAGCCTGGGGCAGGACCCTGCAGCCCCTTTCTGGGGCAGCTGCAGATCCAGGGTGGGAGCAGCCCCTTCCCCTGCTCGGGCCGGAAGGGCCGGGGGCAGGAGGGGACAGGTGGCTGGGTTAGCACGGAGCCAGGGTGACGTGTCACCTGCGTTAGCAGACCCTGGCACTCGGTGACCCAGAAAGCTGCTTCCTCCCCCTCCCTGCTGGAAGGGGAGCCCAGCTGGTGTTTGCAGGAGCAGCTCCTGAAGGGAGCCAGCAGAGCCTCTCAGGGCTCTCCAGCCAAAGCTTCCTTGTGGCCAGTGTTTGCACAGCACGTCCCTTGTCCCTGCGGTTCCTCTGGCGCCTGGGAAGCAGCAGCTCTCCCTGCCCTTCCCCCGAAGGGAATTTGGGAGGCTGGCCTCCATCACCAGGGCTTCAGCCCCGGGGCAGGATGCAGCAGGAGGGTTGGGAAGCACCGGGAGAGGAGCAGCACAGCTACCAAAGGGACAGAACCA
Organism: Alethe castanea; assembly: GCA_024734035.1. Taxonomy (NCBI): domain Eukaryota; kingdom Metazoa; phylum Chordata; class Aves; order Passeriformes; family Muscicapidae; genus Alethe; species Alethe castanea. The sequence goes on from JANRGV010000008.1 coordinate 17,995,283, forward strand.
GGACTGGAAACCAGCCAGTGACCACCCCAGAGGACAGCCAGGGGCTGGCCAGCTCTGGAATCTTCCCCCAGGGACTGAAGGTGGCTCCATGCCCCACCACCCCCTGAGCCCACCCTCCTCCTCCCCGGGCCAGCTGGCTCTTGCTGGGCTTTGGCCACTTGCCCTGACGTGATGCTCAGCAGGTCACAGCTCAGAGCCTTGTGACAGGAATCAGGAGCTCCTGGAAGTGACCCTGCACTGGGCTGCTCCTGTTCCTGGCACCCAGCTCTCCCTAACCCTGCTCACCCAGCACTGACCAGGACCCCACACCAGAGGGGCTCCAGTCACCTCGAAGTGGACAACCCTCACTTTTTAAACCTTCACAAAGGTTTTTGCTTTGCTCACCAGCCCCGGGGAGGACGGGAAAGGGTGTTTGACGCTGTGTTTGTGCCTATCAGGTGTCGGCAGAGCAGCTGGAGCTGTGCTGCACCCGCAGAACTAACCACAGGTATTTTAGCAGCCTGGTGTTTATGTTTCCCACCCCTGCTGCAGCAAGACAATCACTTTCTGTCACTGTTGTAGCAACAACTGCTGCTCCAGGCCAGGCTAATTCTAGCCCTCGTGGGTTTGGGGCTGTTTGTTCTCATCCAGCAGCAGCAAACAGGTAGTTTTGGAGACAGGCAGTGAAACAGCTCAAGTTGAAGGCAGGATCTGTGCTGCTCTGACTGGATTTGTGCTCCCAGGGAGTGATCCCTGGCTCAGTGGGGTGCTGCGTGCTCCAAGTTTGGGATGGGATCTTGAAAGATCAAGTTGGCCAGGCTCTGGTTCAGGATTTGTCTCTAACTCTTAGACTTTGCAGCAGAACAGGGGAAATAAATCCACATAAACCACTTAATTTGTTGTTTTCTGGGGGGAAAAAACAGCTGTGGGTTGCAAACATCTCTGCCCAGGACAGTGCCTGCAGCCTTGCCCCTGTGGTACCCTCCCCACTGCTGGAGCTTTGCAATAACTCAGTTATCTGACAAATCTGAGGAGTCAGATCGGGAAGAAAATCAGCTCTTCCCAGATTCCTGATTTTCATCAGACATGGCAGCACCAAACCAGCAGAAAGTGGAGCAAAACCACCCGTTCCATCTCCCTGCTGCCCTCCGTGCCCATCCCAGCCGGGCTTGGTGGGTGTCTCTGATCCCATCGGGGACCTCCCAAACGCCTGGCATCGCTTCTCTCCCGATGCCTGGGTGAAGTGCCAAGCTTCCTTCCCTTCCATTCGCTCCCTCCCGCAGCCGGGGGGGTGTTTAATGTGCGGCCGGCGTTCCCTGCAGGCCGGCGCCCTGCGTTTGAACCGATGCTTTTCAGCTCCGGCTGAAAAGGAGCCGGCGCGGGGCCTCGCCTCTTAATTGCGGAGGAGGGGGAACATGGAAAAGCCTCTGGCTGCTGCTAATGCAGGAGAAGGCGGCTGCTCCGGAGGCACAGCATCCTCCCAGCGGGGTGGGACCCGGGCCGGAGCGCTCATCCTGGGAATGGTGAGGAACCCGCTGCCTCCTGCTCTTCCCGCTGCCAGGCTGGGGTTGGGGCTGGGAAGGGGAAAAGATCCTTCCTGCAAGCTGGAGAAGGTGGAGGTGCTGCCAGAGGTCGATGTCTTGTTGACATCAGGACCTCAGGGTCTTGCCAGAGCTGGGTGTGGACACCCACTGGCCCTTTGCGGGCACTTGGTAGCCTTTAGGCTGCTTGTAGGGGTGTTGGATGCCTGGGGGCTTCGCTGGCAGCCCAGGGCACTCCTCCCTCTCTATCTGCCGGCTCTGGACTGGCTTGTGCAGCGGGGTGAGAGTAAAGCAGCGTTTCCTCATCACCCGAGGGCTTTGCTGGGCACGGATGGGGTTGGAGCGGGGGCTGGCTGGGAGGAGCCGGCGCTCCGCTAACCTGATTAGCCAGGTTGCCAACCCAGCTTGCCCAACCCTCCTGCGAGGCGAACCCCGCTGGCGGGCTCGGGGTGCGCTGCGAGGGGGATGCGCCCCTCCGGCCACCGGTAAGTGCCACCCCCTCGGAGCTTTGTCCCTTTTCCCCCTCCCCAGTGCTCCCTCGGAGTGTCCCCCCGGCCCGGGCAGCTCGGTCCCCGCTCCAGCGGCGCCTGCGATGAGTGTCTGGGGGTTTTTGGAGCGTGAACTCGTCGGGCTGCAAATATTCCTTTGGCCTGGAGCTGGCACACGGGGAGCCAAGTTGGAACCCCGGCGGTGAGCAGCAGGAATCCCGCTGGGATGCTCCCAGGGGGAATTTTCTATCCAAATTCTGGAGCTGGAACCCGGCCCTCAGCCATAGGGAGGGGGCTGCTGAGTTCTGCAAGGGTTTGGCCACAGGGGGTGATCCCAGAGGAGCAGATCCCAGAGCATCAGATCCCAGAGGAGACCCTCTGTGCACAGAACTGGATGTCCCCAGTGTGACCCTCCTCTGTCCCTGAGTGGTGTGAGCCACCAGCAGGTGCCAAAATCCACAGGATTTGCCTCAAAACAGATTTCTTGATATTTGGGCAGCCTCCAGAAGAGCTGCAAAGTGAGGTCCTGGGGAGGACTCCACTCCCCAGCCCTGGGAGGGGGTGTCATAGCTCAGGCTGCATCTGGTGAACTGATAAAAATACAGAATTAAAAGCAGAGAAATCAAATTTTCACTTCCCCTTCCTGGCTGCTACCAACCCACCTCAGGGCTTTTTGGAAAGGCAGAGGACAGGCAGGGGGAGCAGAGGCTTTCCTTGGCTCTTTGTGTGGCCCAGAGCTTGGAAGAGCCAAAATGAGTCACTGACCCTCATCCCAATAAGCTTTTCCCAGCAGTGGTGGGAGGAGGGGTGAAGATTTCCCAATAAAGGGACTTCTTTTTCGCAGAAGAATTTCCAGCATCTTGAAAAATTGATGTCCCACAGTGGGAATCATCCATCCAGAAGCTCTTGGGACATCAGGGATGCCCAAGAGGAGCAGGATGATGTAAATTCCAGCAGTGCATCCCAGCAGCTGCTCTGGCTCAGCCCGAGGGAGGCAGCTCTGGGAGCATCCCTCTGTTTCCCTGTGTGGACTCGGCGTTTTCTCTGCAAGAACCAACCTAAACCCAACCCAATTCCTCCTGCTCACAACCTTCTCATGCCGAAATATTTTCAGCCCAGGCCCCAGGAGTGGAGAAGCTGGGTTGGGACCCCTCACCCAGCCACAGGCTCCTTCTCCACCCTCCCAAAAAGTTCTTCCTGAGCCTCATCGGACCAGATTGAGTCACTGAAGTGCCGTGACATCACCGGTGGTTTTGCGAGCGAGCAGCCGCGTTTCCTGTGGTGCCCGGGCTCCTGTAGACACACACACGCAGGGAGAGATGTGAGCTTTTAGCTCCTGCTCCTTCCTCCCTCCCAGGATCGCTCCCCTCAACCCTCACCTCTCTTCCCCAGCGCCAGCGGCGAGGGCCGGCGGTGGAGCTGGAGAGCTGGATCCCGCTGAGAGGATGAAAACATGGGGCTCAAGTTTTCCTGCCTGAAAGGTGAGCTTGGCATGGGGCTCTGGGGTGCTGCTGCTCTCTGAGGGCATCTGAGGGGTGGTTGTAGCTGGAGGGATTTAGGTTTGGGCAGGATTGGTGGAGTTTGGGAATGTAGTGGAATTTCTGAAGTCCTACGGGTGACCTGTTGCACCTGGATCAAGCCGGAGAGGATTTTCCCAGCTTTATTTTCCCCATTCCTGTGTGCTCGTTCTACACTCTCTGCTCTGGAGAATCCATGGGTTAAAGGCAGCCCTCAAGAAATCAGGTGGGTTTCCTTGGAGGCAGAAAAGGGCTGCTCAGGGGCACGTGGATGGGAGGCAGGGTTCTGGCTCCTGGCCTCCAGGCTAACCCCGAGCATCCCCCACTGCTCCACTCTCCCCAGGGATACTCCAACCAGGAGCTTCTTCCCCAACTTTAATTTTCTTAATGGATTTAGGCTGGGAATGGCGTCAGGGATGTCTGCACTGGGGCAAAGAGGGAGCTTTTAATGCTGCTGGCCTTGCAGGGCGAAGGCTGGATATCACATCTCCCATTAGCTCTGCGTCCCTCTGACTCCTGGTAATCGTCCTTGGGGTCTTTAGGGTTGGGACTTAATGAGGATCCCTCTCTAGGATGCAGAGCTGCCTCTTCCCTGGCTTTTCCCAAGACTAAATTCTGTGGGATTCTGGTTGTGGTGGGCACAGAGTTGGATGCATCACTCAAAAATGAGCTCTGCCCCCTCTCTGCATCAGGGATGCTGGGAGGGAGTGGTCAGGGGGGGTTGGGGTCTCACAACCTTCCCCATCCAACAAGGGATAACTGAAGAGGGGAAGCAAGCAGCCAGGGAATCCCAATCCTGCTCCAAATCCAGGACAGACCCTCAAAATATTCCCCCATGCCTCCAGACCTCTGTGATGAGCCTGGAGTCTGGAATAAAAGAAAAGACCCTCCCCCTTTTCCAGCTCCCTTACATAAGGCAGGGCTTTATCCTTAATTAAAAAGAGATTAAAAATATCAGTGTCTGTCCCCTCCGGGCATTTTCCTGCTTGGGAAGAGCTGAAACCTCCCTGGATGCCGCCTGTGCCGCACGGGGGCTTTTCTCCTGATTAAAAAAGCAGATTAAAGCGATCTGCTCCCCTCAGGGGGGGTGGGCTGGGCAGGTGGTCGGGGGAAGGGGGGGATCCAGCTATGAAACCCCCCCAAAATCCAAGGTGGATCCAGGGGAGGAGATGTGAGGATGCTGTGGATTCTCCACTGGCTCGTAGAGACACCGAGGCGGGTGAGGAGCTGGGGGATGCTGTGCCTGATCTCCTTTTATCCCCCCCAAAAATTTCCCCAGGCTTGAAGATGTGTGTGAGCAGCGGGAACGGCAGCGAGGGGACCCCGACGGCGTCCTCGGGACAGAAGCACCTGCACGTGCCCTCCATCATCGTCACACCTCCCACGCCCACCGGGACCGCGCTGTCCCGCGAGGGGCGGCGCGGGGAGGGCCCCTCGCCCTGCAGCCAGTGCTGAGCGGGGACACTGGGGACACCCAGCCTGGCAGGAGCTGGCCCTGCCCCGCCGGGATGGAGCCACAGCCTGCAGGGTGCAGCTGCCAGGGACACACGTGGCGGGCTTGGACGCCAAGGACTGGGGTTTGTGTCTTTTGCTGACAGCGCCAGCGAGGGGGATCCCCCATGATGAATAAAACTTCTGGGGCTCCACATCCCCTTTTTGGCTGTGTCAGCACAGGGGGGGTGGGTTGTGCCCCCCAAAATACTCCAGAGCTGCCCTCGTGCCTGTGAGTGGTCAAAAGTGAGGCCCCAATTCTCCAGCAGGGATTGAAGAATCTATTTCACAAACAGCAGTGGGAAAATGAGCTCGGCGTTGTCACCCGCATCCCGGCGGAGCGGCCGCATCCCGCCAGGGAGCCGGGGGCGAAGCTTCCCGCGGAGCGGCGGCACCGGAGCCGGCGGGAGAGGCAGGAGTGTGAAAGCAGATGGAAATTTAATTTTTTAATGACAGCAGCAGATGGCAAAAGACACGCGAGGGGAGGCGCAGCGTGGGGGAGACGTTCCTGGAGCGCCCAGCATGAGCCGGCGGCACCGGGGGCTGCTCCGGGAACGGGGGCTCGGGGACCCTCCTGGTGGTGGGGGTGGGTTGGGGGTCCCCAAAGCTTGGATCCCACCCCAGGCTGGGGGTAACGCTCATGCCAAGGGTTGTGGTTGCTCCATGGGTGGTGCCAGGGCTGAGCCCGAGCTGGTCTCAGAAAGGGATTGGGGAAGAGGTGGATTTGTGTGGTGAGGGGGAGTTTCCATGGGGACTTGCAAAGGGGATGCTGCCCCCAAAAATCATCCAGAAGTCACTTGGCTGAGCTGGGTGTGGGGAGGGGATGGATGGATGTTGGATGGATGGATGGATGGGTGGATGATGGATGAATGGATGATGGATGGATGGATGGATGGATGGATTGATGGATGGAGGCATGGACAGATAATGGATGGATGGATGATGGATGGATGGATGGATGGATGGATGGATGATGGATGGATGATGGATGGATGGATGATGGATGGATGATGGATGGATGGATGGATGGATGGA
>JANRGV010000008.1:18011281-18028225 GCA_024734035.1 Alethe castanea
ATGTGATATAGCAAGGTTTGGGATACAGCAGGGTTTGGGATACAGCAGAGTTTGGGATACAGCAGAGTTTGGGATACAGCAGGGTTTGGGATACAGCAGAGTTTGGGATACAGCAGAGTTTGGGATACAGCAGAGTTTGGGATACAGCAGAGTTTGGGATACAGCAGGGTTTGGGACACAGCAGGGTTTGGGATATAGTAGGGAATGGGCACTAAAGGGTTTGGGATACAGCAGGGTCTGGGATATAGCAGGGTTTGGGATACAGTAGGGAATGGGCACTAAAGGGTTTGGGATATAGCAGGGTTTGGGATATAGCAGGGTTTGGGATATAGTAAGGGATAGGCACTGCAGGGTTTGGGATACAACTGCAGGGATGGGCAGTGCAGGGAATGGGTGCTGCAGGGTTTGGGATATAGCAGGGTTTGGGATACAGCAGGGAATGGGCAGAGAAGGGATGGGGCAGTGCAGGGAATGGGCACTACAGGGTTTGGGATATAGCAGGGAAGGGGGAACTCCAGGGAATGGACACTGTGAGTTTGGACACTACAGGGAATGGACATTTAGAGTTTGGACACTGCAGGGCATGGACACTGCACAGGATGGGTACAATATGTAAATGGATGTGCAGTGGGAGGATTGGGTGCCTCGAGGTCAGATCCCAGGAAGGCTGGGTACCAGAGGGTTGGATGCCCAGGGGATGAATGCCTACAGAGCCTGGTGCCCAGGGGATGAGTGCCCAGGATATGGGTGCCCAGGGGATGGGTGGCCAGTGGATGGGTGCCCAGGGGATGAGTGCCCAGGATATGAGTGCCCAGGGGATGAGTGCCCAGGGGATGGGTGGCCAGGGGATGGGTGCCCAGGGGATGAGTGCCCAGGGGATGAGTGCCCAGGATATGAGTGCCCAGGGGATGGGTGCCCAGGGGATGGGTGCCCAGTGGATGGGTGCCCAGTGGATGGGTGCCCAGGGGATGGGTGCCCAGGGGATGAGTGCCCAGGGGATGGGTGCCCAGGTGACGTGTGCCTGTCCCCACTCACCGCCATGCTGTGTGACAGCTGCTCAGCTGTCAGGCTCAGGGTGTAGTGCTGGGCCTCCAGCCGCCGGCACTGCGTCTGCAGCACCTGGCGCTCCAGGTTTTGTTCTGCAACATCCAAAGGACAAGGGCTGAGCACCAGCTCCTCCCACAGAGGGTGCCAGCCCTGCTCTAGGCTCTGCCCAGCCAGCAGTGACTGCCCCCAGCATCCCAGAACATTCCCAACCCTGGCACTGCCTGTGGGGAACCTTTAGGTCCCACTGGGAGGACACTGGGCAGCTGTGAATACATTGACTTTCCATGCATGTATTAATTTTTGCAAAAACAACAACAGTGCCTGTTGCTTTCATGCTGCTCCTGCACTGCTGCAGATCCCCCAGTGCATCCCCAGCCCATCCCAGCAAGAACCAGCAACACCTCCCACGAGAAACTAAACCACAAACTGGCATTTTACCCTCCCTGCACCCCCTTACCTTCTATATGTTCCTGGTAAGCTTCAAAAATTGCCTCGATCCCTTGCCACTTGGGCCTGGGGTAATCCTCCTCCTCCTCCTCCTCTTCCTCCTCGTCCTCCTCGTCCTCGGAGGCGGAGTCCCGGGGCAGGGGGGGCGGCGGCCGCAGCGGGCCCTCGGCCGTGCCGTTGTGCGGGGGCCCGGCCAGGCGGCTGGACGCCTGCAGCTCCGGGATGTTGTAGTGGATGGAGCTGTCCAGCTTGTGGTTCTGCTCCACTGTCCCCCCTGTGGGCAGCCACAGTCAGCCCCTGCCTGCTCCCCATGGCCCCTCAAGGCATTCATTCCCACCCTTCCCAGATTTTTAGGGGGTTTACAGAATCTTCTGTGGGTTATCGCTCTTCGCGTGCTGGAGTGGTTTTATTTATTTCAATCACTCGACTGAGTGAGTTTAGAGGCTTTGGAGCTGTATTATCCCTAATTTTTAGCTTCAGCAATGAGCTCCTGGGATGCTCCAGCAGTGAGGCTGCCAGTGTCAAACCCTGGTGGGGGTGATATCCCAAGACCCAACCAGCTTCCTGCATCCCTGCTTCTTTCTCTGGACATCAGGGGAATTTCTTGATTGGCAGGGGTGTTAAACACTGGAAGGAGCTGCCCTGAGAGGTGGTGGAGTCCCCATCCCTGGAGGGGTTCAAGGACTCAGTGCAGCACTCAGTGCAGAATCTTACTCTCCTGAATTCTTAAGCACTTTAGATTTGTAAGTTAGGCATGTAAGGAAGTTACTGTTGTGTGGTATAGCAAATTCTATATGAATCCCTTGCTAAATTGTTTAAGTTATCAGTTAAGTTAAAATGCTGCTCAGTTTTAAGTTAAGTGCTGTTGGGCCTTTTAACACAACCTGTTGATCGAGTCCAGGCTCAGTGTAGCACAGGGGTTTACTCTCAACTTGTGACTCAACAGAAAGTCTTCCATATTCCTTTTTGTCCTTATCCTTTCCTATCCTTTGGTTTCCCCACCCTCCAGCTTCCACGCAGGTTATTTGGGGTTTATTTATTGATTTTGGATTTTTGTTTCCTTTTCCTCAGAGTGCTTTAACCATCTAATAAACAGGAGAGTGAACCTTGCCAAGGAACTTTGTTGTGATACTGGCTTTACCCTAAACCTGGTTTTACTGATACTTTTGCTGACGATTCTTCAAGTGACTTTAAAACATAAGTCCAACAACTCCCAGTTACCTTTGTGCTTCTGCAGCGCCTTCTGCGTGGACTGCAGCACCGACTCATGGAACTGGTGAGCAAATTCCTCGGCAATGAAGGGCTCCCAGGGCTTGCTCTTGCCGTTCATGCTGTGGGACAGCGGCACCGGGATGTCCTTGGGGAGGGGCCCCCGGACGTAGCTGAGGATGCTCAGAGCCTTCTTCCCGGGGTGCCCATCGCTCAGCCGGGGCTTCTCCGGTGCCGTGCCCGACTCCTTGGGCCTCGGTGGCTCCTGGGCCCTCAGCTGCTCTAACCTGGAGGCTTCTGCCGCCTTCGGCACCTCCGGCACGGAGACGGCGATGCCCACGGGTTTATCCAGGTCCAGCAGGAGCGGCGGCACCGGAGGCTCTTTGGGAAGAGGAGCAGCAGTTGGTTACAGCCAGGACTCTGCACCCCTCAAGACAAAGCTGTGCCCCCCAACCCTAGACCCAGGGAAGCACTCGGGGTTCTTACCAGTGCTGGGGGCACCAGGGCTGTCCCGCGGGGAGCTCTTCACCACCACGGCGGCCGGCGTGGTCTTCTGCTTCATGGCCTGCAGCATCTCCACCAGCTTCTCCTTGTCTGCAGCATGGGAAGCTGAGGTTTAGTGTAGCCTCTGCTCAGCAGAGCCACTCAGGGCCCCAGGCAGATCCCCCAGGGCACCCCCAGACCCGAGCGTGCGCGGGCCATGGCTGTTACCTTTCCTCTTCTCGGCGCTGATGTGGGTGAGGTTGAAGATGGTGAGGAAGCGCTTCTTCTCCTCCAAGTTGGGGCTGTTGTTCATCTCGTCGGGGCTGTAGCGCGTGGAGAGCGGCAGGCGCGGCGAGGGCGTGCGGCGCTTGCTCTGCACCGTGGGCGGCGAGGGGCTCCGCTCGCGCAGCATGCGCCGCCGCTTGCGCCGCTTCTGGCTCAGCAGCTCCTCCTTCTGCTGCTGCGTGGTCAGGCCGAAGAGCTGCAGGAACTCCAGCTTCTGGGGCGACCAGGGGGAGAGCAGGGCAGGGTCATGCCTCGTCCGTGTCTTCAGCCCCATGCCCATTGTCATTCTCGTCTTCATCCCTATTCCCATCCTCATGCCCACTCTCATCCCTGTTGTGATCCCCATCTCCATTCCCATTTCCATCCCCATTCTCATCTCCATTCCCCATCCCCGTTCTCATCCTCATTCCCCTCATCTTCATTTTCATTTCTCATCCTCATCCCACTCCCCATTCCCGTTCCATTCCCATTCTCACCACCATCCCCATTTCCACCCCCATTTCCATCCCCATTTCCATTACCCATCTCCCTCCCCATCCTCATCATCCCCATCTCTAACCCCCTGGTGCCTCTGCAGGTATGTGGGGATGGTGGCTGTATTGGGCACTGGGAACTGGTGTAAAAGAGAGGCTGCTCCCCCAGGGCACAGGGAGGGGACAGGGAGGGGACAGGGGGTGCCAGCAGTACCTCAGAAGACGTGTCCAGCTTCAGCGGGGGCTGCTCAGCCACGCAGCGGAGATGGGCCCGCACCTCCTCCTCGTCGCTGTCATCACAGGAGTCATCCAGGTCGTAGTAGTACCCTGGGCATGGGGAGAGGCTGGCATGAGGCTGGGGACATCTTGGGGACCCTGGGGAATCTTCTGGGACACAGGGGAACCCCACTGGGGACGGGGGTGCAGCAGGGTAGGATGTCAGAAGGGAGTGATGTGGGTCCAACATGGGGCCCCAGCAGGGTGGGGGGAGCCCTGTCCCCTCCCCTCCCTGTGGGACCTTGGAGGGGATGGCCCATCCCTGTGTATCCTCCTGCCATTGCTGTGGGATGGGTGGTAGGAGGTCAGTGGGGCACAGGCTGGGGAGGCTGTGGCTAAGCCCCCATCCCACTGCAGTGGGGACAACAATTCCAGCCCCTCCCAGCTCTCCCATCCCCTCACTGCTGTTTCCATCCCTGCTCCAGCAGCCCCATCAATATTTAAAACCCTCTTATTAGCTCCAGCTCATCATTTATTAATGGGGCACGTCTGGAGTGCAGGGTTTACCGAACCGCTCGGATGTGGGAACGCCGGCATTCCTGGGAGACCCCAGCCAGGCCCCGGAGCCAGGGGGGGAAATCCCTGCTCCCTCACCTTTCTCACGGGCCTCCCGCCGCCGGCGCTCCTCCAGGTCCAGTTTGCTGACCAGCCTGCGGTGCTGCTGCACGAACTCGTCGTAGATGTACATGGGGTCCTGGGCGCGGGGCTGGGGGGGCCGGTAGGGCGAGCTGGGCTTGCTGGGCTCGGGGAACGGGGTGGCTGGGGCTCTCTGCTGGCTCAGGATGCTCTGAGTGGACTTTTCCAGCTCAGCTAGGAAAGGGGTGTGGGTGAAGGCCCCGTGCTCCGGGGCGCCGGGCTCCCGTCCCGGGGGGTATTTCTCCAGAGTGTCCCTCTTCCTCGGCCCCTCCTCCAGCTTCTCGGGGCAGAAGACCCTCTCCACCTTCACCAGCGGGATGCCCTGGCGGCCGGGCTCGAAGGGCGCTGGGTGGCTGTGGAGGGCGTGGGGCTCGGGCAGGCGCCGGGGAGGGTCGGGGGGGCTCTCCATCAGCGACACGGGGTTCCAGAGGGACGTGGTGACGGGGTGGTGCTGGGGTTTGGGGGAGATGAGGGGTGGGGGCCCGCCAAAGTGCTGCCCTGGCTCCCGGCTGCTCGGCTCGTGGCGGCTCGGTCCCAACCTGCGGGGAGAGGAGAGCTGAGGAGCTGGCACAGCCACCAGAGAGCGGGCAGCACTCCAGCCCCGGGGGATTTCGGGGAGAAAAATCCCTGTGAGGAACACCCAGAGGGGTTTGTGCATGTGGGGCTGCCACATTTGTCCCCTCCCTGCCACAAACCTGAGGGATGGGGGCAGAGTTATGGCTGTGCATGGGTGGGTTGGGCAGGGATGCAGCTGCATCCCAGGAGCTGGAGACCCCAGCCTTGACCCCTGCACGGGGACAAGCGAGCCACCAGCCCTGCCACAGCCCCGTGGCAAGGGCAGCACCCCAGTGCAGCCCTCCTCTGACAGCCAGAGCCGGAGCCAGCCCGTTTGCAGGATAAATATTTCATGTGCCCAAGCTGTGCATTTAACACTTTTCCACTCCAGCGCCCCGGAGCTCCACGCGCTTCAGCTCGGCGCCGCCACCGAGTCCCCACCGGTGGGGAGCACAGCCTGCCTGCCCCCTGGGATGCAGGAAAAGGATGGAACATCCCCAGCTGCAGGTGTTTCGGGGTGACCTTGCTGTCTCCTCTCCGGTTTGGGGCGGGAGGAGCGGATGGGGAAGGGAGCCTGCGGCGGGCGCTCGCCTTTGTGCCGCCCCGTGATCCGCTCCTTATTATCCTCCATGAGCCGTGCTAATCCCCTGGATACCCAAAAATAACAAAGGGAGCAGGCGGCAGAGCTGGCTGGATGAGCCTGCACCGCTTAAGTGCTCAGCCACAGCGGCCAGCAAGGCTCTGTCAATCAACCCGGGGGTGTGGGCATGCTCTGCTGCCCCCCAAACTGCCCAGGCTCAGCACAGGTGCCCCCCAAACAAGGCATCCACTACCTAGCCCCACTGCCTGGGAGGGGGGAGCTGCAATTAGCGGTGCTGGTGGCTGGGCAGCACCTGGCCACTCGCCTCTGGCCCCCAGCCACCTCCCGGGCTCGGTGCCGGCCGCCACGCAGATGTCGGGCACCGGGAGCGCCTGGCACTGCCAGCACAGCCGGCCTGGCTGGCACCGTGTGGCAGGAACCCACTGGCACCGGCCAGGCACCGTGGCTTTGGCTCAGGGGATGTGTCAGGGGCATGGCCGTGGGGTGGGGGATGCTTGATGCAGGGCAGAGCTGGGTAATAGGGTGGGCACAGCCACAGGTTGGGGGTGAATCTTATAAATCATCATATTATGGCATCAGGAAATGGTGTGGGGAGAAGGGACCTTAAAGATCACCCTGTCAGGAACAATTTCCACTAGACCAGATTGCTCCAAGCCCCATCCAGCCTGGCCTTGGACACTTCAGGGATCCAGGGGCAGCCACAGCTTCTCTGGATACCCTGTGCCACGGCCTCAGCACCCTCACAGGGAAGTATTTCTTCCCACTATCCCATCTAACCCTGCCCTCTCTCTACATAAAGACATTCCCCCTGTGCTATCACTCCTTTCCCTTGTCCAAAGTCCCTCTCCAGCTTAAGACAGGGATATTCCAGCAAGGACAGCTGCAACATGGGAAAACACAGCTCAGTTCAGGCACAGGGCTGGCAGCATCCCTACCTGGGGTGCTCGGGCCGGTGCTCGGGCTCAGCCTGGCTCGGGGCACGCCCGATGTCCAGGTGCTGCTCCAACACTTGCTGCCGGAACTCCGAGACCTGGGACTGGCGATCCTCCTTCTCCTGGCGCAGCCGGCGCTGCCGGGCCAGCCACTTCTCCTCCTCGTTGGTGCGGTGGATGAGCAGCGCCGTGGCCGCGCTGCTGCCGGGCAGGGGGAACACGCTGTGGTTGGGGATGAGGCTGGGCACGGGGTGGTGGGAGCCCGGCGGGGGGTGCAGAGGGTGCTGGATGGGCTTTGGCGTGGGCAGCACCGAGTCCTTGAGTTTGTCTGCGGTGGGAAGAGGGGTGATGGAGAGTCAGGGTGTGGAAAAGGGGGGTATTTTGGGGTGAGTGTTGCTGTGAGCTGGAGGGACCCAGAGCTGTGGGGTCAGAGCTCAGCACAGGGGGCTGCCAGCCCAGCTGCCTGGCAGGCACAGGGCACGGTGCCAGCCCTGCCCGAGTCAGATGGCACCAGCACCACGCCGCCCCTCCGAGCTGCCGCAGCTGGGCTCCTGGCAAAGCGATGTGGCAGCCAGGACCGCCCATGCCCGTCCCCAGCCACCTCCCAGGACAATGACCCCCTCAGCTTTGCCATCTGGAGAGGACAGGGGACCGAGGCAAGCTCTGGAAGGCGGGTGTTACCTGCTCTGCTGGCTGCCAGCGGCTCCACCGGCTTGCCCCGCTCCTCGGCCGGATGCCCCCGCAGCCCGTGCAGCTCGGCCACGGGGAGGAAGGGCCCCTCCATGGCTTTCACCATGCTCAGCTCCTTCTCCCGGGCACGCTCCCGCTGCCTCTCCAGCTCCCGCTCCCGCTCCTTCTCCCGCTCGCGCTCCAGCTCCTTCTCGCGCTCCCGCTCCCGTTCCCGCTCCTTCTCCCGCTCCCGGTCGGCTTCTCGCTCCCGCTCCTTCTCCCGCTCCCTCTCCCGCTCCCTCTGCCGCAGCTCCTCGTCCATTTGCAGCCTGCAGAGAAAAAAATCAAAAAGAAAAGCACCAACCCCAAACACCCCTCTAAAATCAACCCTGGATGCTCTGTCAGCATCCCCTGGAACACCCTTGATCTCCAGAGCAACCCCAAACAATTCCTGGGCACCTGCCAGCATCCTCTGCAGCACTCCCAAACCCACAGTCACCTCTCAGCACTCCTAGAGCACCCCAAAACCACCCCTGCTCCTCTGTCAGCATCCTCTGCAGCACTCCCAAACCCCCAGTCACCTCTCAGCGTTCCTAGAACATCCCAAAATCACCCCTGCTCCTCTGTCAGCACCCTCTGCAGCACTCCCAAACCCCCAGTCACCTCTCAGCACTAAACCACTCCTGCTCCTCTGCCAGCACCCTCTGGAGCATCCCCCCCAGCATCCGTCGGCCCTCCCGTACCTCTCGGCGGCGAGGCTGGAGATGCGCTCGGACTGCAGGGCGGAGAGGGAGGAGTGGGAGAGCTCGGGGGGGTACCGGACCCCCGAGAGGTGCAGGTGCATGGCCGAGGGGTGCAGGGGGGGCAGCGAGCCCGGCGCTGGCAGCGGGTAGAAGGGGGACCTCAGTGCCGACAGGCAGTACGACTCATCCATCCTGGGGAGACAGGGATGCTCAGATGGGCAAAAAAACCCCCAATCCCCCTCCCAGGAGCCAGATGGGGGCTGCCTTCTACTGGGATGGAGAGCCCCCAAAACACCCTCAGTGCATCACGCTCCCACCTGCCAACACCCCAAAGCTCACCCAGGGGTGTCCCCAAGGCGGGGAGGTGCCCACCTGAAGGCAGGATGAGGGAAGGGGTGGTGTGTCAGGTAGCTGGGGTGGTAGTAGGCGGCGGCAGTGGCGGGGTCGAGGCCGAGGGGCGGCAGGGAGGACATGCGCAGGTCCTCGGCCGTGTGGTAGGGACGGAAGCTCCGCAGGTAATCCTCGGTCACCGCGCTGGGCGGCACCACGTGGTGCACGGGCCGCTGCAGGCTGGGGGGCAAGGGGGTGGTCACCATCCCTCCCTGTGCCCCCTTGGGGAGATGGTCACCATCCCTCCCTGCTCCCCTCCAGGAGATGGTCACCACCCCTCCCTGTGCCCCTTTCGAGGAGATGGTCACCACCCCTCCCTGTCCCTCCTCCAGGAGATGGTCACCACCCCTCCCTGTCCTCCCTTGAGGAGATGGTCACCAACCCTCCCTGTCCTCCCTCGAGGAGATGCCACCTCCCCCAGGTGGGAGCAGAGCTGCCAGGGGACGCCCACATCCTGCAAAGCCCAGCAGACTCACTTGAGAGGCGGGAAGCGAGAGTCCTGCACCACGGAGCTGGGGGGCAGCCCGAAGGAGTAGGGTGTCCCCAGCAGGTGGGAGGGGACAGTGGGACCCCCTGCTTTCTCCTGGGCCAGGGGGGGCTCCGAGATGAGGCGCTCGCGGCCGGCGCTGCTGCTGCTGCCTCGAGACCCTGCTTCCTGCTGCAAGGCCAAGGGGCAGGAATGCCAGGATGGGGGACAGCATTCCTGCTGTGTCCCCACCCCAAGACCCTCAGAAGGTCACCAGCGTGCCCTGGCTAGCACCAGCACCCACGGAAGGATTCATCCACCAGGGCATCTCCTGCCTCCAGGCGTTGGAAGGGCAGCTGGAGGGGTGGGAGGGTCTGGGGGGTGACACTGGGGGGGCCCCAGTGGGAAAGGAGGTGCTGAAGCCAGGGCAGAGCTGAGGGCAAGACACCCATTACCTGCCTGGAGATTTATGGCTGCTTTGTTCTCCCCAGCTATTAATCATCCGGGGAGGAGTGACACGGCCAGGGGGAAATCCAGCCAGCCTTTGATAAGGGCCATAACCCAGGGGTCAGCCCACAATCCCCCCGGCATCAGCACCCTCCCACGGGGCCTCAGAGCCGCTTTCCATCAGCTTCCACCCCCGGTGTCAGGATGAAGGTCACTCCCTCCAGCTGGCGAGGGACCCTCAGCAAAGGGGGAACAACTTGGGGTGACAAGAGACCCCACAGATCTGACAGTTATTGGGGCAAACCCCCAGCAAGGCAAGTTTTGGGTTAAAAATTATTATTTTTCATTGCACCTTCTCCTTTTAGCAGCTCAGGAGGAGGATGGTGGCACCCACAGCATCCCCCTCCTCACCCCATCCCATCCAGGGCAGGGCCAGTCCCAAGGTCACCACAAAGTGTGTGGTGTCCCCTCCCCTGGCAGCCACTCCTGCACGGAGCTCATTGTGTGCCAGGCTCTGCTCAAATTACCTCCCATTTGTCTGCCAGACAATCACCACGCTCGGTTAACCCCCACCCCAGGGAGGGGGACACGGGGGTGACACCGGGCTGGGGAGCTCCTGGACACCCCACACACCCCTCTGAGCTCCTGGGGATCATGGCTCCATTTATTTCTCCCACCCCACCCCTGCCCCCAGCGTTTCTCATCCCCTAGCCTCGCCTCTCCGCTTTGTGGTTTAATTAGTCTTTCCAAGTGGCATAATCCCCCCGGGAATCTGCTCGTAGCATGCGGAGGAGAGGAGAACCACTAACGATGCTTCTTAATTAGCTGCTCTGCCCCCCTCCTCACCCCCCTCCTCACACTCCCCTCCGGATGGCAGCCCGGGGATGATGGCAGCAGGGGGGGGACAATGGTGACACAGCAGGGACAGAATATGGGCAGCCCAGTGATGCCATGCAGGGCATCCCACACCCTCCACCCTTCAGGGCAAGCCCCCAGCACAGCCGTACCTGCCTGCCCTCGCTCCTCCAGACCCCGTTGACCGTCTTGGTGGGGGCGATGGTGACGACGGGCGGCGTGCTGGGCACGCTGTGCCCCCCCGGGGGGACGATGATGGGGCCCATGGGGCCACGTTTGGGGGTGCTGGCAGGGGAGCTGTGGTTGGTGGCCGGGGAGGACACTGGGGACGACTCGCTGCTCAGTGAGGACCCTGGGATTAAATCAGAAATTGAAATGAGTTAGGAGAACAGCAGCTAAGTGGATGAAACCACCCTGAGAAGGAGCTGGAGCCATTCCTGAGAGGGTGCCTCACTGCAGGGAGCAGGGCTGGGGCACTGGGATGCACTCAGGGTGTTCAGCATCCTGCCAGACTCCCAGACTGGACCCACATCCTCCCATCCCAGAAGCTCCCAGTGGTGCTAAAGGCTCCACCCAGCACGGTGGGATGGGGCAGCCTCTTGCTCCCACCTAACAGGGACTGCCAAACTACCCCATCCCACAAAGCCCCTTGGCACAAGTGACACAGATGTGATGTCAGCCACATCTTCCCAAGGCAAAGCCAGAGACTCCACAACCCAGCTGCAGAAGTTGTCACGGACAAGCCAGGGCCTCTGGAGACACTGGGATGAAGGAGTGACTCCCTGAAACCCTTGGGCAAGGCTTTGGTTTCATTTGCATAATACATCTGTGCTTTAACTTATCCCCACCCCAGGGATGCTGGCCATATTTCCAAAGGCAAAATAAAAACGGAGAAGAGGAAAAGCAGAGAAATACAAATTCCACATTAACCACAGCACAGGGAGCCTGGTGTCTGATCCACGGAACACTTTCCACTCCCCAAACCCAGCTGGGCAGCCTGGGGGGGCTCTGAACCCCCAAACTCTGCTCCCTCCATCCCAGAGCGTGGGTCAGAGGGAGATTCCAACAGGACAGCAGGGATCAGCTGCTGGAGAGTGAGGAGTGAGCTGTGGTCACAGGATGAGGTGACAGCGATGCTCCCAGGCACTGAGCAGGGCATGGAGAGAGGCAGGGGTGTGCAGGGTGTCCCCTCACTCCCCTGAGTGTGCAAGGGCACTCCCCTGAGTGTGCCAGCCAGCTCCTGCCCTGTGGGCACAGCAGGACACAGCTCCTCACCCTGCACCCCACCCTGCCCTCTCCTCACACCACACAACACCGGGAGGGAGCTGGGAATGCCAGGGCAAGCAGGAGGGATGCTGGAGGGGAAGGATGCTCCAGGAGGACGCTCTGTGGGAAGGATGCTCAGCAGAGCAGAGGCCAAGCGGAGCATCCCGCTGCCGGCCGCCCTCCCTGATTAATTATTCCCGAGTCGCTCCGAATCGCTTTCATTTGAAGAGCAGCAAGGCTGGGGGAAGGAGAAAGGCTGTCCCCCGACAAAGGAGGCCGATTTGACACCCACTGAAGTCTATCTTGTCAGCGCAAGGCCAACAACAATTAGCAGCCTAATCCCCTCTGAGCTGGGAAGCCATTACTCACCACGCGATAGCGTTAACAATCAATACCATCACAATGAGCCCGGCAATTAATGAAGCTAAAGTCTTACTTCAGAACCTTAATTCTCGCTGTGTGGCTTTAAACGGGAGGGTTTGTGATCGTTATAATTAACTGGTGGTATTCAGCCAGGAGTTAGTCAATGAAACTAATCTGGATTGGAGATGACAAGAGGCACAGTGTGATGGTGTCACCTTTGTTTTCTGACCTCCCGCTTCCCGCTCGGTGATAGCAGATTAGCAGCCCGGGCTGACAGGCAAATGTAATTAACAGCTGAGACCCTGATGGAGAACTGGGAAAAAAAGAAGGGAAGGAGGGGTGGAATAAAACCCACCCTGCGGACAGCCCTGGGCAGGACAAGAGGCAGCAGCCCCCGGGCAGGCAATGGCTTTGTGGGGCTTTGATGGGAAGGGGTCAGTCAGGATGAGCTTTGACAGTTTGGGATGCTGTGGAGCAGCAGGATATCCCTAGGGATGTGCCAGCACACCTGTGAGCCCATAAAGCTGGAAAAAAATACAGTGATCCTGCATGGATCTGGCATCTGCCACAGCAGAGCATCTCCCGAGGTGGGAAGGGGAGTGGAGTGAGCATCTCCTGGTGTGGGAAGTGGGTGAGGATTTGAGGGAAAAGCAATTTGTTTCCTGGGGCTAAAAAACACAGCAAGGAGAAAAACCCCCTTCCCAACACACACCCAAACCCACACGGATCCAAAACCACTGGGATGGGGCACTTGAGGCACCCAAATTGGCCAGGGAGGGGTTTTTGCAAACAAACTACGCAGGTCTTAAGGGGAAATCCAAAGGGAATGTGGCTGCTTCTCTTCACTGCCACAAAATCCATGTCCCAACCTGCTGACGTCCCTTGGGAGGGGCTGAGCAGCACAGGGAGGGCACAAGCTGTGGGGTATGAGGGGGAAAAAAAAGCAAAATAATTCCCCAAACTCAATCAACCACTCCAAAGGAAGCAGATGGGTTCCAGAGGAAGCAGCTGAGAAAAACCAGGAGCTTCCAATGAGGATGAAGCATCACCAAGATCTGGTTCCCTCAGAATTACAGGGACCTGGAATCCCCACACGTTTCTTTGAGAGCAGCTGATGCTTTAGGTCATGGCTGTGCCAGAGATTTTCAGGCTGCAAGGAGGGTCTTGTAGATCCAAAAGGGATTTTCCAAAAAGAGCCTTGCAAAAGGGGTCTTGGGAAAAGGATTGTGCCAAAAGGGACTTTTAAACAGGGTTTTCCAAAAAGACTTTGCAAAAAGACATCTTGTAAAGGGTATGGGTGTCTTTTCAGGGATCAAAGTGCCCAGGCAGTGGGCAGTGATCCAAGGGGAGCACCCACAGATGCAAATAGCAGGGATAAAAACTATTTCATCCCAAACTGATGCTACCAGGAGTCTCCTAAAACACTTCCCAGCCTGGGGACTGGCTGCCTTCCCATCTGGGTGTGGGAGCCCTGGCAATTCCCATGGGATACGCTCCATGAACGGGGGGACCTCGGGG
Organism: Alethe castanea; assembly: GCA_024734035.1. Classification (NCBI taxonomy): domain Eukaryota; kingdom Metazoa; phylum Chordata; class Aves; order Passeriformes; family Muscicapidae; genus Alethe; species Alethe castanea. The sequence goes on from JANRGV010000008.1 coordinate 18,024,943, forward strand.
TGCTCCAGAATCCCATACCCAAACTGAGGGAGGGGGGTGTGAGGGAGGATGTGGGTGATGGGGGCTGTTCATCCGGGAAGTTCAGCTGGGAAAGCAGCAAATTTGGGGAACCCCTGGCAAAAGCAGCGTGGTGGGAGAGAGCAGGGCTGGCCCCAGGGCGCAGTGAGTGATACAGCACTCGGATTACTCCGGATGAGCTGAATTCCCAAACTGCTCCCTCGAGACACAACACCAGGAGAAGGCATAGCTGGCGAACAGCAGGAAAGCAGCAGCTCCAGCTGCTGGGAAAGGCAGCAGAGTCTGTCCCCACCTCTGGGCTCCTCGGCTTGCTTGGCGAGCTTGCGCAGGGCGGCGGCGAAGCTGGAGGAAGGTGCTGCCTGGACGGACAAAGTGCTGCTGGCGGCGGGGCTGCCATTGGGGATGATGGAGCCGTTCAGGGGGGACGGGGTCAGGGGGCTGACGGTGGCAGTGGTGCGGGTGGCCGTGGAGAGCATTCCTAGGGACGGCGACTTCGGCTCATGGCTCATGCCTGTGGGGGAGACACACTGGGTTAGGCACGTGGAGACAGAACTCTCTGTTTCCCCCAGCACCTTTCTTCTAGCTCCACCCTCCTAAAATGCACCCCAAGTTCAGGCAATGGGGGGGAAGCACATCTCAGCACCCCACTGAACTGCTGGATGATGGGCTCAGCAGAGCTCTGGAGGAATGGACAGGGTGATTTGGGGGGACACGGGGACTTCAGCATTCTAATGCAGGTGATGGGGAGAAGCACAGTCCCCTGAATTGCATGGTGCTGCCAAAACCCAAAGCAGCACTGCTGCACACCAACTGTCACTATTACACCCCCAAATCCCAGATACTGCACACTCAAATCCCCACCCTTTTACCCCAAAACCCCAATATTGCATCCCTGGATTCCCAGCCCTGCACCCAAAAATTCTTACCGTTCTACCCCTAAATCCCCAATATTGCATCCCTGGATTTCCAGAACTGCACCCCTAAATTCCACTGCTGCACCCCTGGATTAATACTAAATAAAAAAATTAATTAATTAATTAATTAATTAATATTAATATTTAATCCCTGGGTCTTCAGCATTGCACCCTCAAATCCCCAGTAACACATCCCTGGATCCTCAGCACTGCATCCTTAAATCCCCACCACTGCACCCCCAAAACCCCAATATTGCATCCCTGGATTCCCAGCACTGCACCCCCAAACTCCCACTGCTGCATCCCTGAATTAACAGTATTTAATCCCTGGGTCTTCAGCACTGCACCCTCAAATCCACAGTAACACACCCCAAGATCCCCAGAACTGCATCCTTAAATCCCCACCGCTGCAGCCCCAAAAACCCAACATTGCATCCCTGGATCCCCAGCACAGCACCCCCAGCTCCCCACACTGCATCTTCAAATCCTCACGTCCCAAACCCCCACAAGTGCACCCCAAAGCCCCGAGGTGCTCCAGGGCACAGTGACCCCAAAAGTGAGGTTCAGGTGCTGAGCAGGAGGGTGCAGCCCTCCCTGAGCTCCCCCAGCTGTCACACCAATTGCTCCAGGGCTCTCCACCTCCCAAAACAGCAACTGCTGATGTCAGGGGCCCTTAAAATAGACTTCACCCAGCAGCTTCATTAACACCAGCCTAAAATTAGCCCTGCTCCCAGGTGGGCAGGAGGACAGGGGGGTCCTGGGGCAGCCCCTAACTCTCAGCAGGCCTGGAGGCAGCTCGAGGCATTGAGCACCTGGAGCATCCTCTGCAGAAGGGTGGATGGAGCATCCCCGGAGCACCCCGCGGCCGGGCGGGCAGCAGGGCGGGCGCCGCGGGAGCCGGGGGGGCACGGGGGGCACTCAGCGTTGATTAATCTTTGCCCCCCGGCCCCAGGAGAGGCGGCCGGCGCGGCGGCGCGCTCCCCTCTGCCCTCATTATACAAGCATTTATTAACTCCGGTGCTCTCAGCCATTGACTGCCGCCTTGTCGACACGCTCGGCTCATGTAAATTCATTACCAGAACAGCTGGGAAGCCAACCCGCCACGCCAGCCTGGCCCCGGCACCCCCGGGCTCTGTGCTGGCACCCCCGGGCTCCGCTGCAGCCCGGGGTGAGGGCTCGGTGCACCCCCGAGAGAGGGGCACCGGGATCTGCCCGCAGCACCGGGCGCCCACACACCATCCAAAGGGGACACGGCACTCCAGGCACCGCTTGCAGCTCCCGTGCCCCACTGAGCATTGCCTCACACCCACCAGGCACTGCCCCACATCCCCCAGACACTGCCTGCCATGCCCTTGGCACAGCCCTGTATCCTCCCAGCACTGCCCCACATCCACCAGGCACAATCCTGCATCCCCAGGCACTGCCCCACATCCACCAGGCACAATCCTGCATCCCCAGGCACAATCCTGCATTCCCACAGCACTGCCTGGCATCCCCTTGGCACAGCTCTGCATCAACCAGGCACTGCCCCACATCCCCCAGGCACTGCCCCACATCCACCAGGCACAATCCTGCATCCCCAGGCACAATCCTGCATCCCTAGGCACAGCCTGGCATCCTTCCAGCACTGCCCCACATCCACCAGGCGCTGTCCCATACCCACCAGGCACAATCCTGCATCCCCAGGCACAATCCTGCATCCCTCAGGCACAGATCTGCATCAACCAGGCACTGCCCCACATCCACCAGGCACAATCCTACATCCCTCAGGCACAGCTCTGCATTCCCACAGCATTGCCCCACATCCACCAGGCACAATCCTGCATCCCCAAGCACTGCCTGGCATCCCCTTGGCACAGCTCTGCACCTCCCAGCACTGCCCCACAGCTTCCAGATAAAGCCCCAAACACTTCCCAGTGCTCCCCAGTTCCTCCCCACCTACTCACCCCAACATAACCCCCCCCACTTCCAGCCCCAATCCGGGTCTGGAGACGCTTTCCCAACCATCCGGTGGGATCAGCACACGGGCACGGGGCTGGCAGCAGGGCACCACCCGTGTGATGCTCAGCTGACCCCCAAACACCTCCCGGCCAGCTCCTGATCCCAGCGGGATTTGCCAGGAGGGAGCGGGCGAGTGGCCGGGCAGCGTGCGGGGCTGAGCTGTGCCGCTGCCCCAGCCGCGCTCCAAACCAGTCCTGCCGCTCCCTCCCGGTGATAAAATCGGCGCCTCCGCCCCGGCTGGGGCCCGAGCAGCGCCGCTCACCCGCCGTGCCCCGCCGGCGCTGGCGTCCGTCTGTCCGGGCGTCCCAGGGCTGCTCCGCGGGACAGCTGCCAGCTGGGGAAACTGAGGC
>JANRGV010000008.1:18042274-18058183 GCA_024734035.1 Alethe castanea
CTTTGCTGAGTGCTGATTTAACCTAATGGCCTGACTTGACAAGGCTGACAAACTCGAGGGCTGTGCCTGATAAGGTTCACTTCAAAGGGGCGCCCTGCCTGCGCTCCCCGCCCTGCTTCCCAAAACCCCCGCACCCCAAAAAACCAGGAGCACCCGTTGCTTGGCCGGCATGGGGAAACCGAGCTACAAAGCGGCTGGGGCAGCCCCGTTGGGAAACCCTTTGCGACATCGGCCCAACCGAATTACCCGCCGAGCACCCTCCCGAGCTGTCCCCTCTCCGCGGGCAGGGCGACCACCGTGCCTCAGTTTCCCCACTTACCACCCGCCCGGGCCACCCCAGCAGCCGGCTGGGCCGCGCCGCGCCTCGCCCCTCGTTAGCGGGAGAGCCTGACGAGCCTGACCCACTTCCCCGAGCGCCGGGAGGATTAATTGGTTCCTTTGCTCGCGCGGAGCCGCCGGGAGCTGGGGCAGGTGCCAGGCGGGATTAGCAAAGCATGAGAGCGCAGCTCGCGGGGCCAGCCCTGCCCACGCCCGATCGCCACCGGGACACCCCTCCCTGGGGATGCTCGGCCTCCCCATGGGTCTCCCCCACGGACTGGGATGCGGCCGTGCTGGGGACACCCACCCCGAGTGGGGTGTCCAACCCTAAGGGATGCCCCGCTCTAGGGAAACTGAGTCGCGTTCCCTGCAGCCCTGGAAGCATCCAGCAGTGGGGACACAGGATCAAGAGGAGCGAGCGGTCGCCTCCCATCGTAAATAAGCAGCTCAGCGATGATTTCCTGCTCTTGTTGACCTTTGACTATGCAGAATAAAGACATAAATCCATATTTTAAACCCATCTGAGCGCCAGCCAGGCCCACAAAGCCATTTACAGCCTGTGATTTGGACGGGGCAGTGAGCAGGAAAGCGATGGTTTCTCGAGGTGACATTCCCCAGGAGGGAAATGAAGTGTTTTATTTGCAGATATATAGGGCACGGTCGTTCCTCTGCTTCCCCTTCCCTCCGCCCTCGGCTCATAAATAAAACATACGGCCGTGTAACCGGCTAATTACGGGAGGATGGCAAAACCCTGCCGGTCGCTGGGAAAAGAAATCAGCTTTTTAATCAGCCCACTTTGCTCCCCATCCAACTTAAGGAGAAACGGGCATTTCGGGTGCTGGGATGGAGCCGAGACTCTCCGGCGGCTCGCAGGCTCCCTCTGGGGTTGTGCACCCCGACCCCTTGGGGCAGTTTTGGGGTTGCTTTGGATTGGGGAGGGTTCAAGCTGCTTCTGGTGTTATGTTTTTTTTTCCCCTGGCTGGGAAAAGGATGTCTTTGAAAAGTCTAATTGTTCCTTACACATTAGATACATTAATGAGGTCTCTGATCAAGCGGCTGGCTCTCCGGCAAGGAGGCTTCAAGTAGCAATTTTCCATTTGTGTTTCAAATTTTAATGAATGTTCCTGTCTCCGGCTGCGATGCGCGGTGATAATCCGTGCGGCTCGGGTCAGCGCCGGAGCAGGGGCTGCCGCACGGGAGGGCTTGTACAAGGGTTTGATTTCTTTGGGGAATAGTTCATACAAAAAATGGTAATGGCAGAAGACAGTCTTCCTTCCCCCTCGGTTGCCAGAGCCCAAGAGCTACAAATCAGAGGGTTATTATTTCTTTCCGATGTCCCTAAAGTATCCTATATCTTTAGCGGGAGAGTAAAGTTCAGCCCTGATAAGATTGCGGCGCTGGGTGAGACGCGCTTTGCCTTTCCTCCTGCCTTGTTTTTTCTTCCCTCCACCTCCATCTCCTTCTCCCTCTATCCCTGAGGAGGCCACTGGGGTGTCCCCAGGGCCACCAGCCCACCCCAGCGCCCCACAACCAAGGGCCAGATCCAGAACCCACCCCGCCAGGACAAGATTTGTATAACCTTGTTTTGGCATGCCTGCCATTAACTTAATTTAACATCCATATTGCCGCTACTTAATTAAATAGATGAACTCATTTTACATTTGCAAGTCTTAATTCATCCTGAACAAAATTGGCCATGTTTCGTTCTTTCTACGCTACCAGCTCCCCGGAACAAATGACTGCCTTTTGTAGTTAACTGCTAGTACAGGTTAAAAGCTAATTAGCAGCCCGGGTTGGGTGTTAACTTCCTTATTTATCACCCGGCGCCACTCGGTGAGCGAGGGGGCGCGGGCTGGCACTTCCAGCTTCCTGCGTGGGCCCCGCTCCCGTGGGGTCGGGGCAGCAGCGCTGGATGCACATGGGGCTCAGGGCATAGTGCCTGACCGTGGGGCTCCTGGTGCACGGAGTGCTCGGTTTCAGGGCCTGGCACATCATCCAGGTGTGAAGGATCTGTGGGGTTTGGCGTGTGGTGCATGGGGGTCATGCACAGCACGAGTTTGATGCATCATTTTCAGTGCATGATGCTTGACACGCAGTGCATGGCCGCGTGTGGGGCTCAGCACACCGTGCCCCCAAGTGGAGTGGCACATGGATGTGATGCCACATGACACATGGATGATGCACAGGCTGTGACACTCAATGCACAGGGGTCAGCGCGTGGGCTTTGACACGCATGGCCCATGTCACGGTGGTGCTCAGCGCATCACACAGCACCCAGCCATCACCCCAACACTCCCTGGAGAGCACCCCTCCACCTCACCACCCCTGCCATGCCCACCACAACCTCCCTGGAGGTATCAGGGGAGAGGCACTGAAGCAAGCACCACCCTGGTTTTCCAAGCACGCTCCCACTCAGGCTGCTCTGGGGGTGCCCATACCAAGTGGTGATGCTGAAGGCTGCTGAGCCTCATCACATCCCACCCACACACCCTCCGTGCGGCTCTGGCTGTGGTGGGGGGCACAGCAGGGCTGGGGGACACGGGGACCCCACCAGCAAGGCAGCCAGGCTGTGCTGAGCCTGGCAGGAAGCCGCTCCAGGAAGGCTCATCTGGTTTGACTAACAAATCGCTAACTGCTTCCCCCGAGGCAGGTGGAAGGAAACAAGCTCCGTGGCTGTAAACAACCCCCCCGGCCCCCTGCTTCCCACCCACGGCCCTCCACAGCCCTCCCCAAGCGCTGGCCAGGGGCAGGTTGAGACAGAAAACACTTGTGCAACACCCCCTTCATGCTCTGATGCAAGCCTGCCATGGGGGACAGGGCCCCCCCAGCCCCTGCCAGGCGCCCAGGGACGCTGGCACCCCGGGCAGGGCGTGGGGTGACGCAGAGCTTGCGCCAGCCCAGGCTGGCCCTGCAGGACAGCACCTCGCTGGCGCCTGCTGGGCCGTCCCAGCTGCTGGTGTGACTCAAGGGGACGAGCTGAGATGGTGGCACGGGGCAGCAAAGGGCAAAGCCCACCGTGCTGGTGACATTGCAGTCCCTCTGCCAGCGCCCCATAGAGCAGCGTGCCCAGGAGAGGCGGCCATTGGTGATGGCAGCTGTCACCACCGGCGATGTCCAGCCCTGCTAACGGGGACGTGGCAGAGGTGTGGTGGGGACAAAGTGGCGGGAGGGGACTGATAGGCATCTCCCTGGCCTCGTAAACCGATCTGCCCCCACCTGCTGAAATAACAGCGAGGGGAGGCAGCTCTGGTTACCGGCAGTGCCGGGGGCCGGCTGGGTGCCAGCGCCCTTGGCCGAGGGCCAGGCAGCTCGGCGGGCACTGAGAGGGGACCCCCCGTTCTCCCCCCTTGCCCCAGGCACCGCACGGAGCTGCTCGTCCCGCTCCCCGGCGTCACCACCCCGCCTGCTCCCTCCCCACCCGGTATTTCAGGTCTGGCACCCAAGCTGGCGCCTTCAGGAACCAGCGGTCCCGCAGGGACATCACCCCTGCCCGGGGCCACCGCCGCGGGGATGACACCAGCCACGCCGTGTAGGAGCAGGAATAATTCTCCAGGTTATCCCGAGCGGTTTTGGCTGCTCTTTGGCACAGAGAGGGGTCAGAGCATCCGGCAGCACCACGGCCAAAAATGCAAAGCCTGGTGGCTGGATGCAGCCCCTTTGGGAGGAGGGATGAGCGCTCCCAGGTCCCCCTGCTCCCCCCAGGCCCTGCCAGGACCCCATCCCAAATCCCTGCCGTCAGCAGAAGCGAAGGAGCGGGGCCGTACGGAGCGAGGGTGATAGATAACAGCCCTCTGTGCCGGCGAGATAAATAGCCCCAGCAGCGCCAAGCTGTACTCGGCCAGAAGCTAATAGGGGCTGTCAGGGCGGTTTAGAGGAGCAGAGCATCGTTTCGGGGCCCGGCTGGGAGGACGCCGAGGGGAAGTGACAAGGAAGCTGAGCAGAAAGCGACAGGCAGTACACAAAGAGCATGTCCTCTGTAAGTGGTGATAAACCTTGGAAAAAAAAGAGAAAAGCTAAATCAGTTGTTTAGCCGATGTACCACATGCTGACAGGGCAAATGTGAAGGCTTTTATGGCCACATGGGTTTTCATTTGCAGTTATTCATAGCGGAGCCGGGCGCTTTATCTCACTTTACATTATGTGCAACCACAATGCAGACACTTGCACCGCAACGCATTGCCTCCCTGGAAAATATTAATATGTAAATGTCAGGCTCAGAGGGCAGCGAGGGAACGGCAGGCAGGGAGCAGGCCCGGAGATAAAACCTGCCCTGGCAGGGAGGGGGGTGAGCAGGACCCCCAGCCCGCACCCTGGGGTGTGTAGGAAGGGGGAGGCACAGCTGGGATGGAGCACACAGAGAGGAGCCTGGTGTGCATCAGTGTGTGGGCACACGTGCGTGCACCGTGCACAGCCTCAGCTGAGAGGGATGTGTGCGTGTGTGTGTGAGCACAAACACGTGTGCACAACACCCCTCAGCAGAGAAACACCAATTTCTGCATGTGCACTCACACACATGTGCCTGACGCCTCCTTTGCATCACCTCTGCAGGAGGACAGGACACCTCGGTGACCCGCCACGTGTCACAATCCATGGACAACCCCCCACAGCTCCACACCACGCACACCTGAGCACCCCCACACACCCACGGGGAGCCCATCCCGAGGCCATGGGCCACCAGGCCAGCCTGGGAGCAGCCCCGGCCGGGCAGAGCGCGGCGTGCCAGCGCCTGCACAGCCCCGGCGGGCAGCGCTCCAGCCATGCCTGCTGTTCCCGGGCTCCATTCCTCTCCAAGAGCCTCCAGCCCCGGGGTAGTGCCAGACTGACAGCCTGGAGGCTATTTATTCGCAGGCAGAGGCAGCGGGAGCTGCTGGCGGATGCAGCCGCCTTTGTCCTACAGGGAAGTTTGCTCCCTGCCTCCTGCCCGCCCCCCATCTCCCCTGGTTTTCCACCTCCACACCCCGATGCACCATCCAAACTGCAGGGAGGCATTTGGGCGAGTTCCCAGCCCGGGGTTCCCAGCCCTGATGGGCAGGGCTTGCCACAAAGCTCCTGGCACACAGAGACACCGGGCAGCTGCCACGCTTCCCTCTGCCCCAGTAGCTCTGAGCATCACCCAGTCAGGCCACGGCGCTGGAGGTGGCACCCCAAAGGTGGTGGGGGTAGGAGGAGGGGGGCACCCACCCCTGGGCTTTGCTCCTTGGCACGGTGCCTGCCGGGGTGGGGGCACCTCCGAAAGGCGGCCCCCGCGGCCGTTACCAGGAGAATCGCTGGCAGCCGGCGCTGGCACGGGGACAAGCCTGGGAGGGAGGTGGCCCCCCAGCACCTCAGGGAAGGGAACAATCCCTGGGCATTTCTTTTTTGGCAGGCCCCGGGTGCCCCTCCTCTGCAACCCCGTCCTCCTCCCGCGCTCGGGCGCGGGGACACAATTAAATCAGTGTTCTGCTAACAATCTGCCAGCTAATAAGACATTTTCCTCCCTCTCCCTCCTCCCCCCCACTCCACCCCAATCCGTGTGTGATGGGAGCGCTTTGATATGAGAGTGGACTCTAATGGGTTCGGTGTAAGGGAGCCTTAATTTATTACGTGCCTGTAATTGATGTTTGTATAAAGTAGCTCTTACAGCTCCTCAGAGCGGGAGATGAAAAGCAATCAGTCAGCCATTTGCCTCCAAAGGAAGGAGAGAGGAGAAGACAGACAGCGAGAAAGAACCAGACATACTCATCAAGCCTGGAGAAAAACCCAGAAAACGAGGGAACAAACAAAATCACCCCCACGCAGCCTCACCAGCGGCTCTGGTACCGCTGGGTATCACCACCAGCATCTCTGGATTATCACTGCCAGCATCCCTGGGTATCAGCATCAACATCCCTGGGGAGTGCTGCCAGCAGCCTGGGGTACCACTGCCAGCACCTTTGGGTATTACTGCAAGCATCTCTGGGTAGTGCTGCCAGCATCCCTGGGTACCAACACCAGCATCCCTGGGTGCTGCTGGCAGTCCCTGACTGCCACCAACAGCATCCCTGGGTACCACCCTGGGTACCAGCTGCCACAATCACCCCCCCAGCATTCCCAGGGCTGGATCCTGGTGGGAATGCCGGGGGCAGGGCAGGATGAGGCCCCCTCCCGTGCCAGCCAGGGCTGATTAGGCTGCAGCAGCCGGTGCTGAGCTGCTCTAATGACGGCGGGCGCTGGGGAGTCACGTGCTGCCCAGCGCCGGCTGGGGAGCCGTACGTCACCGGCCCCGGCAAAAAATCGGTGCTAAATTGAATCAATCCATCTTGGAAATGGCTCTTGTCAGCCAGTGTCAGGGAGAGCGTCTGCAGGAGAGGGATCAGGCGGGGGCAGGCCGGCGAGGGCCGGGCGGGCGGCACCGCTGCCGGGTGCCTCCTGACCCCCACGGATGTTGGATATGGGGGGTCCAGAGGGGGGGCAGAGCAGGATGGGATCCTCATTCACCCAGCAGGAAAAGCAGAGCCTGGAGCAGACTGCGTGCCTCAGTTTCCCCACACTCCGTGTCCCTCTGTCTGGTGAAGGGGGGCAGCTCCACATCAAATAAAACCCCAGGAGAGTTGGAGACCCCTCCCAGTGCCCACGTGCATCCCAACACTGTGCCCAGGGCAGAGTGTGCCAAGCTGGGAAGGACGATTCTGCACCAGGGAGACAAAGACGCCGGCGCTTGACACAAATATAGATGGATCCTCAGAGTACAGACCCTGCAGCCTGGCAAATTAAAACGTAGCGCGAAAGGGGGGACGGAAACAGCCCTGGTGATTGATTTTCCATCCAGACATTCAAACCAACCGAATATGTCACCCAGACAAGCCCTCGGAAAGCGGCGGCAAGCCCAGATTTATCCTCCACTTGGACTGGAGACCATCAATCCCTATCCAACCCTGGGAAATGGCTTCACACCCCTGCCTTCCCACCACGGCGCCCATCCCATGGCCGGGCCAGCAGGCGGGATGGGCACCACGATGGGAAGATGGGGCTCAGGAACCGTCACCGTGCCAGGAAAGAGGATCCAGGCACAGGGACACATACCCAGGCTGCTAACGAAGGCAATTAGAGGGGAAAGCATCCCTCGCACCGCTTCTCCTAATTAAGAACCATCCAATTCCCCAACCCGCCTGTTCCCCGGCTCCGGTACAGCCTGTTATTTACCTGCAGCTAATAGGTTGGGCGCAGCTAATGATAGTCTTGTATCAAATGGCTGGATCTTGGCTTCTGACAGCTTTAAAGACCCGTCTCGGGGACACGAGGGTTTCTAATTACGGGGTTCGTCACGGGAAGGCTGGGTTCAACGCCAGTCACTCTCCCCGGGTGACATTTCTGCCCGGATTGGAAATCTAAACACAGCCCAGCCAGTTAAGGTTAAAAATACGGCGCTTGACAAGACAAGGGATCATAATTTGGGTCACCGCCGGGTTTAATTAATTGGAATGGAGCAATCAAAGCACAGCGTGCGGTAATTACAGCCCCGGTCGGGGCAGGGCTGGGGGAGGCGGGTGAAGGGATGGGGGGGATGCTCCCCACCGTGGGGACGGGCAGGGAGGCATCGCCCTCGCCCCGGGGTGCAGGCAGGCATCGCGTGCAAGGAGCGGGCAGGGCAGGCAGGGAGAGGCGAGGGAAAGCGAGCTGGGAGCTTCCAAGCACGCCATTCCCAGCGGATCCCACTCCAGCCCCGCAGGAACCCCGGCCAGGCAGAGCGGGTTCCATCCCCAGTGTCCCCATCCTCCCTGCAGCCCAGGCTCCCAGGCACCACCGCGGCTCCGCGCCGAGTGATTTATTTTCACCAATTACCAGGGCACTTTTCCCTTCGCCTGGACCACGCTTAATTGATTGGAACCTATTGAAAACAAATTAACCGGCACCGGGGCGCAGGGACCTGTTTATGGCTCCTCCGTGGGGCAGCGGGGAGGACACGTGAGTGGCTCTGACACGTGGGTGATGCACGGTGGGATTGGGAGAGGAAGGTGGGACAACCCAAATACCCCCTAAATATCCCCCAGCGCTGCTCTCTGCCTCCTCTGCCATGGTTAACGCTGATGTGCAGGGGGAAACTGAGGCACGGAACAGCATGGAGCTCACATCCTGGCACTTCCTTGCTGGAAAAACTCTCCGTGGCATGGACAGGACCGAAATGTTCCTCCCCAGCGCAGCGCCCCGGGAGGAGGGATGCTCACAACGGTGACCCCATTAAGCAAACCCAGCTAGCATTAATTTGACCCCATCCGCCGCGCGCTAATCAGCTGTAACCGTGGCACCCAGCTCAATCCAAATTGATTTACCGAGGCTGGAAATGGATACAAATGTGATTAAAGGCTTTTTATTTTCCATAGGTCCTCTCTAAAATGATTTAAATCAATTGCTACGTGCAGGGTCCTCTTCCTCCTCCCAGGCCGACCCCGCGGCGCCATGCTGTCGGCCGGGGTGGGGGGGTGGAACAACACCCCACTTTCCACATCTGCCCCCCAAAACCCACCCAGAGGGGAGCAGCACCCCAAATTCCCCCGCTGACCCACCCACGGACCCCTCACATCCGTCACGGGCGGGATGCCGGCGCGCCGGGCGGCCCTGGCGAGCGATCAAAGCCCATTAGGCTGAGCGCCGATGCGCGCCCGTTGTTCGTCAATTATTCAAACAATAATTGCACCCTTATTTAAAGTCTAGTCTTGCGTGCGCGGCACTGCAGGCTGCCAAGGCCCACGTTAGATTTACACCCCCGGCGCGCTCCCGCTGCCAATTAATTAAGCAAACACATTCCTCCGCACGCTCTCAGGTGTGCAACCTGCCCAGCTCAGGTTCAGCCCGGCAGCACTGACACAGCCCCACCTGGGCGAGGGGTCACAGCCCCTGGGGGGCCCTGTTAGGGCTCCCTGCTTTTAGGATTTCCCTCAGGATGGCTTCTCTCACCCTGCTCCAAAGCTGATTAAAGATTAAGCAGTCCCCTCATCTTCCTCCCCACAATTTTTCCCCAATTTGGGGAGAAAAAAAGCAAGGAGGAGGGGATTGACACCAGCATCCATTGTTGGGGCCCCCCTCATCCCCAGCAGCCCCTAACGAGGGGGGAGGCTGGGAGTGACAGTCACCAAGAGGTCAATTCATTCATCTGGCCATGTTATTACAAGTCCAAATTTATTGTCACCGGGCCACATTAGCGCTGGCACGGAGGACGCGAGGTTGCACCCCTACTGAATAAGCAGATAAATGAAAGACATCTGGAGAGCAGAATGAAGGGGCAGATTATTAATGCTGAAATTTAGAAGCCAAGGTCTAAGCCACGAATCCATCAGCGCAGCCAGTTATGTCCAATAAATTAGGAGAGATAAGGATTGAAGGATGGTATATTAAAGGCAACATTCATTTCTGAACTGGCACGAGGGCTTGCAGGCATCCTGCCTCTGCAGGGTTAACCCTTGGTGGGCAGGGATGTGGAGTGTGGGACGTGGCAGAGCTGGGGAGGTCGATGGCCCCTGCACAGAGCTGCCTGATGTGGGGTTGTCCCCAGTGCTCACAAGGGGGTGTGAAGGAGGGTGCACCACCGTGGAATGGGCACGATGATGGAGGTGCAAGGTGACAGTGGAGAGGCTGGCACGAGGAGCACCCCATAACCACTGAGCAGGGAGCACAGGGGACCCCAGCCTTTCCTGCAGCCCATCCATCCTCCCCAATTAAGGGAGACCTGGGGGTCTGCTTGGCTCCTCACAGCACCTGTGACCTCTGTCCCTGGGCTGGGGTTCAGCTGGCCCTGAAGGTTCTTTGGGGACTCATTGCCACGGGCAACAGGTAAGGACTGAGGGGACAGAGCCTGTCCGGCCACCCCAGCACCAGGCTGGACAGCTGTCACTGGGAATTGTCCCCCTATTCCTCCTCCTTTGGCTGCCTCCTACCCACAGACGCCACCCCACAGGTCCCACCACACCAGCACCTCCCAGTTGTGCCTGCCTCAGTTTCCCTAATGCCATCACAACAGGATGGCAGGATCTGGCTACCTGAGAACACTTTGGTCCCTATCCTGCTGACGTGAGGCTGCAGCCTGGCACCTCCAGGACATGTTTTTCCTTGGGGGAAGCAAGGGGACACAGCAGGCCAGGGACCCATGACCTCCTCAGAGGCACAGCCCCAGGGACAAGTGAGCACCTCCATGTCATGATGCCTGGAAGGGGAAAAAATCAGGATTTTTTGCTGCCAAGCATGCAGTTTGGCTAGGTGACTGCTCAGCAGTGAGGCCACCCACCTGTGTCTCCCCTTGGCACCCCACAAGTGGCATTGTGGAGGAGAGATGTGCAAAGATGGGGAGATGATGGCGAAACAGAGGGCTCCCTGATGCTGGTCCCTCCTGGGCCAGCAGCAAAGGGATGTAGGGCAGGAAGGCACACAGGGCCCCCCAACACTGACCTGGCCCCCACACCACCAGCTGAGCCCCCTGCCCAGTCCCAAACCCTCCCAGCACACACAGCTCCAGCCTCCCCAGTTCCCCCAGCAGTTTCAGCATCTCTCCCCCTCTCCACTTGCTCCTCCCAAGCAAATTTCAACCAGCCTCATCTGGCATCCAAGGGATTTGGGATTTGTTTAAGCTCTTTTCACCCGCCGGACTTTAATCGGCGCGTTTGCCTGACCTCCAGCCCCGGTGCAACCCCGGCTGTGCCGCCCGAGGGTCCCGGCTCGGGGCCATTCCCAGCTCCAAAGCCCGGGGCTGCCCCCAGGATAGCTGGGATTAGCTATCAAATAACTTTGCATTTAAACCCTTTTTAACAGGGCTGGAGGTCGGGAGGGTAAGGGCAGAGGTTAAGCCTGGCCGCGGCCGGGCGCTGACCCCGCGGCCGGGGACGCCGGAGAGGGGACGGGGCGGCACGCGGGGCTGGGGGGGTGGGACCCGGCCATGCCACCCACCCACCTCTCCTTGCACGGCGGGGCCGGGGAGGGGGCAGCAGTGGGGTGTCCCCACAGGAGAAGGTGTCCCCAAAGGAGGGGTGTCCCCACAGCCCCCAGCTTTGCCACCCCCGTCACTTACTGAGGCTCTGCAGCAAAGACGACCAGCTCTTCATCTCCAGCATGGTGGGGGTGCCGTGCCCCCCTCCCCAGGCTGGTGCTCAGGCTGCTGGGGGGGCGCAGGATCTGTCCCACACCCCGGCAGTGGGAGGCACAGCCCCGGCGCTGAGCCGCCGGCGGGTGACAGCGACCATTTTATTGCCTTTTAACTCTGCCTGCGCGGCTCCGGCGCGCTCATCCTCCCCCCTCCCCGCTTCCCAGGCTGGTCCTGAGTTGGGGAGCTTTGCTTTTCCCTCCCTTCCCTCCTCCTCCCTCCTTGCACTTGATAGCAGCCTTGTCAAGAGCGCCGAGCTGCGCTGACCCCTGCCCTGGCGCTGCTAATTAAGGCGGCACAGTGACAGCCCCAGAGCCTCGCCAGCGCGCCACGGCACCGCTGCTCCTAATTGGAGAGGCTCTGGAGTTCTCAAAAACCTCCCAGCTGGGGCTGGGGGTCCTGGGGGGGTCCTGCACCCACGCCAGCAGGGGGCTGCAGCACCCAGCCTGCGCCCATCAGCATCCTGGATACGGAGATCCCAGAAATTACTGAGAAGCTGATGCAAAATTGGATGAAAAGACCCTGAAGTCAGGAGGAAAGTGGGACTGGGGTGGGTGAAGGTGAGCAATTCCCTGAGGAACGTCCCCTGCATGAGGGGCACCCCGTGCTGGGGCCTCCCGAGGTATTTTTGGATGGCGAGGAGTGAGGGCACCGGGCATGGCAGGCAGCCAGGACGCGGGGCTGTATCTCCCTGCGGCAGAGCAGGGGTCTCAGCCGGGACACCGGGCTGCTGTCCCTGTCCCCACCTCTCTGCTGAGACCCTGAACGCCCTAGGGAGCCCCAGCATGGCTGGGGGAGCTCAGAGGGGCCACGTCCCCCGGGCCGTGCCAGCAGCCTGACGGATCTATTGTGTCGTGACAGACGAGCTGCTTTATCGCGGCCAGGGAGCCAGCGCCAGCCGTCAGGCTGACCCCGCCGGCGGGCTGAGGAGAAACAGAAGAGGGCTTGTATCATCCGGGGGGTCAGAGGGCACGGAGGCAGCCGGGCCCCCCCGCGCTCCCAAATTCCTGGGATGCACGCCCGGGCCGGCAGCTGCATGCAGCCCCTGAGCCGCAGGTGGGGCTGGCAGGGTGTGGGGACACACACCCCCCCCACCCCAGCACCCCCCAAGTCCCTGTGCTGCCAGCCCAGCCTCCCCTTGTCATCCCTGTAACGTGCCCTGCCACAGTGTCCCCAAGCTGTGGTGTCCTGTAACATCCCTCAACTGGTGTCTCCAGTCTGCCCTGTCCCACCCCTGAAATGGTTTCCCCAACTGCCCCATCCCACTGCAGAAGCTGCCACTGCAGGGGGACACAGATGGACAAGGATACTCACAACCACCCCGACCCGGGGGGGGGTCACTGCTTTTCCCACGCCACCCCAAAATCCAGTGTCACCTCCATGTCAGGGCTCTAGGGGGACGGGCAGGGTGACATGGCGATTGCAGCCATGACTCACATGGAATTAATTGGAAATCACATCCCTGAGGCTGGAGCAATGTCCCAGCACAGTGAGATAGGGATGTTTGGTAGGACCCCACTCCCTGCTCCCAGCAGAAGGAATTTTGGACAAGCAATGCTGCCCCCACCTAAAACTGTCCCCAAGACTCACATCCCTCTGGGATCAATCCCACTGGGCTGACATCCCTGGCATCAGGCATAGCCAAGCTGTGGGGGCATGATGGTGCCAACTATGTGGGTCAAAGCCTGTCTTTGCACCCTCACCCTGGCATCTGGGGGTCTGTATGGGTCAGTGGGGAGTAAATCCCCCCCGGAACCTCTCTGAGCTCCCCATCCCTTCCTCCCCTCCCTTCCAGCAGCCTTTGTGCCGCCGCCAAGCCAGCACCTCCGGGGTGGACACATTAAAGCAGCACAAAGCAGAGCCGAGAGGCATTTCGGGTGCAATTTTCCCTGCTCCATTATTGACAAACAAGCTGCTTTGTGCAGGTGATGCCGAGGCCAGCGCAGCAGCTGGGACACCGTGCCACGCTGCACCAAGCCGTGCCAGCTGGACACCCCCACTCCTACACCAGAGCCAGCCACGCTGCCCTCCCATGGCCACATCGCCCAGATCCATGTCACTCCTGAAAACCAAGGCGGACAGAGGCAGGGGGAGCGCTCTGGGTTGAGCAGAGGTGCCCAGGCGGGCGCTGGCATCGCCGGCGGGCAGCGCCTTTCCCCCGGCCAGGGCGGCTGGGCACAGCGTGCGGCGAGTCTGTCGTTAGCACCGTGCCAAACCCAAAGTGGCTGCTTCGGAACGGCAATCCAATAAAAGTGCTACTTGTCTATTTATCATCCTCAGGGCTTTTTATCACAGTGCAGATGGCTGCTACCTTCGCAAGGCACAGCAGTGTGCTGGCACGCGCCCGCCGCACAGAAGCTCGGGCGCCGCCGAGTCTGTGCGTACACCTGCGAGGAGCCGGCGGCCGCCTGCTCCACAGAAGCCGGCCGGGAGCCGGGCAGCGCCGCCTGCCAGCACCACAGCGCCCCAGGACATGCCAGGGCCCTGCCTGGGTGGTGTTTGCACCGGGCACTGGCACCAGGGATGGGCATTGGGCACTGGGCATTGCGCATTGGGCATTGGAACGGGGTGCTTGCGCTGGGGATGTCCACAGGGCGATCGTGCTGATCATTTGCACAAGGTGTTTGCATGCAGCATTTGCATCAGGGATGGGCACTGGGCACTGGCACTGGGCATTCCTCATCCCTGGAACTGCTCAAGGCCAGGTTGAACAGGGCTTGTAGCAACATGTTCTAGCACAAGGTGTCCCTGCCCAGGACAGGGGGTGAAGAGATCTTTAAGGTCTCTTCCAACCCAAAGCATTCCACAACTCCATGATTTGCACTAGGGATGTTCATGAGGTATTGGCACAGGGCTGTTGCAGTGGGCACGTTCACCGGGCACCTGCAGGAGGTGTCTGTTTGCACCAGTCACCTGCACCGGGCATTTGCACTGCGGGTTATTAGCGGGCGTTGCACAGCCTGTCATTACCCAGCTGGGAGGGCTGTGGGCAGCAGCAGCAGCGGCAGCAGCGGGCACAGGGCGGTGGGTGGGAGCCGCTGGAGCAGGTGATTAAAGCTGTATTAAGTGTCTGTCTGCATGCGGGAGAAAACACACCTAATTATCCAGCGGAGTCAGCCGGGAGGGAGGAGCTGCCCCGATGGCAATCGCGTAATGAAGTGGAACGCAGGGCCAGGCCTGGCGCGGGCCGTAATTAAAAGGCAGCAAAGCCAGAATTGCAACGGTGGCGGGCAGCGGGCAGGGTCCCAAACCCGCAGCCTCTTCGGAAGAGGGAATGGCAGATCCATGGGAATCCCTCCATAGGGAGCCAACTCACATCCCCACTCCACGCCACGTGCACCGCCGCCTCAAGCCCCACGTACTTGCGCCAAACTCCCCTGCTGTACGGCACGACACCGGCGCACTCCAGCAAAGCCACGCGGGTGCCAGGACGCGGTGCCAGCACCCCCGCCCTGCCCGCGGGCACGGGGCAGGCACCGCCGCGGCACCGTTGCAAGGGCGTCGAGCGCGGCCCGCTGCGCACAGGCGATGCCGGGACACGGAGCCCCGGCGCCGCTGCGGCAGGCGGCGGCGAGGCGGCAGGGCCGGCCAGCCCCACCTCTTGCACCGGAGCCAAAGCCGCCAACCCACGCTGCCGCTCCCCGAGCGGGTCCGGCGGGTCAGGAGCGCCCCGGGGAGACGCCATGTCGCCCTGCCTGTGCCCGGCGTCCGCAGCACCGCTGCAGGGACCCCACGCCCGCCGCCGCCGCCCCCCGGCCCGGCTGCCCCAGCCGGTTGGGAAGCGGCCGGGCTTGCCTGGGAATGCCGCTTGCATCAGCTCCGGCCTGGCTGGCACCGCTGGCAGGCGGGGACGTGAAGTGCTGGCGGGCAGCACGCTGGGGTCAGGCCCTGGAGACATGCAGCGGGGTAAGGGCATCCCTGGCAACACCACAGGGACCCCCACAGGGGACACTCAGAGGGGCAGTGACCACCCATCCCATCTCCCTGCCATTCCAACCGCAGCACACCGCAGTGCCAGCACTCATCCATGGCATGGTGACAATCTCCACTACAACGGGTGGCACGGTGGCAGGCGGTGAGGACACAGGAGGATGTCCCCTCCTTCTCCTCTCCCTATCTTTTTCTCCTTCTAATGTTTTTTTTTTCCCTCCAAGCTCTCCAGAACAAAGTACACACTCTACCTCTTCAAACCCACCACCATCTGTCCGTCCGTCTGAGCGCCGCAGCCCCGCCGCTCCGAGCGGCCGCCTCCGAGCAGATGGTGACAGGGGAAGGACAAGCCGCTGCCACACGGGGCCTCGACAGCAGCGGGTCACGGCGGCTCCATCGGCCCTGACCTCCCCATCCTGCCCGGCACGGTAATTACCCAAACAGCCTGCACCGGGTCATTGTGCTGGACACCAACAAAGGGCGGCCGACGGCGGGACCTCCCGACCCCTGCCAGCCCATGGCGAACCCCGCCCCCCCAGCCCCCCCCCAAAAGAGCAATAAAAAAAAAAGATGGG
>JANRGV010000008.1:18108994-18146667 GCA_024734035.1 Alethe castanea
CCCGGCGCCCCCGGCCCGGCTCCTCCCCGGCCCCCCCTGCCGCGACCTGCCTGCCCGGGGGGGGCCCGGAGGGAGGAACGAGCCGCTGCCGCCCCCAGCCCGCCCGCCGCCAGCCCGGCGCGGAGCGCAGCGCAGGGACCCCGCGGGGGAGGGAGAGAGGGACGTGGGGATTGACAAAGCCACCCCCCGAGGGGGTTTGTGACCGGCCCCACGCGGGGATCCCCTCCGCGCCCCTCACCAGAGTCCCACTCGCCACCCCCCAACCACACCAGGGCGCTTTGCGCGACTCCCGCTGCCCAAAGGCAGCGTCCTGCTTCAGGCCGGCAGGACGGATCCCACCGAAAGCACCGGCCTTTTGCTGCCCTTTCCAGCCATTAACTCAGTGTCCCGACCACCCCTGGTAATTTATTTCCCATTTTAAAACTACTGCCGCTGTTCCAGTTCAATACCAGATTCTATTTCCCGCTCGGTCCTAAAATGCTGCATCGCTTTGCCACTCACTGGTAAATAGCTGATGCGTTCCCAGCCGGAGCTGGCGGCGTTTCAGCGGCGCATGCAATAATCCCGGTATATCCTTACCTGCCTCGCAGCCTGCGATAAGATTTAGTGCTTGGAAAGCACTTTGCTGTCCTTGGACAATAGGCACCGCGGAAGCGCAAACTGTACCCAGGGCCAGCCTCAATTAAACCTGACTGATTAACCACCCGAGCGGCTCGTCAGCATGCCCACCGGCTCGGCACGGCTCTCCCGATTAAATAAATATATTAGGAGCTGGAAGGGGGATTATTTTTTTTTTTTTCAAACAGTCGTTTTAGGAGGAAGCCTGCTCCTCCAGGCAGTGCTATGGAGTTTCTGAGTTCATGGCAAGTCACTGCAATATCCCAGGTGCTGTCCTTGCAAATCTCCCTGAGCCTGGAGGGTGCAGAATGAAACCCAAAAGAGGCAAGGTCAGTGGTTGGATAGGACACAGGGACAGAGAGACAGCAGGATGAATGCCTGAGCCACGTGCCAGCACACCCAGATGATGCACAGAAGCCACATTGTCCCTTGCTCCTCATCACTCCTCAGGGCTCCCCGTCTGGGTCCCCCTTGGGCTGACCAACCCTTCGTGTCACCTCCCACCCAGATTGTGGGTGACAGCATCCAGTGCTCCCCAGGAACTGGCCCTGAGATCAAACAGATTGTGTGACATCAGCTGGAGCGCGGGCAGGGGCAGGAGGGCTCTTCAGGGACCCGGATCCAGTTTCCACGCAGATGGCTCCGGTAGTAAAGAAGCAGGGGGTGGGAGGCAACACACAAAGCAGGAATACGATACCTTGGGAGAACTGGCACCACGGGGCTTTTTCAGGGGTTTCCAGAAGACAGCGGGGCCTCGCTATGTTTTATTTATTTATAGGGCTGATGTGGTGGCTGCTCCATGCACCGGGAATGCCGCGGGTCGGGGTGGACATGACTCAGATGCTCTTTAAAGACGCACACAGTCTCTCGGTGTCACCCCTTTTCCCGGATGGAAAGGGGCCACTGGGCCGGATGGGATCCCTGACCCCAGGAGGCAGCACCGGATCTGGGAATGCCTCACCCCGGTTGTCCAGCTGGAGCTCCCCTGGGAGCTGTGGCCACCAGCTCAGCCCACCCTTCGAGCGCAGCCGACAGATGCTCTCCCGCCTGCTCCGCAGATGGGCGAGAAAACAACACGCTGTATTCAAAGTCCAGAGCTCAGCAGGGCCAAACCCCCTCCCCACCCTGCCCTGAAACACCAACCCTCCGTGCCCCTCTCTGGAGGCACCACAAGCCCCTGGCCACCCCGTTCCCCCACTGGGACGCGGCCTCGGAGCAGCTCCCCGGGCCTTGGCTGCGCCCGGACAGAGCAGCTCATTTATCATCCTGTGCCGCCCCAGCCCTGCGGTTGCTGTTTGCAACAGAGAAGCTGGGAGGGAGAGAAAATTTCTCAAGTCGGCCTCCTCGGCAAGAACTGAAAACATATGCCCTGGCGGCAAACGCGTCCCCCGGGGCGCGCGGGGATCAAGGCAAGCCTAGCGCAGGATTTTCCACCGCGGCTCCTGCCGGCGCGCAGCCCTCCTGCCAGAGCTGGCGTTCCACAGCCACCCCAGGGCTGGGGGTGGTGACAGCCAGGTCTGCTCCTCCGGGCGCAGTGGGGTGCAGGGCAGCATGGCTCCTGGCTGGCTCTGCATGGCCAATATCCCGCTGGACCTTGCTGGCTGCGGTGCAGAGCTATCCTCTTGCTCAAGGACAAGCCCTGGGGGCAGATGTCACTTACAAGGTAGGGGACAGGCCCTGCCGTGCATCAGGACTCAGCACCAGTTGTGCAGGGAGCTGTACAAACAGCTGTGATCGTCCTCATGGGGCAGTGGGGGCTCCCCCAGCTTGTATAGGGCAGGGATCCAGGATGGATGCATGAGCAGCCCACAGGGTGCTGGGTCCATCCCCATTCCCATTCCTGTCCCCATCTGCATTTCCATCCCCATTCCTGCCTCGATTCCTCCATCCATCCCCACTGCCAGCCCTGACCTTATCTTTATTCTCATCACCATCCCCATTCCTGTTTGCATTCCTGTGCCTGTCCTATTGCCATCCTTATCCTTATACCCCTTTCTTTTTCCACTTCTGTCCCATCTCATCCTCATCCTCACCCTCGTTCCCATCCTCATCTGCATCCTCATCCCCTTTCTATCCTTATCTCTCTCCCCATCCTCACCCATTCATCTCCACCTCTGTCCCTATCTCAGTCCCTTTTGCCCTGGAGACTCCTTAGGACAGGGCCCAGCAGCACCCATTCCCTGGCACCCCTAGGAGCAGGCACGTGCTGCAGATCCCACATCCCTGGGACCGGGAGGTTAATATGGAAATTACCAACTGCTTATTCCTTCCAGCTGTTGCTGTGAGTCATCAAGTGCCTTAAAGAGCATTTCAAACAACACAGTGCCTTCGAGACAGCGTGACTGCTGCCCCAGCCACCCCCTCTGGATAATCCTCGGCAGGGTCTGGTGTTTGAAAAGGGACTATTTCTCCAAGGAGGCAATTCCCAGCCGTGCATGGCCGTGGCTGGGGCGGCAGAACAGCCGCTGCCTCCTCCACGGCGCCTGTCCAGGCTCCCACCTCTGCCTGTGGGCTCCTGGCGTCCTGCCTGAGGGCAAAGCCAGGCAGGGAAGGGCACCGGGAAGGGCAGCCCAGCCCTGCCATCATCCCTGCCCAAAATCCAGCGGGGACAGCTAAATGCCACCACGTGCCAGCATGGGTGAGGATCCCTGCTGTGCCAGCTGGGGAAACTGAGGCACGGGGCGGCCAGTCTGAGCTCCACAGTGTCACCTGCCTGGGGTGAAGGTGGCAGAGTGGCTGTCACAGGACCCCGGGACACTGGTCTGAGGTTCAGCGACCTTAAACCCTGCACTCAACAGCTGTATTTGTCTCGGCAAGCTTTTATTTCCCTTTTTTTTTAAGAGAAAAGGCTGATCTCTGCACTCAGTTGGTGCTGATTTTTCAGATGGGAGAGATAGGGCTGGTTCATGGAAATAGTCAGGATATACCCCTTATCTGCTGCTTCAAGTTCAACCTTTCTTTGAACTTCTGGACTGACTTCATTGATTTTTCACTGTTCCTTTTGCTGGAAAAGCCCAGGCAGTTTTTCTCCTGCTGGCAAGCTGCTTTCCCCCAGTCCTTCGTGTGGCTGTGCAGGTGAGTCAAGGATGCTCCCGGCCAAGATCCCAGCTGGTGCAAGAAGTAACATCTGCCTCTGCACAGCGGGGAGCCTGGAATCAAAAAAATAATCACCCAAGGAAAGCTGTGCACAGGTGACAGGGAGCTGTGACACAAGTGGAGGGGAAGGGGACACGGCCATTCCGTGCTGCAGACTGAGAGAGGATGCAGGGAAGGAGAAAAGGATGCTGCTGGGATGGTCCCCTCCAGGCAGGAGGGTGACTCTGGGCAGAGGAGGGGACCACTGACAGCGACCACAGCCCTGTGGGGACACTCTGAGCCTCTCTGAACTGCTGCTGCTGCGACAGCCACAGGACAAAGCCCTGTGGGGACACATTCAGTGCTCACAGTGGCTGAGTCCAACCAGGATCCCCAGGAGCACCCTGTGAGTCCATGAACATAAGTGGATGATCCAACACCCTCAGTCCATGCCCCAAATCCCTCCATGGGTTCCCACAGCACTGACCTTGTGCTGCTCCTCCTGCTCACCCCCACTGGGACCAGGCCTTGATTCCCCCCGTGTCCTGTGAGCCAGCAGGGAGCCACATCCCCTGCAAGGCACAAGGGCCCAGTTTATGGTAGTGGGGTTTTTTTCATAAGGTTGTTGTTTGTTTTTTTTTAAGAGATTTTTTTTTCTTTTCCTTTCCAGGGCGAGCAGCTCCGCAAATGCCAAGTGCTGATGCCAAAGGACCGTGTCAACAAAGAAGAATGAGTGTGGCTGTTAGAGGCTGCTATTAAAGAAGGGTGGAGAGGAGAAGGAGAGGGGGGGTGAAAAAGAGAATAAAAGGTTTGTCACTGCAAATAATAACAGTTTGCAGAGCAGTAAAAATCCGGGAGCAGCAGCAGCACCCCTGCAGTGCCCTTGGGTGCTGGCATCAAGCAGGGACTCCGCGCCATGTGTCTTTCCAGAGCACAAACCCAGCCCAGCAACTTGGCATCCCCTGTGGGCAGCACAAAGTGTTTTTCAAGCTCCAAGGGTTTTCCAAGCCTGCTGTGCTCCTGCTTGGCCTCCAGGCCCTGCTGCAGGGAGCCACAGCAGGGCCGTGCACGGCCTCGGCTCCCCGGGATGGGGCGGGTCGAGGTCCTGCCCCGTGAGTGCCAGGAGCTATTTCTAGGCAAGCCCTGGCTGCTGCCGAGTGGGATGGGAGGGAAGGAACCTCTCACATGACTCCGAAGATGCAAGGGGAAGAAGCGGTCTCTGGTTTCAGCTTTCTATTCCCAGCCCCGTTATTCACCAGGCAAAGATGGGTCAGCCCCGCTGGAGCTGGGGCTGGATCCGGGGCTGGAGTCAAGCAGCCTCATCCCCCTGGCAGGCAGGTGGAGCTTACAGCTCCTGCCCGGCTGAAAATCCCCCTTGGCACTGCCTGTCCTTCCTGCGGGGTGGCAAACCCGAGTGGATGTAGGGGATGCTCGAGTAACACCACTTGGGAAAAGACAAAGCAAGCAGAGGAAGAGGTAGACAAAGCCAAATCTTACTCCAGATTCCAGAGTGAAAGTGTTTTTGAGGATAATCCACCAGTTTGCTTCATTTTTCAAAAATATTCTTGCTTACAATTTTTAAGGGCACTATGGTCTGTCCTTAGCCATGATTTTGTTCCCACATCACCTTTCATTCCCACCTTTCCCATGCCACAGCCACCCTCTGTGCTCATCTCAAAAGCAATGGCAGAAGGCAAACGTCTGGAAAAGCCTGGTTTTCAAGTATTCTCTCTCCCCACCCCCCACAAAAAAACAAAACAAAAAAAACAAAACAAAAAAAAAACTTTGGTCAAAATTGAGATGTTCCCACAGAAATTGGTATTTCCCAATGGAAAAACATTCCATCAGCAAAACACTGACCTGCTCCGGTTACAGCCTGGTCATGGCGATGAGGCAAAGCAGCTGGGAAAGGAATTAGAAGGGAGCTGGGAGCTGCTTGGCTTCACCACATCCTCAGATCCTGCTCCTCCCCGGTGCTTCCCGCTGCTGGGATGGGGATGTGCCAGGAGGAGCCAGCACAGCACCCAGCCAGCAGCACCCTGAGGTGCCATGCATGGCTGTCACCAACCCTGTGGCACCCCAGGGTGGCTCAGCAGGGTCGCTGCTGCCCCAAAGCCAGCTGGAGCTGGGGTGAGCCAGCAGTACCAGATGTTCCCAAGGATGGAGCTCTGCAAACAGCCCGCTCTGTGCTCCTGATTGGGAATATCTTGCTGGATTTAGCAAACTGGGGATTGAGATCACAGGGACAAAGGCTGGGAGCTCAGCAGGAGCAGGTTCACCCCCAGAGCTGGAGATCAACACTGCCTCCAGTGTCTTTCCTCTAAGAATTGATGGAAGAGCTTGTTTGGGAGGTTCTCCTGTGCCTTGGGGTGGGGGGCAAGCAATGGATGGGGTTTGGTTTTTGTTCTTTTCTGAAGGCAGGCTGGAATGGATCAGGAATCAATGGAACAGATCAGGAATCAGTGTTCCCTTGTGTAGGGTGAGAAGAGAAACTCCTATGTTGGAAAGATTTTTGTTGGCAATATTGATGGAAATCCATGGCCATGCAGCAGCCAGAGCATCCTGTGAAGGGTCCAGCCCCACCATGGCAAGCACAGATGCCCAGGAAAGGTGCCACCATCCAGGTGGAACAGGCACTCACCTCTGTCACTGCAGGCTCACCCTCCCCACGTGGCACCAACACCCATCAGCCGTGAGGGACACATCCCTTGGGACACAGACTGCAGCTGTCACACCTGGGGAAACTGAGGCAAGGAACCTGCAGAAATGTGAGCCCAGACCTGCCAAATTCCCATAACCACCAGCTCATGGCTTCCCTGTTCCAAGCCCTGCTCCCCACATGCCTGTTGAGAGGCACCACCAGCCCCAGAGCCCTCCCTCATCCTGGAGATTCCACGTGGGCCAAGCATTGCCTCCTTTGCCAGCTCCTGTCTGTCTGTCCAGCTGAGCTGCAGCCCTGTGTCCTGCTAATCACTTTCCTGACCAAAACTGGGTTTCCAGCAGGGATTTTCCCCTTGCAGACTCTCTCAGTGCCCAGCAGTCCCCCCCTCACCTCCCACACTGTGGGACACAGGAGCACTGGTCATGATGGGGACACTGGACCTCTTGACCTGTGCCCAGGTTGCCTTCTGAGCAAGCAACATCCCCTTCCTGGGAGGAATTGTGCCTGTGTCTGTCTCTGACCTCTGCTAAACACATCCATCCCAAGGGAGACAGCGGAGATGGAGCCTGATCCCACCAGGAAAATAAATGTGCCTTCATCCAAGGGATTCCATGCAACCCCAACCTCACATCAGGCTGCACCCCATTTCCCCCCCATTCCTGCCTCTGCCCTAAATCAACACCAGCAGCATGACCCAAAAGCAAATTTATCTTAAAGACTTTTTATAATGCATATAAAAAATACAGCTTCATCGGAAAGGCTTTTTCTTCTTTTTTTCTTCTCTTTTCCTTTTTTTTTGGGGGGGGGGAAAGGTTTATGCCTCCTTGGAGACCTCTTCAATAAAACGCATTCTGGCTCTCCGAGCGTCTGACTGCAAATCAGGTTCCAGCCGTTCCCTTCCTGTGCCGACCTGCTGGAGTCGGCTGTTATTCTTGGCAGGGTGCCCCGAAGGAAGAAAAAAATTCCCCCCCCAAGCTCCCAGCGGCTGGGAAATGCTGATGACATGACACCTTCCAGCATTCTTCAAGGTCAAGAGGGGAGGGAGGGAAATGAAAGGGGAGAGGGGTTTTTTTTTTTTTCTGTTGTTAGCGTGGGTTATTGCTTCGCTCAGGCATTTCCCTTTGATGCTGGCTCCTTGTTACACAAGATGTTGCAGGCTCACCCCCTTCCCTGCTTCCCAACAGCAGGGATCTGCCTCCCCAGGGCGTTTTGGGACCAGCACTGCATGGGCTCAGCTTAAACCCAAGCTGGTTTTAACCTGCACGTCTCACGTTTGCTCCACCTCACAGCTCCATCCTCCAGGACACCCCCATGCCATCCAGGAGCCTGTGGTTATTCCAAACCAAAATCTATCTCCCTGGCATCTCCCCCCAGCACTGGCCCATGGGGTTCCCCACACAGAAAGCCTCCATCCCCCTCAGCCAGCCCTGGGTGCTGCATCCAACTGACAGGGACACGCAGCATCCCCGGGGGTCCCCTGCCCGCAGGACTCCTGCTCTGACAAATAAAACTTGGCACCTCTCTCCTTGAGATCCAACAAATCTCTGCTAATCCCCCTGCTCCCAGCTGCCAAATCCTCCTCCTCCTCCTCCTCCCCCAGCCAAGGTGCAGAGCTCTTTGAGGCAAGCTGCACGCAACCATTAAACTTTTCAACAAGGAATCGCCGTCATCAGGGCACAGAGGACGAGCGGCAGCGCTGATGTCCCTCATGGCAGTGACAGGGAGGCTGCTGCACTCCTTGGAGAGGTTTTGGTTGATGTCCCAACTCAGGGTTGATGTGTTGCTAGAGCTGCTCTGTCCCTGTGGATGGATCCTTTGCTCTCCAGCTTTCCCAGACTACATTGGAAGGAAAATCCAAAATGATCCAAGCTCTGCGACAAGGCAGATGCCAGCAGGGGTGTTCAGGGAAAGAGAACAAGGCAGGGGCAGTCTCACTGTGTGTGCAGGCAGGTTTGGGATGGGGTGACACCCCTGGACCCCTGGGAGCCCAGGGACATCGCTCACGTCCTCACAAGGTGCATCACCACACCTGCAGTTCAGGATCTCCCTCAGGGGACTGTGCTCCTCCTGCTCTGTGTTCAGCTGAGTTCTCACTGCCACAGCATCCCATGAGACTGCCAAGGATCATCCTTGAGCTAGCCCACCTGCACTGGGATCCCACTGCTTTCTTCACACACTTTTTTGGGGCCAGGGTGGTGAACGGGCCTGTTTGGATCAGCTCAGGGCTAACAGGGCTCTCATTGGGTTCTGGTTGGGATCTCGAGCCGTTATCCAATCCTGGGATTACCACAACACCTGGGCTTGCCCTGGGGCTCGGAAAGGAGCTGTGCAGAGTCCCCAGGACACCCCAGCATCCCGGCAGGTTCCCTGGAAGCTGGTGCATGGCCGCATCCTGCCCCGAGGGCTGCTGGAGGAAATCCTGGAAGGCCATCTTACAATGCAGCCCTTCCTGTCCCCGAAGGACCGCCGAGCACGGGAAAGGCACCGTGGGCTCAGGCAGCTCCGCCAGCCCCGGGGGGACGTGGGCCTGCCCCCCAGCACCTCATCCAGCCCACCTGGGGCCACTTCCCGCCGGGCTCCTGGCCAGCACCGCTGCTTTGTCTTCAAAACCCAGAAACACAATGGGAGCAGCGGGGGGAACGGCCCAGGACCCCGCTGGGGCAGAGACAGGGGCACAGCCAGAGCGACACGGGGGAGATGCTGCCGCTGGAGCATCATCCCAGCCTGGCTGCCCTGCCACCCCACCTGCTCTGCAAAGCGAAATGTGGCAAAGGGAAATAGCTCATTCACATCCCCAGGCTGCCCTCCCGCTCCTGCCAGCCCTGCCATGCCCCCAGGGTCCCCCAGCCCGCGCTGGGGCCGGGGGTGGCAGCAGGTCGTGTCCCCGCGCCGCGGTGACAGGGCTCCCGCGTTATTGTTCCCGGTTGTTTTCCAGTGGGGAGGCCGCGGGGCCAGCTGGCTGCCGCCAGCCTGGAACAGCGTGGCCTATTTTAAACCGCTTGCACAAGGAGTCAGCAGCTCCAGCTCGGATTTTTTCCGAACTTTATTTGTCCAAACGCTCCGCAGGGAGGGAGGGAGGGAGAGCAGGAGGTGGGGGAGCAGCTCCCGGCTTGTTCTGCCGCCAGCAGCTCACCTGCACCGCGGTGGTCTGCGGTGGGATGGTGCAGCGGGGATGCTGCGTGCATGGAGCAGTCCCCAAATCCCCCAGGAGCAGCCAAAAAGCTGGGGTGACAGGGGCAGAGCATCAAAGCAGGATCCTGCCTGTAAAAGCAGCAGATACCTGTCCACAGGCCAAGCTGTGGCTCCCGGGAGCATTCCCAGGGCAGGCAGCTCTGCTGTGCCAGAGGCTTATGCCAAGCAGCCACCCATACGGAAAGACCCACTGGGAGCCAGGATAAAATCCCAGCCAGACCCTGCTGAGAGCACCAGAAGAAAGGACTGGGAAACTCTCCCACTCTCATGATGGTCCCACAGCCCCTCCATGTCCCTGGTGAGCCGAGCCACCCTGCTGAGGATGCTGCGACCTGGGGATGGAACTCTGACTGTGCAGTGATGAAATACCAACAGCTTTAAATTGAAATCCCTTGTTTGTACTTTTCCACATCAGACCACATCCACTGTGAACTTTTTGGGAAGCCAAGCCTTCCCTGAAGGTCCTAAAGGACCCAGAAACACAGAGCAGCAGTGCTCACAGAGAATCTTTTCCCTCACAGAAGACTTGATATTCCACAATGCAACCAGAGTATCCATCACTCAGGAATTTTTTTTTCCATGCTATTTTCTTCAGATCAAACTGCTAACTACACCTCTTCATGAAACAACTCCTTCTGCCTGGGCTGAGGTGAGCTCAGAAGATCCCTTCCAGCTCCTTTCCCAAGCCCAGCAGCTCTCACAAGGGTCAGCAGCCAAAATGATGTAAAACATGATTTCCTAACCCTGCCGGTGGGAAATCACTGGAGAACGGAGGGGATGACTATGGTTTAAAAAATTTAATTGTGCTCAAAGGTTTCTTGGTTTTTTTTTAACTGCTTCCCCAAAGAAGTGGGAAATAAATTTCCTTTTCCAGAGTCACCAGAACCTTTGCACACTGGGGAGGGACTGAGCTTCTGCTTGGGGGGACCTGACCCGTGCTGGGGGTCCCGGAGCACACGTTCTGTGACTGCTAAACCACCCAGCTCACAAAACCTTCTTCTTGGGCTTTAAACTCTTGGCTGCAGGCCCTTCCGAGCTTTTGAGTTTGAAGAACAGCCCAACTCTTGGAAGAAAAGGCAGGGGGGAAAAGTTATCAGCTGTTGAGTGCTAGCTGGATGGGATAGAGCCGCCGAGCCAGGGGGACACGGCCGGGGAGTCCACGGATGTCACGTTGGCCCGAGGCAAGATGTTTATGGCCCTGGCTGGAAGCCCTTCAGAGGAGCCCGTGGCAGTGATTTACAGCTCTTCCGACGGACACGGAGCCGCTCCTCCTGCGCTGACCGGGCTGCAAAGCAAACATCTGCAATCTGTCAAAGTCAGCCAGGGGGCCGAGGGAGTCAGTGAGCGGCTGTGTGCGCCCCAGGGCAAGGTGACAGCAGGGCCAGCACGTCCCTGCACCCTGCACTGGGGCAGGAGAGCAGCCAGGTCTGCTTGAGGACACCCAAATCCTGCCTGCTGCCCTTCTGCCTTCAGCACTGCAGCCCAGAGGTGCTAAAACAGGGATTAAATCAACAGGCTTGCCTTTCCCAGCTGAGCTGCTTGGGGAGGATGGAGCCCAGCTCTGTGTGATTCTGTATTTAACCTGGCAAGCCCAGAGAGTGGTGGGAGCAGCTCCTGGCTCCACCAAGGCCCATCCAACACCCAGAGCAGCCTCCCAGGTGCTGGAATCTGCACCCACATCCTCCTGGTGCTGCCAGCAGAGGGGTCTGACCCATAGGCAGTGCCCCAGGGGCCAGCTGGGCTCCCCCACCTCGGTGCCATGGCCTTGCCATCCATCACAGTCCCCACAGGCTGAGATGTGGGAAGCAAACGTAGCCACGATGGCTGATTTCCCCTGGATTTGGGGAAGAGTGGGTGGGAAGGATTTAAGCCTGCACACCAGAAGTTCCTTTTCCCAGCCTAGGAAAGGGACCACAACCCTCCCACACACCGTGCTGCACCAAGTCACTGTGTGAAAGGAGAAGAAGGGGTGATGCTGCCCTTGCTGGGACCCCAAATCCACACTCACACCCATCCCCACTGAGAGGAGCCACATCCCGTGGCTGCCAAGCCTTGCTGTGGGTCAGGGATGATTGCAACGAAGCAAACACTGCCCCAGGGGTTATAAAGTTTATTTTCTTCTTTTAGGAGCCTAATTTTGTAGGAAGAAATGAGCTGTAGTGCGAGTGAGGGATTGGCAGCTGCCTCCTGGAGATGTTGGGCTGGGGGCTGCCCAGGAGGAGTTGGGGGGCTCAGTGCCTCCTGCTAGACACCCTCACCCATCTCCCTCCCTACCCAGCTGCTTCCCAGCACAGGATGGATTTTTAAACACAAACAGCCTCTGGGCAATGCAGGCCAGCAAGAAAACAGGGATCACTGCCCACTCCAATGAACAAAACCCCCATCCCACAGCCCCCAGCCCTGAAATGGTGAAAAACCCTCAGGTGGGGTGCAGGCAGTTGGGTTTGCCCCCCCTAACAAAGCTCACATGGCTGCAGTCACACAGAGGCCATCAAGTGAGTGACTGTGAGAGGGATGAAGGCTCCCAGAGGCCCTCAGCAGCCTCCAGCACAGCATTTGAGCAGTAAATGGCTTTATTCTCTTCCCAGCTCTCCCCCATTAAACACTCCATGTCTCTGCCACTGCTTTAAGCCAGTGATAAGTCAGATTGAGGAGGGTGAAGAGGGGGATGTAAAAAAAGCACCCCCAGGCAAGAAATGCCAGCGAGCCCCTGCTCCCCCCTCCCAGGATTTATGAATGAAAACACGTTTCGCCTTGGCACCGCGAGTTTCCTCGATGCACGAGGGCAAGGAGGGGGGGAAATCCTGGAATTATGAGGCTCCAGCACCAATTAGGGCTGTTTACATTGACGTAAAGTCTGGGTGAAGTCCCCACCCCTGCTCCCAGCATATTTATGAAATTACTCCTGCTGACACTGACAAATGCAGGAGGGAAAGTCCCGGGGAACAGGGATCCAGCCCAGCACTCCGTGGGGTTTTTGGAACCAGCACTGAGATAGTTCCTATAAATATCAGCCCAGGCCCCCTCATCCCAAGCAGGACAAAGGGATTCAGCTTGAGGAGCCCTCAGCGTTGCCCTAGGGCGAGGATTCCCACAGAGGGAGGGGAAGGCAGAAACACAAAGCAGAGAGGCTGGGATGCATAGGCAGATTATCCATATTTTAGAATTTCCTGGATAAATGTGATTCAGGCTCCCCCTTCCCAATCCAGGGACCTCAGGCCACTGTCACCAGCTGAGACCTGGCAAAAAGGGGATTCTCTGCCCCAATCTCCCTGATCACTCCCTGCTTCTGCACCAGAGCAGGACATCCCAAGCTCCACCCATAGGAAAGAAATAGCAGCTTTACGGCTGAAAAATCCCCAGGAAAACCTTTTACCCCCCAAGCCCATAAAGGGAAACCATCTGAACCTGCTCCCCACCACCCACGCGGCAGCACAGACGCAGCGCTGGGCGCCAGCACGGGCGTGTTGGAGGCAAACCTTCCAATTAGGGAGCTTGGCCAAGCCAAGACATTCCCACTAACGGCTCCTGGCACGGGAATTTGCCAGGGGCTGAGCAGGATCCGTGCTCAGAGGGAGATGCCACGGCTGGTGCGTGGCAGGGGACACGGGCTGGGGGGTGGAGGGTGCAGAGCGCTGCCAGAGGTCAGCGAGGTGGGGAAGGCTGGAAGCAGCTCCAGAGGGAGGGAATAAAGGCTTGGTCCAGCTGGAGAATACCAGAAGGGTTTGTGGGGCCGGTGCTGAGCACATTCAGGGGTTCTGGGGAAGGGCCTGGGGCGAGGCAGCGGGAGCTGAGCTTCGGCAGCGTGGAAGATGGAGAGAGTGATTCCTGAACGCTGCCAGGCTCAGAGTGAGCTCAAATCCCCCAGGAAGGAGATCCAAGCATGGCAGCAAATGGATCAATGCAAACTCTTCTTGCTGCTCCCCATCCTGGGGAGGCACCACCACAGAGGAAGCAAAGGCGATGGAGGAGGAGGAAGAGGAGGAGGAGGAGGGGCTGAAGCTGCCCAATGCTGCCTCCCTGCAGGAAAGCCAAGTGCAGAAATGCAGGAGCAGAAGGATAAGGCCTTGGGCAATGGGATGGAGAGGGACTGGGAAAGCTGCAGAGGAAGCATTAAGCAGGGAGAACCAGCCCATAGAAAGAAAATTACTTCCCTTTTTTCCCCAGAACAGAGCTCAGTGCTAACCTGAGGAATTCCCCATGGCACCGCAGCAGCAAAGCTGGAAGCTCAGCAGGATTAAAGCCACAGATTAATTCCTTTCCCAACAAATAAATATCTCCTAGGCCGTTATATGGACAGCGAGACCATCTGTGGGGACACTGATGGTGATAAAAACCATGGGCACAAGAGGAAATCTCAGGCTGTAGAGCCCTAATCCAGTCAGATCTGAAGGCAGATTTTCCCTGCTGCCATCCTGACAGGCACCTCTGGAAAAACCAGAGGTTTTGCTCAATTTGATAAGCAGAGAGGAGCCTCCGAGCTGGTTTTTGCAGCCCTTGGGCACGCTGTGGTGGAAAAGCAGCACAAGGAGCATCGCCTCGCTCTACACCACAGAGTTTTTATTTGTTAATGGCTTCTAGGTTAAAAATTATTTAACACAGGCTGCAAAACAACACATTTCCCATCTGGCAAAGCCGCTCTCTTCAGCTAAAGCAGCTCCACGCTCGTGAGGTCTCCAGCACACCGAAGCCAAGAGCCCACACGGGTGGGAACCACGGCAGCAGCCCCCCTTGCAGTGCCCTGATGACTTGCCAAAAAGCAGAACTTCCAGCAGTTCAACTAAAAATGGCAAATCCTCTTTCATCCCCCCGGCGTTATTTTTACCCGGTGTCCCAGCACAGGGACAGCGCTGCCATTTCAAAGCTTAGGCTTGGGCTTAACAAGCTGGGAAAAGCTCAGCGGTGTCTGCTGAGTCTCGGGGTGAAAGCAGAGCAGAGAGAGGAGCTGCTTTAATTTTATGATGAAATAACTCCCCGTGCTGGGCCACGGGCATCCTCCTGGGTGGACCTGCTGGGTTTGGAGCAGCTGGAGCTTTTGCTGCAGGGAAGCTCTCGGGTGGGACTTACCTTGGGTAAAATAAAGCAGCTTTTTCAGCAGCAAAAGCAGCTTCTAGCAGGGAAAACAATCCTTCCCATCACCACTTCCCTGGCTCATCCACAGAGATCCCCTCTGGTGTCTGCTCTGATTCAGGATGATGCAGGAGGAAGGAGCTCCATCCTCATCCCACTCACCAGGGCTAACCCTCCGTGGTGGTGAGAGGAAGGAGCACAAGGGAAGAGTGGGAGCAAGAGGAATGGGATTTCAGGAGGTGGGATTTTCAGGCTGACAACATCTGCCTGAGATGGCTTTGAGCTGGGGCACCGGGTATTCCCATAACAATAAAGCCATGGGGGGAAAAATAAATCCCTTTTGTTTCCCAGGCCAGCAGCTGGAGCAGTTCCTGTTCCAGGGATGGCATTAACGGGTTTGCTGTAGCACTAATTATGCAGCAGTGGGGATGGGGGAGGGCTCGGCCCTGATTTTACTTCTTTTTCCCTCTAAATAACTTGAAGTAAAAAAGGAAGGTGCAGCAAAGAGCAGGGAAGTTGGGACACTCTTGCTCCATTAGCTCCTGGTAATGATATTATTTGGATTAAAGCCTGAGATAAAAGCAACCAGGCAGACCTCAGCTGGGATCTGGATGGGAGATGGGATGGGGCTCCTCTCTGGCCATAGGGATGCTGGAAGCTGTGTCTGTGCTGGTGTGGAAGAGAAGGGGGGGAAATAAACACCCACCTCCTCAGGCTTTTCCATCCCAACAGCAGGGTTGTGCTGTCCCAAGATCTGCTATCCCCTGCCACGCAAACAAAACATGGATAATTTGGCTGCCTCTCCTGGATTTTGCTTCCAATCCCATTGGGAAGGGATGCCTGGCAGGCTGGGGGTGCAGCAACAAATAAACTCCATTGCTTTAACACTGTTCCCATTAAGCCACCACAGGCACAAGATTTGCTGCTACAAGTACCATGGAAAAAATCAAGGAAGCCTCTTGTCCCATCTCCCAGATGAAGGGAAGGAAAATGAACCATGGAAAGGAGAAACCAGGGAGTTGAAATGAGTGTCAGCAGCTCAGCCTGGCTCTGTTGACACCACCCGGGATGCCCTGGGTGGTTTTGTACTGTTTGGGGAAGGGCTGGAAATGCTCTGCAAACAAACCCCAAACGTTCCCCCACCTCCATGCAGCCCTGGTTTTCATGCCTGGCTGGAGTTTGCAATAGCAAAGAGCCAATAACTGGGTCAGGGCATCCATCCGTGCAGGCAGAGCTGGCGAGGCTGGGGCAGGAGGCTCAGAGCTGCCCCAGCTCCAGACCACGGGGCTGGGTGTGGATCCACGCTGGAGCCGCTCACAGACACACAGGCGGCGTCTGCGGCCAGAGCCACACAGGGACACCTTGTTCTGCCAGTCCACAGCCAGGCTCTGCGCTTCACAGCGCTCCAGCAGCCCCTGCTCCCCCTGTGCAGCTCTGGGGAGACCCACAGAGTCTCCAGCAGGGAGCCAGGACACGCACGGATCCCGCTGAGCATCCTCGGGGCAGCGCTGCTCTGGCGCGCCGGTGTGCTGGGGGATCTCTCCTCTCCTGGCCCCCAAAAGCTCCAGCCGGTTTTCCCAGCATGGAGCAGATGGCAGAGCACAGGAAGGCGGCACAGGCATCACCAGCTCCATCTCAAGCCTCCCTGACAGAAGCATTTCCCCCCCGGAGCTGGGATGAGTTTTGCAAGTGTGGCAGTGAGGGGATGGAGCACTCCCACTCGGTTTTGGGGGTGTTTCCCCAACTAGACAGGGTTTGATGGCTCTTTCCCTCCTCCTCCTCTCTTCCAAGAGCCGGGCTGGATTTGTGAATGGGCTATTGTGAGCGGATGGGAGAGAGGGAAGGGAGCAGATGGGGAGCGGGCTCGTCCCCGTCATGGGCCGGTGGCCCGAGCCCTGAGCGATGCAGCCAGGTGCTAAAGGCCAGCCTTGCTTGAAGGTTACCCAGATCTGAGAAACCCGAGCTGCAAAAGACCTTGCAAAAGGGCAGACCCGGCCTTATGGCCCGTCTGGAAGAGCAGACCTCCCCTCTGCCTTGCACCCCTTCTTTGTCACCCACGCTGTCAGTGGGGCTGCACCCAGGGGTGCCGGCTGGGGGACAGCCCCTGCTCACTCTGCTTTCCAGGGCAGGAGCAGCCTCCTCCTGGGGTAGCCAGGAATTCAGTTTTAGCTGTGTTTCTCAGAAAGCCTGAGCCAAGCCCTGAGCCCAAACACGGAGGCACTTTGGCCCCCAGCCCTGCCCTGGGCGCACCTCCGAGCCTGCCCTCACCCAGGCGGGGTGGCAGCAGCTCCAATTTGGTTCCAAAAGCAGCCAAGGGGGGCTGGGAGCAGGGGCAGACTTGCACCCCACAGCCCCAACCCTGACAGAGCTGCGTGGGTGCCAGGGCACCCTGGGGCATCACCACCTCCACCCCTCCTGCCTCTGCTGCTCCCCTGCTCTCACGGGGGGGATGTGGGGGACACCCCGAGGGGGACAGAGCAGAGCCCCCACCCGCCACACACACACATTCCAGCGGCTTTACCCTTCGGAGTCGCGGCGGCTGGAGAATTCCAGCTATTCCAGCATCTTTATCTCTTTTGGCTACCATTTCTCTTTCGGCCACGTTATAAATTAAAAGCTGCTTTGCTTTTAACCTCCTCCAAGCTGCACCTTTTAACCTCCCTCCCCCGGCTGCTGGCAGGGAGGGGGCTGCTCCTTGCCGGGGCCGATGCTCTCGCCTT
The DNA here is from genome assembly GCA_024734035.1 of Alethe castanea. Lineage (NCBI taxonomy): Eukaryota > Metazoa > Chordata > Aves > Passeriformes > Muscicapidae > Alethe > Alethe castanea. Next base: position 18,126,332 of record JANRGV010000008.1, read on the forward strand.
GGAGGTCTGCCGCAAGCCAGAGAGCCCGATTTTCCCCCCTTGCTTGGCTCGGCACCGGGTGCCAACAAAGGCTCCTTGCAAAAGGAGCTTGTCATCGCTGATGGATGACGTGGTTGTGCGGCGGCTGGAGCCAGGGAGCCGGGCTGTGTCTGCACGGGGGCTCAGCCAGCCACCTGGATGGCACTGACAGGCTGCCCGCCAGCAGCACGGCGGCTGCCGGGGCTCTGCAGGGCTTCCCGGGCAGGGGGACAGCCGGGGGGTGGCACTGGGACAGCCTGGGGGTGGCACTGGGACAGCCCAGGGAGTGGCAGTGGGACAGCCGGGGGGTGGCACTGGGACAGCCGGGGGGTGGCACTGGAACAGCCTGGGGGTGGCACTGGGATAACCTGGGGATGGCACTGGGATAACCCAGGGAGTGGCAGTGGGACAACCCGGGGGTGGCACTCGGATAACCCAGGGAGTGGCAGTGGGACAACCTGGGGGTGACACTGGGACAACCCAGGGAGTGGCAGTGGGACAACCTGGGGGTGGCACTGGGACAACCTGGGGGTGACACTGGGACAACCCAGGAGGGTGGCACTGTGACAACCTGAGGGAGTGGCAGTGGGACAACCCGGGGGGTGGCACTAGGACAGCCTGGGGGTGGCGCTGGGATAACCTGGAGGAGTGGCAGTGGGACAACCTGGGGAGGTGGCACAAGGACAACCCAGGGGGTGGCACTAGTACAGCCAGGCCACCCTGGCTCGGAGCAATTCCACAGCCACTGCACCTGGGACGGGACGGGGGTGGCTCGCAGCCCGAACATCCCAAAGCCATCCCGTGTGCGGGTGACCGATGGGTTCGGAGGGGCCGGCCGGGAGCTGTGGGATGACAGACAGGCAGCGCTGAGAAATAATTCCCTCCATCCTATGTGGCTTCCTACATAAGGTATCAGTGCTGCTCTTGATTAGAGAAAAGCTTCCCATATTACAGGCTTTTGGCTCCGGGGAGGAACGAGTTGGCCAATTGCAATTATTAAGACATTTAAAGTGCATTTAACCCAGGAGCCCTTATTTTCCCCTTTCAATGTAACCACTAATTCCTCCTAAATGGTCTGCTCCGCACTCCCAAGCAGACAAAGGCTTTAATGTTCGCCTGGAAAGGCTCATGGCACAGGCACCGGGCACGGCGGAGGAGAGAGGAATGAAAGGCTGGTGCAGCCTCCAAGGGGGAATCAAAGCTGGAGACTGGAGCTGAGCACAGCTTGGAGCCCTTGGAGGGTGCGGGGTGCAGGCAGGGGCTGGAGGCACGGGGTAAAGCTCAGCAGGGCAAGGAGAGGCACAGGGAAAGGTTGGGATTGTGTGAAGCCTGGCCAAAGTTATCCCGGGGTCACCTCAGGGAAACAAAGCAGCCCAAGGAGCCATTACTCACTGTCCCCAGCAGCTGGTGACCCCAGACACCATGAGGACACTCACCCTCCCACCTTGCCCACATCTTGTCTGGGTGAACAACTGACTGCTGGAGCCGTGGGAGCTCATCCTGCTGCCCTGGTGGTCCTGGTCCGCAGCCAGCAATCCCCTGGGACACCAGCCCGTGCCACTGCAGCTCGGGGACAGCCCCCGGCCACCCCTCAGCCATGCAAAGCAGGGCTTGCCTGGAGCTCTGTGCTTTAATCCAGGGCCAGGGGTTATTTGCCTTGTTGCTCTGCTGCTGTTGGATCCCCCTCAGGCAGAGCCTGGAAACGCTGGATTTTTACCAGGATGAACCCGGGGCTGCAGCCTGCAGCAACATCTGTGTGTCCTCACCAGCCAAGCAGCGTGCTACCCTCACCATCCCCCCCACCCCAAAAAAAACCTAAAAACCAAAACCAGGCTCCCCATCCCAAAAATACGATGTGGAAGGAGGCTGTGCAACTGGCATCCCTGTCTTCTACTCGCTGCCTAGAATTCGAGGTTGTGTTTATCACCTCTGAAGGACTCCTAGCCCCAGTGGAACACCCAACCATTCCCACACCCCCCTGTTTTTCACACCCAATTCCTCCCGGAGCGAGGGACTGCTGCAGGAAGGTTTTACCCCCCACCCCTGGCTCAGCAGTGGGTTCCCATTCCCAGCTGAAGTTATCGGCACGCTCGGACCCGATGGGGAAAACAGATGCAGCAGCAGATGCGAAAGTCATCGGCTCCTTCGGGGCGGGAGAGAGACGGGCCAAAAACAGCAGAGCAGGATGGGCAAAGGAAAAACAGATTTTTTTCTTGGCGCTGGGGTAACCAGGAGGCGGCACGGCAAGAGCCGGTGCGAGCCCGGCTGTGCCGGATCCAGACCTTTTCCCTGGGGTTTATTTCCCAAACAACAACAACAAATTGGTTGCAGATTCCAAGGCGGGTGGGGAAATAAAAGGAAATCAAACCAAAATCCTTTGACTGCAGAGATTAAAGGGGATCAGAGGCCAAACACACAGTCAGCACCCAGCTCCTCCACTCACATGATAGAGGCTGCTTTGCATGCAGGCTGTAATTAAACAGCTGTGTTTTCTTTAAAGTATGATTTCGAGTTTGTTCAAACACCATTTTTGCAGAGTACCACGGGATTTTAAATGAATAGACTTTTAAAAACATGTTTGGCGGGGTGGCCTTGGATTTGGGGCTGGGGAAGGACGCAGGAGGGGGTTAAATGAAATGAAATAAAATAACCTGCAGAGCAAACACCTCTGGGGTGGGGAGAACGTGCAAAGCAGGGCCAGGACTGGCATCCCCGGCAGAGGAGAGGCGGACACTCAGCAGCTGCCAGCAAACACAGGGTTAAAAGGCTCCAACCAGCCCCTCTATTAAGAGCTGAGCACATTTAATGGTTTAATATTAACCCAAGCGTGACGGCAGGATTTCAGCCCTACTGTCTCGCCTTGGAGCTCAGCCCCAGCGAAGGCTCCGGCTCCCTGGAGAGCGGGCACTGAAAAAGCCGATCCCAAGGTGATGCCCGCTCCAGCATCCCTGGGCTGGGATGCCACAGCCCTTTGGCACAGCCGAGGGCTCCAGCGGCTCCAGGCACACCCAGAGCGATGCGAGCAGGGCTCGGCTTGCGGCAGGTAGCGCTGCCCGGCTCGGCAGATAGTCAATACCTCATTTGAGGTTTAGCCTTCCAAGCATTTCCCATTCATTTCAGCGAATGGATCGACTCGAATGGATGTGTGCGGGAGGATCGAAGGGCCCCCCGCCCATCCCTGCGGCTGGCAGGGCTGAGGATGCCCCACTCCCCTCCCGGCAGCTCGGGGCGTTAATGGGAGGTCGATGCGGCGCTAATGACCGCTCTGGGTGTGACCTTCGCTCAGGGCGAGGGACAGAGCTGCTCCAGAAGGAAAATTGCGGCTTCAGCCCGCTGGCTGGTTCAGGAGGCTAATTGCAGAGGGGCTGCCCGCTGAGGGTTGGGGGTGATGGTTCACAGCTTGTCTGGGTTTCAGGTCTCTCAGGGCTCATCCTGCTGCAGCCTCCAAACTACAGCTGAGCTGGCTCTGGCTGTGCCCATCTCCCACATTCCAGCCCTTCTCCAGCACCCCTGCAAGGGCTGTTCCTCCAAATCCACACCCCGCAGGCCATCCCAGCACATTCCCCATAAGTCTTTCCCTCCCAAAGAATCGGGGTTGCTTCTTGGGCGTCAGGGCAGCAGCCAACCACTTTTCACCAGTGTTAGAGTGGTTGTTACCTGCAAGTGCGTCCACGGGGAGGATTCACAGGCTAGGAAACACAGCAGCTCTGCTGCTGGAAACCCCATCACCCCTGGAGGCAGTTCCACGCCTTGCTCAGGCCCAAAATCTGGACCCAGAGCAGCTCTCCCTGGTTTATAGCCCACTGTGGAGCTCATTAATGGGATGACGGTTCCCACCCTGGAGCCATCACTGAGACAATCATCCCCACTTTGGAGTGATTATTCCTTCCCAAGGATGGGCTCCAAGGTGGGAACTGTCACCCCATCGGTGGGGTCACCACTCCAGGTGCCAGCACTTCGCCCAGCGGGTGCTGAGAGCAGGCCGTGCTCCCAGCCAAGGACCGTGGCACCACCCGGGGCCCCGCGGCCCCCGCAGCCGGGATGCACCAGCCGAGCCTCCCGGGTGCAGGGAGGGTGATTTTTTTGGGGACAAGGTGGTTGCAAAGGTCACTGTTGCCCTCTGCTGGTCCAGGGACAGGGAGAGCGGGGACAGCCCGGCTCCCACCCCGGGGGCTCCACCCGGGCTGGCCAGGACACGCTGTCCCTTGCTGTCACACGTGTGCTGAGCGTGTCCGTGCTCGGCGCCCGGCTGCCACCGCCTCGGCAAACCCGCGTGTGGCTGTTCCATCCCCCTGGCTGGCAAAGAGCCTTTCTGGTCCCAGGTCCCTGTTATCTTTCACTTAAGGATTTTCCTTACAGACACTGCTGCCAGCTGAGCCTGCAGAGACACTCAGCCAAGCTGGGCAATGCCTTCCGTGCGGGAAATAAATCAAATCTCCAGGAAATAAATCAAATATCCAGGGCAGAGAGCCATTCTCCATCCCCAGGAGATTGTAACCTACTCTGCAGTCATGCTGGCCCACACCCCCATCTCCATCCCCAGGCAGAGGATGGGGATATTGCCCATCCTAACAGGTAACTCCTCCCTCCCTCTCTCACTCCAAAGCTCCATAATTTTCCCTCTCATAAGCAAATCCATAGGAGGTACTGGGAGGCTGGCATCCGGAAGGCAAAGTCTGCAGATTGCTAAATCCAAAGCTGTCGTTGCAGTCCCAGCACTGGCAGAGGGCCCGGCCAAAGCTGCCCTGCCTGCAGGTCCCCAGGCTTGGCACCAGAGCTGCTGAGGCAGAGCCTGCCCGGCAATTCCTGCCCCTGAAAGCTTCAAGGCACACGGGGAGGAGGGATGCTCTGTGAGCAGAGGGAAGGGAAGATGCCTCAAGAGCCCCAGGAAAGGGGAATCTCGTGGGACATCGGTTATGCAGCAGCAGTGCTGGCACAAATTGGGGATGGGAGATGTCTCAGGGCTCTGGGGAAGGAGAATGGCTTGGGATCCTGGTAATGCAGCAGCATCAGGCTGTGGGAATGGGAGATGTCTCAGGGCTCTGGGGAAGGAGAATCCCTTGGGATCCTGGTAAAGCAGCAGCATCAGCTGCAGGCTCTGGGTGTGGGCACAGCCGTGGGTCTGTCAGCCGAGCTGAGGGTGTTGCCTGTCCGTGTCCCTTCCTGCCACCAGGAGCACGGACCTCCCCCAGGCTCCTCTGTGTCCTACTCCCAGGTCCTATATCGTGCTCACAAACCCCAGTCAATAAGCATTAAGAAATCATCCAGCTCGCTGGGGAAGGGAAAAATGTGTAGGGTTAAGATAAGGCATGATGACAGAGCAAGACAGGGAGTTATCTCGGGCATGGGGGGAAGGAAACAAGAGCAGGGAGGGAGGGAGGGAGGTGGGGAGCAGGGCTGATATCCCCTGCAGAGCAGCAGCCTGCCAGGCTGAAGGTCAAACAAGGGGCTGTAGAAAATCAGTTTTTAATTGAAAATGAGCCCAGCAATGATGCCTGGGCACAGTTACCTGTGTGGGGTTGTTGGAGCTGGCTGCCACCTACAGCTTTGCTCTCCAAATGAAAAAGGGTTTACTCTTCCATCAGCACAGCTCCCCAAGGAAAACCATGTGCAGGGAACCAGAGCCCCTCCTGCATCCCTTCCAAGGGAGGAAAGCAGGGAGAGAAGCATCCTGCTGTCCTGCTACCTCCCAGCGAGAGCAGGAGGTGGAGGAGAAGGACCCTGTTTGGGTCTGGCGTTTAGAGACACATGGAGAAACCACAATTTCCTCGAAACTTTGCATCTGCTGGAGCTCAGCGGCTGCTCTGACAAGCAGGGGTTGTGCTCTATTGGATCCATACGTTATTCTGTGCAGTCAGAGCCAAGATCCCACCGTGGGGTTTGTGGGGCCTCGTCAGGAAGAAGCTCCAGAGCTCAAGAGGTTCCCAGGCAGCTGCAGCCAGGCTGCATCCTCCTTCCTGCCCCAGGTGCTCCTCCCAGCAGAGATGTCCCTTTCATTCCCACCACTCTCCCACCTCCCAGGCAGCTCTGCTGGGGACCTGCTGGCTCTGGCTCTGGTGGTATTCCCAAGAGTCCATGCATTCAAGCCGTGCATCCCAATCCATCCAGCATCCTCTGAAACATCCCTTGTCTCTGGAGAAAAGCATACCCAGATGCACCCTCAGCCCCCCTGGACTGAAATTCCAGTTCCTGGGATGCCTGGCTGAGGGAAATTGAGCCAAGGGTTGGACTATCTGAGATGATGATACATCTCTGTTTCTCAGAGGGTTTTTGGGGTGGAAAGAATGGAAGTCACCCCCTCTCCTCTGTACTGCCTCATGGTACATGGAAGCTGGAGGTAAAGTGGATTTTTGGATGCTTTGTCATCACCAGCTGGGAAACCTCCAGGTCTGTATCTGGTCCAAATGAACCCAAAATGAGCTTTGTCCCTCAGCATCCTTGTGGACCGGGATGCAGCTGGAAAAGATCGTTGCTCCCACTTTGAGCTGAGCAGCTCATGTACCTCAGTGGTGCTTACAGAGATGAATCCCTCTCTGAAAACACTTCCCCTGAATTAATATCCATTTTTTTTCTCCATTAGCACTTCTGTTAAGACAGATTTTCTGCCCTCAGGCACTCAGAAACCAAAGTAAAGACCAAAAGCTGGGAACGGGGGAGTGGCCCCTCACCCTGAAGTTCAATATGGTTAAACAAAACCTGATTATTCCTATTAATCCTGCTTCCCTCCATGGAGCATTCCTGTGTCACAGCGTTGGGAGATGCTAACGCACTGCTGCTGCCTTTAAGGGAGTTATTCCTGATTCAGACCAGGGCCAAGGATCAGCTCTGAGTGTCCCCAGCAAGCAGCAGGATGCTCAGGGATTAAGCCTGACATGCATCGCCCCTGAGGGACAAGGAGAAGCTGTCCCTGCAGTTTCCCATGGGAAGGGGGGGTGGAGGGGGAGAGCCATTAAGCAGCTCCTTATCCTGGAAACAATTAATCTGCAAAGCCCACGAGGAGGGAACGGCGGTGTTTACCCTCTCCGTGCTCCCATTCCCAAGGGGAACCCTGGAAATGCTCCTGTCAGATCCCATTTTGTGGTAGGGGGTCCCTGCTCACCATCTATGGGGCCTTCAAGGGCATGGAACAGAGCATCCAAAGGGTTGGGCAGGGCCACCTTGGCTCCCCAGAGCAGCCCCTGGAGGCATCCAGAGCGTGCTGAGCCTCCAGGCAGCCTTTCTGGGCTGGTGCATTTTTAATCTGGAGCTGTGGAAATTCGGGCGCCTCTCCAGCCCCCGGAGCTGTTCTGCATTTTGGCTTTTAGCTGCTGCACCCAGGGCAGAGGCAGGAGCAGGGCTGTGCCCCCCAGCTCTGCCCCACACACGGGGATCTGCGCCAGCACGTCTCATCCCCCTGCTGTGCTCAGGGCTTTGGAGCTGGGATCAGCTCAGCAGGAGCCTACAGCCAGCCCTGCTGTGGTGGCCCCACAGCACCCCAGGGTCACATTTGGGTCCTGGAGACAACTTCAGCCCCGTCCTCAGCGCTCAGGCAGAGCCCAGGAGGCAGCTCCAGGGCAGGAGGGTGGATGGGGAGGGAATCAGCATCCTCTGAGAAACCTTCCTGGGGACAAAGCACTGCAAAGCTGCTGCTGAGTGCAACAGCCTTGCAAGAGGGGGGAGCTCTGGGAAACCAGGAGGGCTGGGCACAGCGGTGCCTTTGGGATGTGCTCCCCCTGCCAGCACCTGCCACCTGTGGCACCCCTTCCCCAGCCCTCTGATCTGCCTCCAGCTCCCCGCTCTCCTCGGCACTCCCTTGCTCTCTCTAGGGATTTTCCAGACCACCTGGGGAGAAGCATTCCTGCATTCCCCCGTGTGGCTGGTGCCTTGTCTGTGCCTCCATCGCTGCCTCGTTCTGCCATGACAAAACCCCGGATCCCAAAATGCTCCCGATTTCCAGAGCAATCACTTTTCCCCAGCTCCCCTGAGCTGGCAGGGCTCGTGGTGAGGGTTTGCAAAAGCTTTTTATTCAGATGTGCAAACACCAGCGGGTCTAAAGCCACTCTTTAAGCTGGAACTGGCAGGGCTTAATCAACCCAGGGCCTTGGGAAGGTTCACCAGCTCAACCTGCTGTGTTTACTGGGAATTCATTGCTCTCCTGTGCTGCACCAGGCTGGGCTGTTCCACAGCATCACTGCTGGGCTTCAATGGAGAGCATTCTGGAGGGTTGCAGGATGGGGCTGTGTGGTCTGTGCCGGCACTGGGATCCTCACCACCCCTCTGCAGCATCCCCTGTTCCATGAAACCCCAATTTCACCATCAAAGCCAATCCCTGGGGTGTCCCCAGCCCCCTCATCCCTGTCACCCCATTTCCTCCCATGGACCCAGCCTTCAGGATACAGCTCCTGCTCCCCCCTCTGTGTCCAAGGAGAACCAGCCCCTGGTGATTTCACCCCCCTCCTTCCCTTGCAGGCTGTTTTTCTCCTCCTCTCCTCCTTCCATCAAGCAGCAAATATGCTTTCAGAGCAATAAGACGGCTGTTCAGCCTTTGGAACAAATGTTCTCTGCCAGGCTTCGAGCACAGGGGCGGAGGGGGGACTCACACTGATTTAATGACAGTGATTTAAGCAATTTGATCCATTTTTATGGCGCATTTACAGTTAGGGGAAAAGGGAAGGAAAAAAAAAAAAGAGGAGAGAGAGAGAAACACAGGAGTGGAACGGAGGCAGGAAAGGTTAGGGAACGCACCCCAGCAGGCGCTCAGAGAGGGAGAGAGGCTGTCACAAGCTGTTCCCTGGCTGCTCTGCCAAGGCGAGGCCTCGCCAGCCTCCTGTGCCCGGCTCCAAAACCTGGCTCGTGCCAGCAGCAGCTCCCCGGGGCTGCAGCTCACCCAGGAGGTGCTGCAGAGCCTCCCCAGGTCCCATGGATCCAGGGGTGGGGGTCCAGGATAGGGCAGCACCTCGTTCTCATTGGGAAAATGCAGCAAGGGCAGAGCCAAAGCCCAGCTCTCATCCTGCTTCCCCCGTTCACCCCTAATGGAAATCCCTCCAAGGTCCCATGCATTTCCCTGTTCCAGCTAGAGAAGTTACACTTTTGGGGTGCTGAGGGATGAGCTGCCCGTATAAACACACCAAATCCACTTGGAACATAGGTGAAAACAGAGCTCCAAAAACTTCAGCCCCAGGGAGCCTTTCCCATGGTTCTGCTGAGACCTGGCCCCCTCATTCCATGTGCTCTGCACAGCTTCATCCTGGCCCCATTCTGTATCTCCCAGCTGGCTCCCAGCATCCCAGAAATTCCTGCCAGATGTGGGTCATGCCAATGGATCCCACTGTGGACAGTACCTCGTGTTCCACAGGGCTCTCTGCAGGGAGGTGCTGCACCTGTGGGAGTGCTGCCAGCCCTGCCTGCCCTTCACCTCCAGTGGGGAATGACCCCCAGGAGATCCAGGATGCACCAGCCCAGACATCACAGAGTAATGGAACTGGTGGCAAAACGCTGCTCTTCCCTTGGGAAGAGACCTTGGAAATGCCCACACTCAGCTTGGCAACAGCCAGCCAGCTTGGCTCTGTGGGAAAAGGAAGAAATTCCATGCAAAATCCTAAAGGATCGCTGTTGGGGGTCCACTCTGCCACAGCTGGTGGGTTTGTGGGATCACAGCTGGCTGAAGCATTGCACTCTGCCCAAATCCTGACGTCCTTGGCAGCACCTTGAGGACTCAGTATCAGGGAAAACACAGCTGGACTTACCCTGCTCCTGGCTGGAGAGCAAAGTGAGTCCTGCCTCAGGAAAACTGAGGGGAAAATGTCATTCCAAGAGAGTTTACATCAATAAACAGAAGGGAGCAGCCTCTACAAAACCCCCTCCACAACAAACTTCCACTCCACCTGCAAGGAAAACCCTGTGCCAAGAGCTTCCCTTGTTCCCAAGGAGTGTTGCTGCTCCATCACTCGTGCAAAGCAAGGGCTGTCCCAAAACATGGATCTCAGCTCCTGATATCCCACCTGCAGTGCTCCAGCCTGCTGCAGGCACAGGGATTGGGAAGCTGCAGCACTCCTGAAGCTGTCACCACACAGAGATGCTGCACGCCATCATCCCTTATGCATGATTTATCCAGCTTGATGCCCTTTGTATCCCACAGGAATGAGCTCTGGCACCTGGGAGCTCTCTGCAGGATGGGGAAAGGGGCACCCAGGGACAGCACAGCAATGTGGGACCTCCCAAACCAGGCTTAGGCAGCCCACACCTCCCCAAGGAGAATGAGGATGGAAAAGGTTGCACAGAGAATCCACCTCCCTGCTTGACTGGCCAGTCCCACAGCCAGGAAAACCCTTCCAGGAAGCCGGTGGAATTCTTTTCTCCTTGTTTATTTGGTTCTTATTATTTCATTTTTTTACTGTCAAGGCTCACCTGAAGGCTACAAATGCCCTGCAGGTCTGTAAGGGATGGATTTTGAACACATCCCAAAGGATTCTGCTTGAAGTGCCCCCATGGGAGCTGCTGGCACTGACACCTCCACGGACCCAGAGACATCCAGGAGAGCAGTAACCCCAGCCCGGCCTCGGGGGGGTTCTTGGCTTTAAATACCTCCAAAGGAAGAGGGAAAAAAAAAAGACAAGGCAAAAAATTCCAAGCAGCAAACAAAATAAATCTTCCTCTCCAAGCCAAAACAGAGAGAAAATAGCCAGGGACCTTGGCCGGGAAGTTGTTTATTATTGTCCTGGGGTTCACTGCCAATTTCAGCAGTTGGACAATTTTCCTTTTGCAGCCCAGAAATAGCCACCCCTTTGCCAGGCAGCCCCGGGCGCCGCAGGGTGGGCTCCTCTCCTGGACTCGCAAACATCCCTGCTCCGGCCAACACCCTGACCTGCCCGGAAACCCCCGGGCAAAGGGATTTTTCGGGAATCACCTGCAAAGCCGAGATCCCTGTGAGCGGAGCGCCGGCCCTGCCCGCAGCAGGATGCGCTGCCGGGCGCAGCTGCCCTCTGGCTTTGTTTCCGTGGATTAAAAGGGAAAAAAAAAAGAAGAAAAGACTAAAGCTCAGGAGAGCAGGAGCGATGGACACACCTGCCTGTGGCATCACCCCGCAGCTGCTCCCCCTCCACCCCCAGGAAAGGGGCAGCTGCTGCTCGGCGGGGCCTGGGGGTCCCATGGGAACAGGGAATGCTGACCCCAGGGATGGGGAAAATCGGGATTGCCGTGTTCCCTTCGCATCCCCCTCCTCATCCCGCGAAGACGTAGGACAAAGGGAAAGGCAGGCTGCCTCCAGCACGCGGCCTTTTGTCTTGCAATTAAAAACAAACACAAAATGAGAGCCGGGAGGGACCCGCCTGCTGCGGCCGCGGCTTTCCTCAGCCCCAAGGAATCCGCGGGCTTCGAAATCAAATCCACGTGGGATGCGAGAGAACGCTCCTAAGGGCCCCCCCAAAAGCCCCCGGCCCCTCGGGGGGAGCACTCCTCCCTCGCAGAGCAGTGGCACAGCTCCAGCTCAGGCAGGGACTCCACGGCCGCATCCCCTCTCCTCTCTGCCCTCCCTCCCTGCCATCCCTCTGGTCCCCAAAATGTGGGCGTGAGGATGGGAAGCTCCTGCCCTGCACCCTCCGCAGAGGATCCAGCCCCTGGCACCCCCCAGGAGCCTCTGGATGCTCCCAGCACAGGAGGAGATGCTCGTGGTGATGTTTTACCTCCTGCCAGTGTCATCACAGCTTTCTGCAAGTCACAGCGGCAGAAAGCACAAGGTCCTGGGCCACCAGGTGGGTGGGGATGAGAAGCAGGGTGCCAAAGAGGATCGAGGACAGCTTGATGTTGCAGAAAAGCACCTGGAGGAAGCACACCTGGCATCTGGGAGCATCACTCAACACCATCAACAGGCTCTGAGGCTGCTGGGTGTCCTTGTAGGAAAGGATTGAGCCTCACAGGTGATGCTCAAAACCCAGGAGATGCTCAGACTCCTCTCCTCAACCCACAAAACCGGTAACACCATCAGGAAATCACATTATTGTTACACAGAAGTTGAAATTCCATCTGGCCCAGAGAATTTCCAGAAAAATCTCCTTCACTGTATCTCCTGTATCCCTGGGACAGAGCAGGGGTTTGCTCCCCTCGCTGCCCCTGCGAGTCAAGGTCACGTCAGGCTTTTGGCCAGGGCCCCAGGAACCCAATCCCCTGCTTTGCGAAGGAAAAATTAAATTTTCATTCAAATTTTCACTTCAGCAGCCAAGATATCGGCTCAATTTCCACCTGCTGCTTTGAAGCCTTCGCTTTGCATGGGAGAAGCACACAGCTGAGAGTTTTCAATTATAGAGCACTTGCATATTAGGGCAGGAACAGCCAGGAGTATGGATTTTAAGCCTAAAAAAACATCAAAATAAAAACAAAATGAGAGGCACTGGGAAGGACACTCTGCCCAGGGACTGGCTGCTGCTTGGCTGAGTGGAGCAGGGTCACCACTGTCAGCCCATGGATGTGCTTGCTCCAATCTCAGTGCCGACTGCTTGTGACATGGAGTTGGGCCTTCTCTCCCAAAAATCAGCCCTGCAGGTCTGGCTGGGAGGTGCCAGGGCTGAACTCGAGCCAGATTTTAAGCAGGAGCATGAGGCAGGTTTGGACTTTTCCCTCGAAGGATGCGTGAGTGGGGCTGCCTTCCCCAGGCTATTGCTGTACCCTCTTCCAAGGGATAAAAGAGGATTTATGTTCCCTGCAGGGCTGGGGATTCCCACTCTGAAACTGCAATTAGACTGGAAACTGCTCCAAGTATCATCAGTGGATTTGGAAAGGTGGGTGGGAGAAGAGGGGAGCTTGGCACTGCTGGGCTCGAGTGCCCCTGAGGGATGTCTGCTCACCCTGGAGCCGCAAAAGCAGCTCATCCCAATGTCCTGTAGGAGTGATTTCCACCTGCATCTCTCAGGGATGACTGTCTGAGATCCAGCCAGGCTGCTGGGTTGGAACTTCAAGGAGTAGAAGTCCATGAACAGCTGAATCCCATCCCCAGCAACCCCTTGCACATTCCAATAAACCCCATCAACTGTGGGAAGAGCAGTGTTGGCTCCCAAAATCGTCCCAGGGAACAAGAAAACACAGCCTGGCCTTTCCAGCTCCAGCATCTCACAATTCCTCATCCTGTCCCTTGCTCCTTGAGGAGAGACCATCCCCACCCAGCTCTGGCCTCCTTTCAGTGAGAAGGTCTCTCTAAGTATCATCCCAGATCTCCAGAAATTTCGCCTCAGGCTGCCAGAGCAGGCAGGGAGCCCCTGGTTTGCAGCCTGGAGCTGCACAGATCCCCCCCAAGCCCAGACTTTCCCCTGGATATCAGCGAGCCTGCAAATCCCAGTGTGTGGGACCACCAGGAATGTGACATTTGCCAGAGCCCCTGCAAGGAAAGCCAAGAACTGGGGCAGGATCTGCAAAAGGCAGCAGCAGGGAAGCCTTTGGGGACACTTTAAGGAGACTTTGCAGCAGGAGATGATGCTGACACTCCGCAGACACCCAGCATTTTCCACCAGATCCAGACACGAGTCCTGCTCTCCAAACTGGACCCCGTGGAAAAGGAGGAAACCACATTGCAGTGTCCCCCCTCCCTGCACCCAGCTCCTCCCAGGGGACCAACCCCACTTCCTAAGGGACCTTCCCAAGAGCAGACCCTGCCCTTCCTCCCCCAATTCCAGGCTGAGCACCAGCATCTCTCCGAGCCATCCCATGTGCGATGCTCGCCCCCTGGCCGGGGTGGGGAACTCCCGTGGCCCCCCCGGCAGGTCCAGCTGCACGGCACACCCGAGGGGCAGCAGCAGCTGCCTTGGCCCGGCTTCAAGCCCAGCACTGCTCGAGAGCAGCTTGTTATTTCGGTCCTGCTACGGGGTTATTTTTAGAAAGCGCTGAACACCCCTTCTCCCGAACGGCTCCTCCAGGGATGACCTTGCGGAGCTGCAGCCGCTCATTCCCCGCCCCTTTCCTTGGGGACTGTCACCCACCGCCCCCAGTGTCCCCACCCTGTGCAAATCCCGCTGCCAGCAGCATCTCTGCAGGGCGAGGAGGAAGGAGGCTGAACTACATCTCAACCCCTGCCGCCATCCAGGTTCGCTCCCGGTTTCAATTATCACCTGCTGGAGCAGCAGCTGCCGAGTGCCGGGAACTCAAAGCGAGTCAACAAGGTCTTGTTGTTTCAGCTGCTCGGGGGCACGGAGCTCCGTGCGCTCCCCCCGCCCGCCCCTGTGCGTCCAGAATTCCCCCATCCCGCTCTCCCGGGCAGGTAAACGCTGCTGGAGCTGCCGAGGGGGGAGCGGAGAGAAACCTAAATAACAACAAGCGGGGAAAAAAAAAAAAGAGAAAGAAAGAAAGGAGAAAAAAAAAGCCCCAAGAAGCAGCCTCTGCACAGAGGTTATCCGGGGGACAGAGCAAATAATTGGCGAGGCGAACAATGCATTTTAATTAAACCTCTGCAGGAAACGAGGGGAGGGAATCAAGTTAATTGCACGGAGCGGGAGCAGGAGATTAAAAATGCTCTTTGCTCAGAAGATGGTGGCTCCCATCCGCCTTTGCCGAGGAAAACAAGGCCACCTGGGGTAGCAGTGCCGGCGTGGGGACACGCAGCTCGCTGGTTCTGCCGGGGCTCGATGTGACAGCGGGGTCTGGGGGGATGATGCTGGTCCACTCTGCCTGGGGGCTGGGGGTGCCCAGCCCACAGGAACGGGGGCAGGGTGAGCCTGCGTGTGGGAGCCACTCCTAGGAATTCCCATGGGATGGGGACATCGCTTGTGTCTGCAGGAAAATGACCATGAGGTGTGTCCCAGGGGATGTGTCCCATAACAGCTCAGCCCTTCCCCTGCTCCGTGTCCTCTGCTCAGCCCAGGCCGTTCCTGCCACTCTCCCCATGAAAAACCATCAGCCTTTACCTTTTCCTGCCCACGATACTTCAAATTTCACCTCTCTCTGCTTGGGACCATCTATTTTTCTCAACTACTTCCTTCCCTGATCTTTCAAGCCCTTATCTTCACCCCACTCTAGACACCACAGAGAGACCCTGACTCGCTGCCAGTGAGCCCCAGAAGAGCAGCACATCCATCTCCCTTCCTGCTCTAGAGAGGAAACAGGATCACAGGCTCCAGGCTGCTGCAGGACGGGGGCAGGACCGAGCACCCCAGGCCTGGCACCGGCACAGGGAAGCGCTCCCAGCTCAACCCCATCCCCCTGGGCACCCATCCCCGGGCCAGGAGGCACCAACCTCTGCTCCGAGGCAATTTGTGAGCTGGCGAACCCTGCCCTGCCTCCTGCCGCCTGCTAATGAGCGCCAGCCCCATCCGCCTGCCATGAGAACAGCAATCAGCGCCGCCGCTCGCCTGCTAGGAACAATCTCCCTCCTTCCCTCCCCTGCATAAATTTCCCAGGCTGTGGTTTTCAGCCTCTTATCCCACATAGCTTTATTCACAAGAGAAGTCCCACTGGGGGCAAGGAAATTACTCCAGCGAGGAAAATTACCCGGGCACAGGATGCACACCCAGGGCACCGCGCGAGGGGCTGGGGTGGTTTGTTTTTTGTTTTTTGTTTTTTTTTTTTTTTGCACAGCATCGAAACCAAAATAAATCCACGGAGGGAACTCAGAGCCAAGCCTTGCTCCTGACCACGGGTAAGAGCCAGACAAATTATAGCAATTAAAAAGAAGAAAGAGGCATGTGGACTTTCATATCCACAAACCTCAGGACGCAGCCGGTGGGGGAGAGAGCGTTTCCCAGTCACACCCGGGCAGCGACGCGCATCACAAAACACCCCGTGTCCTCAGAGGCACAAGCTGTCCCTCCAGGCACCGGTGCCACCGGCGTGAGCACGAGGCTGGGACAGCCTGTCCCTGCACAGGATGGCTGTCGGCAGCAGGACACAGGCTGTATTGTCCCCAGAGCTAGAGATTGAATTGCAGGTTGGCCCTCCCCGCTGCGCACAAGCGCTGCCCTGATGGGAAACGAGAGTTCAGCCGAGATCTTCCGCTTTTCCCCTGCAGCTGCAGGCGGACAGGCAGGAAAACCACAGAGCTCTGCTCAAACGCTCCCACCGAGCAGCTTTCCAGCCAGAGAAACGCTGCTGCTTCACCGCATGCTTAAATTGCATGGTGGGAGGGAGAAAATTGACCGCTATTTTCACCCCAAACCTGTGGCAGAGGCAGGAGGTGAAGCTCATCACACTGACAGCATCCCCAGGCTGTTTGTTCAACGGGAGCATGCTGAGTGGGAATAAGGCTGGATTGCACTCAGCATCCCCAAGAAAGGGAGGAGAGAGGAGGGGGGGCAGAACCAGCAGGCTCAACCCAAAATCCCATTCCCAGACACCCCCTTGCTGCTGCCTCTCCATCACTCCTGGGGCTGTCCCAGCCCTCCTGGGGTTATCCACGGCACCCCTGGAGATCTGCAAAGATCCCTGGCTGCCAGCAGGGCTGTGGGAACGCTCTCCTCTGCCTGCCAGGCTGCAGGCACAGGGACATTTGGCAGCTGCCTGCCGGGAAGGTGTCTGGAGCGCTGTGGGAACATGAGTCAGAGCTCCCTGCTCTCCCTGACGTCTCCCTCCTGCTCATTTATTCAGCACGTCAAATATTTGCCCTGCGCAGACCTGCATTATCCAGGAGGGGGTTTTTTTCCCTTCTTCTGGTAGTGACAGCTTCGAAAAAGCCACCACAGTGCCATCTTGGGAAACCTGACCTCCCAGCTAAGCAGTTCCAGCATCTTTTTCCTCGCCTGCTCCAGGGACCGGCTCCTCTTCAAGCAGCCATCCCCTCTGCGAGGGATGGAGGGGCTGGATGCCAAAACCCACAGGCTAAAGCAACAACCCACAGGGCTGCAGCGGGGAAAGGTCATTTCAGACCCACTTCCAGCACGGCCTGAGTGACAGCAAAGCTGGGAGCCTGCGGGAAGCAAGCAGTGGCCCTGCTGTCCCCTCGTGTCCCCAAGCATCCTGCCTGGAAGCGGCACACGCAGTGGCAGGAGAGGCCAGCCAAGGAAAACTGCTCAATTTTGCCTCCCTTCGGCAAGGAAGTGGCTTTGCTGGCTGCCAGCCCCACAGCAATCCCCTGAGGACCTCAGTCTTTTTCTTTTTTTGAGCCACATCCTTGGATTTCTTGCTGAAAGGGCTGCTCACACCTTGAATTCGCAATCCCCAGGGAGAAGGAAAGGTGT
The DNA here is from genome assembly GCA_024734035.1 of Alethe castanea. Lineage (NCBI taxonomy): Eukaryota > Metazoa > Chordata > Aves > Passeriformes > Muscicapidae > Alethe > Alethe castanea. The sequence continues at coordinate 18,143,479 of JANRGV010000008.1, forward strand.
TCATCCTTGATTAAAAGCTAAAGGCTGGACAAGGTGACCTTGAGCAGAGGTGGCACAAGAGAATTCGTGTCCCACCTGGCCCCATGGGATTTTTATTCCAGGGTTGCAGCCAAAAATGTCCCATTTCATGGAGAAAGTGAAGAAATGGCTCATAAAGCACAAGCTTGGGGATGCAGCTGAGCGGATCAGCTGCCAGATAAAGACAGCATGCTCTGAGGGAAAACACACCTGCCTCCATCCTGGCTGCAAAAGGAGGAGGAAAATCTCCCTTCAGTCTCCATTCCCAGCAAGGACACACACAAGGCTTTCACCTTTTGCCAGAGCTTCCCAGGATCAGGGCTGGCATTTCTTGCTGGTGGGGGCTCCAGAACCTGCTGGTCCCAAGCCAGCCAGCTCAGCATTCCTCCTCTTCCTTGGGAAGCCACAATGCATGGAAAAGCCTCAGGGCTGGAATAAAACTGCAAAAAGCTTCTGCAGTGCTGTCAGAAATAGCACCAGGAGAGAAGGGAGCTGCCTGGTGGGTTTGGTCCCCACAATCCAGCATCCTGCTCCATCCCTGAGCTCCATACCCAACCAGCTCCAGAGGGACAGAAAGCATGCTGATTTTCTGGGATTTTCCAGCTTATCCAGCATTTACAGAGCTGCCCATCCCTCTTTGCTTGTGGAGGGGCAAGTTTGGCTGAGCCTACAGCAAGGACTGCTGGCAGATGAGCTCAAAGTCCTTTGGGGAAACCAGCTGGGGAAAAAAACCACTCAGCCAAGACACCCCCTGTGTCTCCCAGCTGGACAAGGAGCTGCAGTGACCTTGTCCAAACATGGCCTGGAGTTGGAAGTGGGGAAGGAGAGGATGTGACTCACATCTGGGATGTGGCCACAGAGGACAGATGGGTTTTATTACTGTCCATCCCCTCTCTGCAGCTCTGTCTCAGTGACTCAGCCTTGCCTTCAGGCCCTTCCTAAAGCAGCCACAGCACAGCCCTTCCCAGCAGCTTCCCTCTGCTGCAGTAAAACAGATTTGGGAAATTCAGGCTCCTGCGAAGGGGAAAAAAATAAATTAAAACAAATCAAAGTTATGTTTCTCCATGGGAATCTTTCAATTTCAATTGTAAATCATTCAGAGAAGGATGAAATCAAATGTTTTAGTGGCAGGATTCATCTCTCTGTGCTTAGAGACTGAAAATCCAAATATGCCCAAATCCCAGTGGGAAGGACAGTGAGGAGTCCCCTGGGTTTTCTTGGACACGTCCCACAGGGCTAGAGGAAACATCTGGAGATGTTCCATGTCTGCAAGGAGGAATAAGGGGATTCCAGCAGGTTTCCTTCCCGCAATCCCAAAGAAACTCAGCAACTTTTAGTGCAGAGAGCCCCAAAGCACTGAGACCAGGCAGAGCCACCATGTGTTAGGCATTAGAGAATTTAAAGACGGGAGCTCTGCAGCCAGCTGGGTACAGCTCATCGTTTTTGGGGCCTTCCCGACACAGCTCCCTCACCTTGGGAAGGGCTTCCTTTCCCACTCCAACCCTCTAAGAGCCTTTGGCACCCTCACCGGGGACACAGGGGACACGGGGGGCACAGGGCACACCCCGAGCAGGATAAGCACAGCAGGGAGAGCAGCTGGAGCGCATCACCCGGCCGGATTTTCCAGCCACATCCCTGCCTCGACGCCCAAAGCTCCGTGAGCGCCCCGGGGCCGAGCGCTGCCCGCCAGGGAGCCAGCGGTGCAGTTCGCCTGGCAGACACTGGATGGGGCTGCGAAACCGGCTACCGGCACAGCTGGCACGGCCTCGGCCAGATGTTTTGGGGTCCCTCTCGGCGGGTGCCAGGCTGGCCGTGCCGCGGCTGGCGCCATCCACGCGGGATGCTGGGACTGGCACAGGGGGCATCAATCCAGGATCCGGCTCTCCTGGGTACTGAGAGGGAATCTGGCAGCACCTGGGGAAAGCTGGAGCCTTCACCTCCAAAAGCTTTCCCATGTTCTGAGCACGGTGATGGAAAGGGAGAGAGGGAGCTGCTGCCTTGCAAAGCGCTGATGAGGGTTTCTGGTCCAGCTGCAAGATGAGGCGAGTTTCCTACCTCCCCCCTGCCTGGATCCCAGCTCTTTGAGGGACTTTGGACCAGGGCACAGGGTGGCAGGACAAGAGGGAAAGGCTTCACTTTGTCAGAGGGCAGGGTGAGATGGGATATGGGGAAGAAACTCTTCCCTGTGGGGGTTCCCCTGGATCCCTGGAAGTGTCCAAGGCCAGGCTGGATGGTGTGTGCTTATCTCTGGGGCTTTCACCTCTTTTTCCAACACCTTCTTTGCCGTGCTGCGCTTTGGTCATCCCTCTTAGCTCAGTGCTGCAGGGATGGGCAGAGGCCAAATCCTGTGTGTTGGGGAGCTCTGAGATGGCTGATCCTGCGTGTTGAGGCCTTTGCTGTGGCAGAAAGGCTCCTGGCTGCATTTTGGCATTGTGCCACCACATACCCACTCCAAACAAAGAGCATTTTGTGGGCACAGCGCTGCCCTTTGAAGCCTCGGTGGTGGTTACCAAGCAGGTGCTATCAAGGGAGATGTTGACACAGTTGCTTCCTCCAAGCCTCTTGTCCCCAGCCTGGGCTGGCTCTGCTGCTTGGGGACAGACTGCTGTCCCCTCTGCAGGGTCAGGGTGTGCAGAGCCCCCTTTGCTTTGGCAGGGATGGTGGCAATGTCACTCCAAGCCCTGCTGTGATGCCACCCTTGTCTCTGCTCTGCTGGATCAACATCCATCACCTTTCCCATTCTCCCTGGAGCAGGGCCAGGAGCTCCATTAGTGCTGCAGCTGGCTGGCCTGGGAGGAAGGTGGGATGCAGGGAAGGCCAGGAAATATTCCTGGTTTTAGGTTGTAATAGGTGATTATAGTACTGGATCCTAAAAGATAATATTGTAAATAGAATTTAATAGATCCCAACAGCAGAATTTATTAATAATTGTATTAATAGCTAATACCAATACTATAGATGCCAATGCTTACAGCAGATGATAATAAGCACTAATACTACAAACTAATACTACTAATTAATAATAAATATTAATAAAGCTAATAACCAGCCCCTGTCACTGTGCTGAGAGGACAGAGGGCAGAGGATGGGTGACACCACTGGGTGTCCCTGAGGCTTTGGGCTCCCCTGGGCTGGACTGGCAGTGTTTGATCCATTACACCAAAGTGCCTG